>CM076574.1:506065173-506524501 GCA_034641835.2 Pinus albicaulis
TCCTGTGAGCTTTCTTCTCCCAACAATGTGAAAGTATCTTGAGAGTGGAGGATTTCCTCCACTTGTCTCTATAAATTTCTACTACTTTAGGATATTATTTCAAGATTTCATGAGTGGATGTGAGAATGGATGAATCTAGGTGTTCAAGCTAATCCAAAATGGCTCTTTCAATTCTCCATCCATGGTATTTTTTACTTCTTCAATTTTTACCTCCTCATTCCTTATCCAAGATGTTAGGGCCAACAACTTTGCATCTACCAAATATGGGTTTGGGTCCCATATGGTTAGATATGTGAGCATAAGGTTGTGAAGGTAAAATACATAAACCTTGGTTTTTTCTTCTATATTGCATTGTAAGTAGAAGTCAATGAAGTCCCTGGTCCCTTGTAGAGAGATGGTTCCCTTCTATTCAACCACATTTTGGAATCAACACCATTTCAACTTTAGGAATAATGAGAAAGAATTTGAAGTTTTTCGACAATTGATTGCCTCTAAGGAGAGGTGGGACATGAGTGTTGAGACTCAAAATTGTGCTTTCTTTCATCTCATTTTACCTCATTTTCCCTTGTCCATTGCTATCTTAGACCCAATTGATCAATGAATATAGTTAAAATTACTTTTAGAATGATTTACATGATTGACTTGCTAAGTTTTGTGATTTTTTCCATTGTAAAGCATTTTGACCGGAACTAGCTGCAGAATGCAGACATTCCGTAGCTAACCGACGATTCTGCAGCTGTCTTCACGTTTGAGTATGTTCCAGGTGGCCTCTCAAGAAAAACTGCATATGGGCATAATCCACGTCATGTCTACATGGTTCGTTGCTCATCATGGAGGAAGAAACGAATTCTGGGTATGGTTTTGGAACGTGGGAACACATTTAGGAAGGAAGACTTCTATTAGGACTGTCTCAGTCCAGATGTCTTTTCCCTTTTCACGCAGCCACTTCAAGAGTCCTAATGTGATTCCGATAAGGAAATACAGTGTTCCTGAAATTGTTGCAAGTCTTGTTATTTACATTTGTTATATAAACACTTGGGAAACCGAGAGCTAGGCTAGATTTTGTTCTAGATTTTGCTTAGATCCTGTGCTACATTTCTGAAGACGCAGAGTGCTCTGTTCAAGTTATTTCACTTTTAATGAAGCAGACGGTGTTGTTTTGAAAGCGTTGATTTGATTTGGAGTTAGATTCCGTCAGGTGGTAGAGGGCCCCTGCCTCTTGCACGGATTTATTTGCGTAATTTAGATAAGTATTCTAGCTGCCTTTACGTTTTTGAAGTTGAGTTCGTAGTTTCTTTCATTAGCTACTGTAGTTATACTCATTCTAAAAACTCTTCCAAAAGAAGAAGCTCTTCCAAAAGATTATAATGATGAATGGGAATTGGCTATAGTATTGTAGGATTTAATTGTAATCTCTTTTGTTCAATATCACAGTTATACTTATGCTAAATACTCTAATCCTTGAATTGTTGCAAGTTCTGTTATGAACATTTGTTATATAAACACTTGGGAAACTGAGAGCTAGGCTAGAGATTTTTTGTTCTAGATTTTGCTGAGACTCTGTGCTACATTTCTGAAGACGCAGATTGCTCTGTTCAAGTCATTTCTCTTTTAATGAAGCAGACAGTGTTGTTTTGAAAGCGTTGATTTGATTTGGAGTTAGATTCCGTCAGGTGGTAGAGGGCCCCTGCCTCTTGCACGGATTTATTTGCGTAATTTAGATAAGTATTCTAGCTGCCTTTACGTTTTTAAAGTTGAGTTCGTAGTTGCTTTCATTAGCTACTGTAGTTATACTCATTCTAAAAACTCTTCCAAAAGAAGAAGCTCTTCCAAAAGATTATAATGATGAATGGGAATTGGCTATAGTATTGTAGGATTTAATTGTAATCTCTTTTGTTCAATATCATAGTTATACTTATGCTAAATACTCTTCCACAAGAAGAAACTCTTCCAAGAAATCTTTATAATGTTTTAAGCATGATTGTGATCCTGAACGCTTCATTTGTGTGTTTGCACTAAGTACCATAGTTGTCCTTGCTCTTAAACGCTTGCCCAAAATATCATAATGACGAGTGGGAGATAGCCATGATATCTTAGTTTTTCATTGCTTTCAGTCTTTACATTTGCATAGCATGGTTAGGATACTCCGGAGTTTAATTGCACTTAACTCGTGTTCAGTTGTTTTGTTTTAAGTTTGATAATGACTTGTAGTTTAACACTGTTTTAGATTAGTGACATTTTAAGTTCAGTTTTAGTTCAACTCATTGCATTTGCACTTCACATTCAGACTGTCATTCACTACACATTAGATTACTTCAGTTGTTAAACTTAACAAAACAGCCTTCATTATTCACAAACCTCTTCTTGTTCTAAAATCTATAATTGCTTCATAACTACATGAACAGAAGACAATATCATTTTAAGGCCTGAAGTACCTCTGCAATTTCCTTATCATTTCATAAACAGAGCCCTCCCTCAAAAGACTACTTTGAAAATAAATCAATAACTCTTGAGTAAGGTTTTGTGACATTCAATTAAATTGCAGAATAGAGTTAGGAACTAGTCCTAGAATAGAAGATCTTATGATGGTATAAATGTTTTATTCCAAATTTTCTTCAACAAATCTCTAATCAAGGATGAAATGTTGCATCATTATAAGTTAGTTGTTTAAATTGTTTAGTTAGGAGGATTTGCATATTTAGTTGATCATTTCTCAAGTTGAGTTTATGTTTTGAATCATTTGTTTAAAAGTCATTATCAAGCTTTGCTTTTGCTTAGTCATAGTTTAGATTTGATTCTGCTTTAGTGTTTGCAATTGCATTTGACATTTGTCATCAACCAATTAGTCTTCACTCTGTTTTTAATCATTAGTTCCTTTCCATTAGCTTTCTAGTCATCTTTCTTATGAACATAAAACCACCAAAAGACCAAAAACATCATAAATCATTACAAAAGACTAAAAACATCACAAAACACTAAATACAACGAAGTAGGAAGAGGTTACTTAGGCACATATGGTGCACTTCACTTCAATAGTTTACCAACCCTGGTTGACAATTAAATGAGCTCAATTTAGGAGACTAGATTGAGACCAAACATTTTGGCGCCGTTGCCGGGGAAGTGTAACTAGGTATCCTGATTTCCTACATCCACAAAAACAAAAACAAAAACTTCAATCACCTACCACACCCACCATATCATGTGGTGCAGTAAGAGCCACACATCCACATCATGAATTCATATTTTTGCAGGTAGAAGAAGAGGTGAAAAAGCAGGTTGAAGAAATGGATGGAGATGATGACAATGAGGAAGATCCTTTTGGATTTCCCATTCAAGAAACTGATATCAATATTCAAATGAAGAACATCCATCCATCTGTACTTCCTAACTTCAAAGGTATGAGATCAAAAGACCCGGAAACCTTTCTTTTTGAATTTGAAATAATTTGTAGATCTTATGGCTACTCATTGCACATGCAAAAATTGAATTTGTTTCCGGCAACATTGAAGGATAGAGCTCTTAGATGGTTCATGACTTTAGGAACAAATTCTATAAGGACATGGGATGGTATGAAAAGAGTATTTTTGGAAAAATATAAAGGTTATTGCATCCACCATGACCTTAGAAATGAAGTCTTTAACATGAACCAAAAAGAGAATGAAAGCCTAGAAGATTTAGTAGAGAGATTTACTTATAATATCAAAAGATCTAAATTGCATAATTTAGGATCAGATGCATTAAAAACTCTCCTACTAAATGCTGTAAAGGATGAATGGATTGATCTTCTTAATCTTGTGGGAAAAGGAGATGTCTATCAATTGCCATTTCAAGAAATTTGTGAACTGTGTAAGAACATATCAAGAGGAAAAGCAAAGTGTGTAAGATCCCCTCAAGATCCATTTATGGCAAGAGTAAGTAAGTCAACTTCAAGATTGGTAAGTCAAACTGAACCTAACAATCTGCTAAACATTCTTGGTAATTTAAATGAACAAACTGACATGCTAAGAATGCAAAACAAGCAAAAAGCTTCTTCATTTATATTTTGCCCTAGATGTAGAAAGAAACATGCTTTGCATGAATGTCCACTTGATAACATTAAAATGTGTAAAATTTGTGCAGGATCACATACTACTGAAGATTGCCCATCATTACTAGGGTTGAAGGCAATTTACCAGAAGGATAATGGAGCAAATCAAGCACAAGAGCAACTTTGTTATGTAGCTCCAAGAGGGCTATGGCAGCTTCATCAACCCAATATGATGCAATATCCTTATGCACAGTTTCAAGGTTATGCACAGCAACCTCAAGGTAATTGGAGAACACCCTTGCCTTGGCAACCTTGGCCATCTCAATCCCAACCTCAAAACCAACCTTGGAAACCTTTGCCATCTCAATCCCAACTTCAAAACCAACCTTGGACACCTTGGCCATCTCAATCCCAACCTCAAAACCAATATTGGCAACAAAGTTGGCAAAGGCCCTATAAAGGAAATCCACCATATCCTCAATCTTTCCCTCTCTATCCTCAATACCATGATCAATGTTATCCATACCATTTACCTCCACTACAACATCAATATCACCCTCATTTTACCTCAATTCAACTTTTTCCATTACCATCCACACAAACACCCCAAAGATTCCCCACTCCACTACCTCCACAACCATTTCATATCCCCAACAATAAAACACCTCAATCAACTTACAAATATGAGGTATTGCAAAATGATTCACCAGCTGTCATTGAAAAACAACAAATAGAAGAAGAAGACTCAGATAAGGTCCAAGAATCAAGGATGTCTATTGATAAAGAGGAGATATTGGAACCAGAGATTGAAAAGTCCCATGCATGCCTATCACTAGATTCTATGAATGAAGATCATATCTCTGAAGACTTGCATTTCATGATAGAGGAAAGACAAGGAAGACAAGATTACATTGAATCTTGGTTCAATTCAGTCATTGGATTCCAATGCTCAATTATTCAATATCTTTTAACATCATCTAAATCAAGACAGTTGGCATCTCATATACAGGTACATATCAAAGAGTGTCTTTCAAACCTGCATATGAGTTTATCTATCATCTTGTTACAGACATGGTTCCATTGGAAGTACTCATATACTTGAACAATATTTTCTTTTTCAAGTAGAGTAGGACATAAAAAAAAAGAGAAAAAAAAAGGAAAAAAGAAAAAAAAGAAAAAAAAGAGTAAAGAGAAAAATAAGTCCTATTGTGAAAACCAGCTTGTTGGCACAATTGGACATGAGCTTTGCTTGAAAACCAGGCAACTGGCGAGCAAAGTTCACAATAAGTTCTGCAATTTCTTGATGGTTTCAATCTTTCATGGTTCTTCAAATCATTCTTGGTTCTATGCTCGAGTTGGATGATGTGGAATTCCTTAAGGTCCACCTTCCAACAGATCTTGTCCCATCGACCTCAACACTTTATCCGGGATCAAGATTAGAGATTATTTGAAGTGCCTTGGAGCTTGCATTCATCAATGGCAAGCCTCCTCGTTGATAACAATGGGAATACAACAATGTCTCTTGATTGTCAAATCTTGTAGGCGACTCGACTTCGACACATTCATTCGTCCCTGTCAAGATGCACTGAGGTACCTTGACACTCATTTACATTATCGGTGAGTTGTCTCGCATTGGTTAATGATTTTCATTATTGATCGGTAATCCAATGATTTCTTCCCATGCTCGACTTCGACACATTTATTCGCATGGTAAGAATTGTACCATGAATGTTGGCTTTGATGAAGACTAATGGTTTTATGGAATCAACAACAACTTGCAGCAGTAAATTTTATTAGTTTCTGGTAGCAGCATGTTCATCTTCTTTTCAATTCAACCACAGCTGCGGAAAGTGGCAGTTTCTGCAGCTATTGCTAAAGCAGCCTGTTTTCGCCTTTTTGCAACTTTTTCCAGAAGGCAGTTTTGGCGCAAATATTGCAAGAGATTGGAGCAGAAATAAAAAATTCTGAGCTTCTGGGTTTTCTCAGAATATGATAAATTGAGTAAAATGCAGACAGAATTTGGAAAAAAACAATTTTCAATGGCATTTCAGAAGGGTTTTTCAGGCAGATTTTCATTTTTCAGCATTATGGACAGAATAGAACAGATTTGAGTATTTTTGCATAGCAGCACCTTTTCTTCATCAAAATGAAATTATGAAAGCATGTGGCAGTGGAGAAGGTAAAAATACACAGTTTCCCTTTGGAATCACTCAATTTGGCCTTAAAATGAGTCCGTGGCGTACTTTTTTGTTGCAACATTGGGCAGAATGAAGGGTGAAACAGGGCAGAAATTGATTTTATCATAAATTTCAAACCGTGCATCCGTTGGTCCTGAAATTTTTATGGTAAATGCATTGAGGTAGGGTGAATAAACACAGAAAATTTCAGAAAATTTCAGTGTGTATTTTTCAAGAAATTGGCCACTTTCACCTACAGCCATTCCTCATCTTCCGGGAGATCCGTGTAACCAATGGCAGAGATTTTTCGTCGGAAAATGCATAATAATATTGGTGACAACCTCAGAAAATTTCAGGGAAGTCTGATGTACCATTTGAGAGAAATTCCAAAATTCATTTCATTCTACAATTCCACTCCATCTCACTCCATTTTCACTCCATCTCACGCCATTTTCATTTCATTTCACAAGTCCATTCCACTTTCACTCCATCTCACGCCATTTTCATTTCATTTCACAAGTCCTATTCCACTTTTACTCCATTACATTTCACATCCATCTTCCATATTCATACTTCATTTCTTTTTACAGATTGCATGTTGTAGCCACATCTTATTCAGCAGTTCTGACATAATTGTACAGCTACAAAGAGATGATGATTACAGGAAATTGAAGGATTCTGTTTTGAAGACCAACAAGCTAAAAGAGGACCAAAGGAACAGCATCATGCACAACAATTAACAAGGTCAAAATTCTGAGGTAAATTGTGAAAATTATTTTAATAGCAAAAATTTAAAACATGAAATAGATACAATGTGTATAATCATATGTTTCCTAAAACAACCTATCATTCGAATTGATTAACATGTCTTGGCCATATCCCTTATCCAACATTCCAACCTACTATTCCACACCTCCTTAAGATTGTATCATTCACTTATTTCACCCTCCATCAGATCCATAGCCACTTCATTTTCCCTTATAGCTTAATTACCTCCATCCATTCACTTCCATTACACTTTGTAGCCAATCCATCTCTAAGTGCAGAAAGGTAATTCTAAGGGAGAAGCATCATTCTTCAACTAATCCATCTTCAGACACAGAGATACAGTTTCAAAATAAAGTATTAGACTCTGTAGTCAATCTAGCTTCAAACATAGAAAAGTAATTCTGAAAGGAAGATAATCTGCACAAAGGAGGAATGTGGCTAATTGTCAGGACACAATCAGTTGAAGTCAAGTATTTGGAAGGATATCCACAAGTCAAGGAGCTACTACAATAAGAAGGGAGGCTAAATTTTATAGAGAAATTTGATGGCTTCCATAAGGAGATTACAAAATATTTTGTCAAATCTTTTGATGGAGCAGAAGAAGAGAAACTGACATGGATATTGAAAATAAACTTGACACTCTACTACAAAAGGAAGATGAAGAACTAATCTCTGAAAAGTTAACAGAGATTAGAAAATAGATTAGGGCCAAAAGAAGCAGAAAGATAAGGTTGGAGGTTCTAACAGAGGTTTCAAAGCACATGGAATAAATTTTGATGAAATTGCATGAGGACATGCAATAGTCTTGCAGTGGGGGTATGTTGAGCCTTAGAATTGCCTTCTCTTTTACAAACCTTCACTTCATTTCATCATTATTTTATCACTTCATAAGCCTAAAATCAATGAAGAATGATTAAGATTGCTTAAAGGTTACATGAAATTGATTAACATATTGTATTTTCATGATTTTTGCTATTTTAACAATTTTCTGCAAAATAGCTACAGAATACAGGCATTCCGTAGCTGACCACGCATTCCGCAGCTGTTTTACAGTTTGAGTGGGTTACAGGTGTCGTCTTAAGAAAAACCGCATATGGGCATATTCCACGTCATGTCTACATGGTTTGTTGCTCACCATGAAGGAAGAAACGAATTCTGTGTATGGTTTTGATGCGTGGGAACATATTTAAGAAAGTAGACTTCTAGTAGGACTGTCTCAATCCATTTGTCCATTTCCTTTTCACGCAGCCACTTTAAGAGTCCTAGTATGATTTCGATAAGGAAAGACAATAATCCTTGAATTGTTGCAAGTTCTGTTATGAACATTTGTTATATAAACACTTGGGAAACCGAGAGCTAGGCTAGAGATTTTTTGTTCTAGATTTTGCTGAGACTCTGTGCTACATTTCTAAAGACGCAAATTGCTCTGTTCAAGTTATTTCTCTTTTAATGAAGCAGACAGTGTTGTTTTGAAAGCGTTGATTTGATTTGGAGTTAGATTCCGTCAGGTGGTAGAGGGCCCCTTCCTCTTGCATGGATTTATTTGCGTAATTTAGATAAGTATTCTAGCTGCCTTTACGTTTTTAAAGTTGAGTTCGTAGTTGCTTTCATTAGCTACTGTAGTTATACTCATTCTAAAGACTCTTCCAAAATAAGAAGCTCTTCCAAAAGATTATAATGATGAATGGGAATTGGCTATAGTATTGTAGGATTTAATTGTAATCTCTTTTGTTCAATATCACAGTTATACTTATGCTAAATACTCTTCCACAAGAAGAAACTCTTCCAAGAAATATTTATAATGTTTTAAGCATGATTGTGATCCTGAACGCTTCATTTGCGTGTTTGCACTAAGTACCATAGATTTCCTGCTCTTAAACGCTTGTCCAACATATCATAATGATGAGTGGGAGATAGCCATGATATCTTAGTTTTTAATTGCTTTCAGTCTTTCTGTTTGCATAGCATAAGTTAGGATACTCCGGAGTTTAATTGCACTTAATTCATGTTCAGTTGTTTTGCTTTAAGTTTGATAATGACTTGTAGTTTAACACTGTTTTAGATTAGTGACATTTTAAGTTCAGTTTTAGTTCAACTCATTGCATTTTCACTTCACATTCAGACTGTCATTCACTGCACATTAGATTACTTCAGTTGTTAAACTTAACAAAACAGCCTTCATTATTCACAAACCTCTTCTTGTTCTAAAATCTATAATTGCTTCATAACTACATGAACAGAAGGCAATATCATTTTAAGGCCTGAAGTACCTATGCAATTTCCTTATCACTTCATAAACAGAGCCCTCCCTCAAAAGACTACTTTGAAAAGAAATCAATAACTCTTGAGTAAGGTTTTGTGACATTCAATTAAATTGCATAATAGAGTTAGGAACTAGTCCTAGAATAGAAGATCTTATGATGGTATAAATGTTTTATTCCAAATTTGCTTCAACAAATCTCTAATCAAGGATGAAATGTTGCATCATTATAATTTAGTTGTTTAAACTGTTTAGTTAGGAGGATTTGCATATTTAGTTGATCATTTCTCAAATTGAGTTTATGTTTTGAATCATTTTTTTAAAATTAATTATCAAGCTTTGCTTTTGCTTAGTCATAGTTTAGATTTGATTCTGCTTTAGTGTTTGCAATTGCATTTGACATTTGTCATCAACCAATTAGGCTTCACTCTGTTTTTAATCATTAGTTCCTTTCCATTAGCTTTCTAGTCATCTTTCTTATGAACATAAAACCACCAAAAGACCAAAAACATCATAAATCATTACAAAAGACTAAAAACATCACAAAACACTAAATACAACGAAGTAGGAAGAGGTTACTTAGGCACATATGGTGCACTTCACTTCAACAGTTTACCAACCCTGGTTGACAATTAAATGAGCTCAATTTAGGAGACTAAGTTGAGACCAAATAGTAGGCTTGCAGCCATGCATGTTGAACTTCTCTAGTATCCCCCGGGCATACTTGCCTTGAGACACAAACAATCCATCAGTGTGCTGCCAAATTTCCAATCCCAGGAAATAATGAAGGAGGCCCAAGTCCTTCATCTCAAACTCCTTTGCAAGATCAGCCTTGCATGAGAGTATCAACTGTTCATCACCCGTCAAAATCAAATCATCTACATAAAGTACAATGATCAGCAACTTACCCTCCACCACAATCTGGTATAGGTTCGGATCCGCCTCACTCTTGGTGAATCCAAGACCGGTGAAATAACTGTCTATCCATGTGTACCAAGCATGAAGTGCTTGTTTTAACCCATACAACGCTCTCTTGAGCTTGCACACATGCGACTCACTGCTAAAGATCTCGAAACCTTCGGGCTGCTCTATGTACACCTCCTCCTCAATGACTCTGTTGAGGAATGCAGTCTTGACATCCATCTGATGAATGTGCCAACCCATCTGCACTGAGAGAGCTAGGATGCTTCGTATGGAATAATACCTTGTGACAGGTGCAAAGGTTTCCTCATAGTCGATCCCCTCAATCTGTTAGAAGCCCCAGGAAAGAAATCTTGCCTCGTACTTCTCCACACTCCCGTCAATAGCTTCCTTCACTTTGTAGATCAATCTTGAACCTACCACTAATTTCCCTTCCGGCCTTGGGACAATCTCCCATGCACTGTTTCTGACAATCGAATCATACTCTTCCACCATGGCATCTACCCATGGAGGGTCCTCCACAGCTTTCTTGAAAGAGAATGGCTCTGTCACGATACACTTTCTCATTAGTGCCATGTATCCAGTATATCAGTCATGTCACTATCTCTGTCTGCGCCGTGATGTAGGTGCTCCTACAATCTTCTCTGCATCAAGATTCGGTCGCTCAGCTTATGTAGTGTGCTTCCACCCTTTGATGTTTGGCGCTGCATGAGTGGTTTCTTCCACTCCATGAACCTCCTCTTATGGCTAATCCACATCCTGAGGCTCATCCTTAGGAACTAGTAGCTCCTCATCTGCATGCAAGTGTGGCTCCCTCTCAAGCAAACACTCCATGGCTTTCTCCTCATGAAATTTGATATCCCGTCGCACAACAGTCTTCCGACTGTCTGGAAAATACACATGATAGTTGTGGGGTGTATCAGTGTATCCCAAAAATATCCCAACCTTTGTGGTCAGCTCCAGCTTCTTCCTGGCATCCTTCGTCACATGAATGTAAACAGGTGAGCCAAAAATCTTCAAATGAGAAATATTAGGCTTCTTACCAGAAAACGCCTCCTCGGGTGTACTCATGCCAAGTACTCTGTGAGGACAATGGTTTTGCACATAAACTGCAGTGTTGCATGCTTCCACCCACAAGTGTATGGGTAGGCCCTGATCATGCAACATCACCCATGCACCACCCACGATCGTTCTGTTCTTTCGCTCCGCGACCCCATTCTGTTGTGGGTTATTAGGCACTATGAGCTCTCTTCGAATTCTTTCTGTGCTACAAAATTCTTTGAATTCGACAGAGATGAATTCACCACCATTATCACTCCTAAGAGCCTTCACCTGCTTCCCCGACTCTTTCTCAACCAGTGCCTTGAACTCATAGAACTTTTAGTATGTCTCGCTCTTCTTCTGCATGAATAAGATCCAACACTTACGAGAAAAATCATCAACAAAGATCACATAATACCTGTGCTTTTCTTTCGAAGCTACTGAGAAAGGTCCACACACATTTGTGTGAATTCTCTCAAGGGTCATCATGGTGCGATTATCCTTCTCATGAAAGGTGGCTTTCACAAATTTTCCCAAAGTACATCCCTTGCACTGATTTGACTGCGCAAGTGTACCTTTGGGAAGCCTGGTAGAAGTCTGCTGCAAAATTTTCAAAGCACCATGGTGAAGATGGCCCAATCTCCTATGCCATAGCTCGCCCTCATCCCAGCTCACCACTCCTTCTGCCTTGCCTGCCATTGCTATGTAGCCATCTACCTGCAACTGATAAAGGTTCTTAACTCGAACCCCTATCCTCCGAGTTTCGCCAGTTGCCTTACTACGCAGGAAAGCCTTTCCCTCGCTAAAGACAACATCATATACCTTGTCTTCCAACATCGCCATAGAGATAAGATTCTTCTTCAATCCTGGAAAATGCATGACATCCTTTAAGATGAAAGGTTTGCCAGACTCCCTCTCAAAGGAAATGGTCCTGATACCAGTCACACTGTATCTACCATCATCGCCAATCTCAATGTGCACTCCAAGATCCTTCTCATCCAGATCAGTAAACAAATCTTTGTCTCTGGTCATATGGAAAGACGCACCACTGTCAAGAAACCACACTGAACCCATCATACTTGAGACCAAGCATGTGATCAATGAAAAATCCAGCTCAAACTGTGAGGCTAAGGCCTCTCCATCTACAGATCTAGTAGCCTGCTTATTTTTCTTCTTCTGTGGATAATTTGTGGTGTAATTTCCGTGTTGGTGATAGTGAAAGCACTTCACCTTGGACATGTCTTGCTTCTTTCCTTTCGCACCGGATTGAGAAGAATTCTTCTTGCTCTTCCCCTTCCTTGCTTTGGCAGCCAAAGCAAAATTTTATTCATCTTCATTCTTCGATGAAGATCCATCACTGGTACTCTGACTTATCTCCTCCTGCACAAGATCCGACCAAAGTCACTCCCATCCTGGCAGTTTCTCCCGACCATTGACAGAGTCCTCATAGGAATTCCAACTCTTCAGAAGCCCAAGGAAAGCCAAGCTCACCAATTCCTCTTCATCTACAGTCGCCCCCACACTTCCCAGCTCATACCTGCACTGGAAAAACTTCGTGAGGTACTTGGGTATATTGTCGCCTTTCTCCATTTTTATTTTCTTGATTTTATCCTTGAGCACCAACTTCCTCTAGTCGCTCTTTCCTTGGAAAAATTATGTCAAAGCTTTCCACATCAAGAATGGAGAAGCTTTACCATGAAGGCTGGACACTATGTGATCCTTCACACCTTCCAACAAAATCCTTCGACATTTAGCTGTCTTCTTTTGCCATGTGTCAAGTGTGGCAGCATCGCTAGAAGCAGGTTTTGGAATTTCTACATCTATGAACTCCTTCAACCCATTATCCTCCAAAACCACCTCCATCCTGTCCTTCCATGCAATATAATTCGAGCTACCCTCAAGGGCATACTTGTTTCGGGAAAAATCACCCTAGAGGTTTGTTGGGTCTAAACCTCCACAGAGCAGGGCATGCTATTCATAAGGACTCACACACAACCATACTTGAATGCAAAAAACTAGTTAACAACGATAGTAGAACTCACCCGTAGTCCTACGTTCGATGTAGATCCCGCGGGGTCCAAAGCCCCAGCAACTCTCCTTCCTCCTTCAACCTGGAAAACAAGAAAGAACGTGCACGGAAACCTAGTTGTACAACATATACTTCTCCTAAACGTTAGTGAAATCCATGTGAAACATTATATAAACCATAATAAATGCTTAAATGATAATCTTTTCACATATATAAATAAACATTAACACACGAGTTCAGGAACAAGATGGTTCTTCATTATCACGAACAGCATGTACAGTAGTAAAAGTGGAGAGATCACCTGAATCCTTCCACGATCTTCGAGCGGACCGTCGTCCGGATTCGTCCCGCCCTTGCCTCGCTAAGATTCTTCCAAGACTTGT
This sequence comes from Pinus albicaulis, assembly GCA_034641835.2. Taxonomy (NCBI): domain Eukaryota; kingdom Viridiplantae; phylum Streptophyta; class Pinopsida; order Pinales; family Pinaceae; genus Pinus; species Pinus albicaulis. The sequence continues at coordinate 506,078,780 of CM076574.1, forward strand.
GCACTCGAGATGGCATATAAATGGATGAACATCTCCAGGAAACAAGGGTTTCCTGATATAAATCTGGGAAAGTGAAGGAGGCACGGGGAATCAGACTTGAACTGGGATTCCAACAGAGTATAATGTCTATAGAATTTCTCCCTCCCTTAGGCCATGCACATGAGGGGCTTTTATACTCCCTCAAAGTAGTTTCAGTCAGTTGGAAACAGTTGCCCACGTGCTGGGGTGGTTGAACTACCAGAGTAACCATCAACCCAGCCCGAAAATAGGGATTTTTTATATATTTTTTAATGATTTTAATGGCATACGCGGAAAAGTACATGTGGACTCGCGTATACACGCGGAAAATTCTGGGCATATCCGCGTATGGGGATTTTAACACTGTTTTTTAGTGAATTTTGTTCAAGTCTGTAGGAATGGGTGCCCAAAGCCATAAAAGAAATCATGAATCATATGAAGGTGAAAAATGATGGAATAACAGATGCCCCCTAATATATGAGGTCAGAAGGGGTACATGATGGCCGAAATGTATTATGCACATAGAAAGAACTTCGCAAGGACAAGAGAGGACTTCACCAGATTTCAGCCTACCAAAAACCAATGAAAGAAACAGAGAGTCAACTCATGCTGAGGCGGGCATACCCATGCTCAGTCAAAAATACATCATATAGAAAGTACTGAATAGATCCAACATGTATACAAGTATAGTTGAACTGAAAGTACACAATGAATCATCTGAGCATGGCCCGGAAATATAATTCTGAATCAATGTCCAAGTATCACATATAGAAAGTTGATCAAGGATGCTGCAACTGGATGTCTGATCATATAAGTAACTGAATCTCCAAGTACCAAATCATAAAGGGTAGATCTCATGGTACAATCACGCAACTCGGGAGCCAACATATAAGATGCTGTTGTACTGAACTGCAACATATAAGGGTGGACGACATCACTGGCAGAAACTGAATGGACTGTCAAAAGTGAACCGAGAAATGCTGATGCAACTCGAGGTCTTCACCGATCACTATGGCACAATTCTACACAATGGGAATAAATGAGCTGAAGTCGACCATGTGAGAAATCGTTGGATTACCGGTCAATGATGAATACCGTTAACCAACGCGAGACAACCCACCAATAATGAAAATGAGTGTCAAGGTGCCCCAGTACAATCTAACAAGTGCGAATGAATGAGTTGAAGTCGAACACTTGAAAGAATCTACCAATCAGGAGGCAATGATGAATCCCCACTGTCGATAGCGAAGAGTCTGCCACTGATGACTGCAAACCCTAAGGTACCGACAAAAAGACTCTAGACCTTATTCCCAGAGCAATGAGTCGGAGTCGATGGGAAAAGATCTGCTGGAAGGAAGGCATTAAGGCATCCCACATCAGTCCAGCGCGAGTGTAACCCGCAAGCCAAGATTTGGAAGGAATCGGACGAAGTAGAGTGACGGAACCAAACCGAAGTACGTTTCCGACATGCACAAGATGAAGCTAGCGCACGAAATAAACCCTATGAACCAACCAATAATGAAAGCTGACACAGAGGTGAGAAATCCACCGATAGGGTCAAATGGAAATCAAGGTATTGCACAAATCCCAAGTGTGATAATGTATGCTGACGTCGAACACAAGGGAAACCACTCAGTCAAAGACCCATAATGATGATCAAATGCTGAGCACAAGGTCACCTATCAATGATGGAAATAGGGCCAGGGTGCAGCTCTAGGTTTGCTCTCAGAGCAATGTGTCGTAGTCGATAAGAGACAAACCCGCCAGCGAGAAGTCAATGGAGACCTTCTCAAACCAGCATGAGCAGAGGACCAAAACATCTGATGTGATAGAACAAGATACTGATAATACCGGGAAGGCCAACTGAATAATGAGTCAAGAGACACCGCAGAATGGCCAACTCTGGTTAGACTTCCCTTGAACAAAAGCATGAATCGTGATGACCATGGCAGTAAAAGTGACACTGTATAAGTCTGTTATGCAGGAGGCATAACAAACTCTCCATATGATTGGAAGAGATAAACAACCGGGGGAGAACTGACAAGTGAGACAAGGTAAAGGCTAAACCTAGGTCAAAACTAAACCCATCCCAAATGGAGGAAAGATATATAAGTGTATATGCTTTGTTCAAGGGCGACAAACTGACACTGTACTGCCATCAAATAACGAAGTTACATCCCGTTCCCGCTCTTTTTGTTATATTTGATTTTTTTGTCTTTTTCATATAATAAGCCTGAAAAAGAATAAAAGAATGCTATGGTACAATGGATAGAACGAGTATCAAGAAACAGATGCACTAGTTCCTAGGATTGGAACAATCCTATGCTCAATGCAAGGTGGCGGAAACTGGTAAGCGATACTCAGAGGAATGTTCCATCCATGGGTATAAGGGTGTCAAGTCGCGATAGCTAAGTGCATGCAATGGTTTAACTTGTACAGATAGAAAAGGTCAAAAGTTGGCTTAAACATTGAGTCCAAATGAAGCCGGCTAAAGGCCAGGATAAACAAGTAGCCAATATGCAATGCAGTAATACAACTCAACAAAACCAGGGAGCCTCTAGGGTAATATTCAGAAAAATGATAGTGAGGAAGAAGAAGAATGAAGCTTCAACACATAAGTCATGGCAGGACTAAAGAGGACTCCCGAGCCTACATAAAACGCAGCATGGGAAACAAGTGATAGCGAGGAACTAACTAGGAAGCCCATGTAAAGGAAGGCTCTACCACCAAGTCATGATTAAATAATCGGCGAGTGAAATGGGTGTAATACTCATGACTTGATGGGATCGACCCTATGGCAAGTGATCAGAATCGAGGCTAGTATGAAAAATGCAACGGAAAGTGGATTCCCTAACCTATATGCCAGTGAAGATCATATACCTGCCATGACGGGTCAGCAGTCATGGATCAAAATCCGGAAAAATCTCAAAAATCGTCAAAATGTACCTGAAACATACCAAACTGGGCACTTCCAAGCATCCGGGTTATGCAGCTTAAGATAGATTGAAAAAATAAGCATAACAAATTTTTGCGAAAATTTTCAAATTTTTTGGGCATAAATAGACAAATTACCTCATATTTGGTTCATTATTTAATTGCTGATTTGGAAAAAAGTGCTCTGGAGCAAAAAAATTCTTTCGTCAAAACAGGAGAAACCGACCGTCGAATTCCATCGAATTTCTCAGGTTAGCTCTTAATTCATCCTGCTATTCATTTTGTCCATTCATAAATTAAAATTTAGGAATTTTTCATCATAGAATCTCTTGCTAAAAATCACGGGTTTGCGCATACGCGGGTTGGTAATGACGAAGTCGCGTATACACGCGACTGTGCACAAATAAAGTCACGTATGTGCGGGCCCAAATGAAAAAAGCGCAGCTAATGAAGTAATTATTGAAATTTTGCAGGATGACCATATCATGGAGAGAGCGTGAACACAGTGCAATTGATCAAGAAGTCATGCAGGACCAAGCATCACTAAATATTCTTCAGAATTGCGGCTTGCTCAATTTTTTTTAAATGCCAAATATGAAGTGCAATGTCCGGTTGCTCGAAATTTTTGTGGACTATTGGGAACCAGAAGAGGACTGCTTTATGATAGATCAGATGCCTGTACGCATTGAAGTGGAAGACATATATTTTATCACTGGACTCTCCCGGAGGGGGGAGCCAGTAGACTTGCATGGTAAGCCTTTGGGAGGGCTCACCGTGGAAGATTACGTCCACGTGTACTGTGTACAGGGTTCCAAGAAATTTGGAACTCAAATTGCAATCAAAGATTTAAGGGATTTGCACATGAAAATCCTCCTTTTCACCATTGGCAGAGTGGCAAGATCTGCCTCCCTACACCAGGCGTCCAGGACGCAAATGAACATAGCAGTGGAATGCTTAACTCATGTATATGATTGGTGCACAACCCTATTGCTAAACATGAAGCAACAATTGACCTCTATCCGCCAAACAAAGACAAAACACTTTGGATATGGTACAATTTTGATGACATTCTTCTTTGAGAAGATTCCAGCACTAAGACCCAGAGTGATCTCTACCATCAGTAGCCCGAGAGACCCAAGAATTGCCCGCTGGGTAGACATGATGAAGAGATTGGGGGGAAGTGAAGTTCCCCGGACCACTTGGGATGATGAGTTCTTCCTATGGTGGAGAGAACAAATCATCGCGGAGGACGACTATGCCTATGTCGGGATGGACTTTTGTGGTGATCCAGATCTTGTCCTTCCACCAGGCACAGCATGGGGTACAGTCGGTAAGTTTACAATTTTTGACTTATATAATTTTTTGGATTTTTTCAATATGTATGAAAAAATGTGAAAAACAAACATGTTTTTGATTGGATTCAAATGACTTACAATGTAAAAATGATCATGAAACAGATATTGGACCAGTTCGACCTGAGGGTTTCCCACGACACAAGCGTCGCCGAGGTGAAGCGGATACAGTGGATTCAGACAGGACCCTCCAGGCTGTACAGAGGAACTTGGAGGGATTAACCCGCCAAGTACCTATGGCTGCAGTGGAAGATCTGCCGGAAGCCATCCAGAGGCAGGTGGTAGGAGTACCCCGCGACTGGGTACGGTTATTCCGCCGAGTTTCCACCGCGATTGTGTTCTATAAGAACACCACTTCTGGGTAGGGACCTCAATAGTAGATAGATATGATGTATCAGATGACTGTATATTTTTTGAGACTGAACATGATCGGGCATAAGCCCAAGTTTTTGTATGACCTATGGATCCAAATTTTTGTATAGTTTTGAACACTTTGATGATATATATACAGCGATATTTGATGTGATGTGACAAATGTATCAAAATGTATGATGTTTTTTATTAAGTTTTATTGTATGGAATGATTAATGTGCCAATCAATTGCTTGATTAGCTAATGAGTCTGCCAACCAATTGTCAGCTCGAGGAATATGAATGAAAGTTAAAAATTGAAATGATCTTTGTAACAAACGTACTCTCAAGAACAACCGGAGTAAAAATGGATCTCGAACCTGATAAGTATTGTTCAACTGCGACACCACCAGCTGGGAGTCCAAGAAAACTACCAACGAATCAACACCCAAAGATATTGCCTCCGAGAGTAGATAAACAATTGCAGTGTATTCTGCTATATTATTGGAAGCAGGACCAATGCAGACCCCTCTTGATACTAACAGCTGACCGGAAGGATAATGAAGCACCCAAGCCGCGGAAGCTAAGTTCCGAGTGTGTCTACTAGCACCATCGGCGAAACCAAAATGACTCATGACATCCGACACAACCTGCCAAAGCAAATCAAAAACATCACCATCGCATCAAAGATCGAAAATCAACCAGATATGTACAAAGAAAAAACTACTATATACAAAATCAACATGCCAGGCCGAAGCCTAGGCATAATACTTCTTCAAATAGAGCCCATTTCTGGGCTCCGGCAACTCGTTCCCTTCAAAATCAACCAAGGTATACACTCCTTTTTTAAGGACTTTTTTAACGATAAAGGGGCCATACCACATAGATTTTAATTTTCCTACCCCCAGGGCATCTTTTTCTTGGGCATAGACCAAAACAAGGTCACCTTCCGAAAAAACCCTAGGCTTGACCACCTTATCGTACTAAACTTTAACTCGGTTTTTATGTGCTTCATTCATCATGGCGGCATCCCGACGCTGCTCATCGAGATGTTCCAGATGAAGGAGTTGTTCTTCAAGACTAGAAGTGTCAGGAAGAAGTTCAACAACTAATTTAAGAGAAGGAATCTCGCATTCAATGGGAAATACGGATTCCAACCCGTGCACTAGCTGAAACGGAGTAAAGCTAGTTGCAGTTTTCACTGATGTCCTGTATGCCCAAAGTGCAGGATATAGCATAATATGCCAGTTGGATCAAGCTTTATCAATTTTCCTTTGAAGAATTGTCTTCAAGGATTTATTCACAGCTTCCACTTGCCCATTGGCTTGAGGATAATATGGAGATGAATGCTCCTGCCGGAAACCCAATTTTAGAGCCAACTCAGCCATCATGCTATTCTGAAAATGACTACCATGATTAGTGACAATCTCTCTAGGAATACCAAAACGAGCAATAACCTGGTTGAAAAGAAAAAGAGCTATAGTCTCACCATCATTCACAAAAGTAGGCATAGCCTCGACCCACTTCGTAAAGTAGTCTACTGCTACAATAATGTACTTGTGACCTTTAGGCGAAGGCGGGTTACAAGTAGTATAATCAATACCCCACTTTGTAAAGGGACCAACAGTAATGACTGGAAAAAGCGGAGCTGGATGAGCGCACATTTTTCGAGTATAAACTTGACACGGATGACACTTTTTGACCGACTCCATACAATCTTTGAAAATCGAAGGCCAAAAGTACCCAACACGCAAAATCTTTTGGGCTGTAGCAAGCCCAGATAAATGACCACCACAAGCTCCACTATGGCAATCATTCAGCACAGCCTCAACTTCTTCGAGAGTTAAGCAACGTCTTAGGATTGAATCAACCCCTCGACGGTATAAAGCATCACCAATAATCAAGTAATTCTTAGCCAAGTGACGCAATTTACGACGCTCATCTTTCGAAAAAGTAGAGGGAAACTTCGTAGTCTGGAGATACACAATGATATCTCCATACCAAGGATCATGTGGAGAGATAAGAAACAAATGTTCATCCGGGAAGGATTCATCATAGACAATCTCATCCCCACAGGGCAACTCAGAGATCAATACCGTGAAAACCAATGATTTCTTGGACTTGGCAGACATAAAATCAAGATCAAATTCCTGCAAAATCGCAATCCATCTATTGTATTTGCCCCCAATCACTCACCTACTGAGGACAAACTGAAATGGATTGGCTGCTACCAAAACATAAGTTTTTCGTAGAATAATGTAGTGTCGGAGTTTCTGCACAGCATGAACAGCTACCAAAGCTAACTTTTCTATCGGAGTGTACCGGAGTTCAGGTCCTACCAAACCTCGACTAAGGTAGTAAATAACATGCTCTGCAAGAGCATCATCCTCCTGAACCAGAACCATACCAATAGTATATTCTGTTGCTGCCAGATACAAAAGGAAATCCCTGCTATAATCAGGTGGACTCAATAAAGGAGCAGAGGTCAATGCTTTTTTCAAAGCATCGAATGAGCGTTGAGCGTAGTCATCCCAAAGAAAAGGAACTCCTTTCTTCAACAATCTCATAAATCCCTTTGTAACTTCAGCATAATTTACGATAAATCTCCGAAGAAAATTAGACTTTCCTTGTAGACTTTGAAGTTGACGAATAGAGGACGGGGGAGGCAACCGAAGTATTGCCTCAACCTTGAAGGGATCTATCCTAATCCCTTCTCTAGACACAATGAATCCCAATAACCGACCGGATGTAACCGCGAAAACGCACTTGTTCGGATTCAACCTAATCTTATAGAAACGACACCGTTCAAATATTTAACGGAGGTGAGCAGGATGATCCATCCTCTTTCGAGAATGAGCAGCTAAATCATCCAAATACGCCTCGATAATATTTTTGATGTCGTGGAAGGCATATGACATGGCCCGCTGAAAGGTAGCCCCAACATTTTTAAGACCAAAAGGCATCTTCTTGTATGAAAATGTACCCCAGGGACAAATAAAGGCAGTCTTATGCTGATCTTCAGGACGGATAGTAATTTGATTATATCCGGAGAACCGTCCATGAAGGAGAAAATCTCATTACTGGCACACTCGTCAATGATCTGATCGATAAATGGTGTGGGGTAATTATCTTTAGGACATGATTTATTTAGGTCTCTGAAATCGATGCAAACTCGAATCGTTCCTTGCTTTTTATCTACAGGAACAGGGTTTGAAACCCATTCATTCAAAGGAACAGGGAAAATGAATCCCGCCTTCAGCAACTTCTCTACCTCAACTTTGATAGCTGCTGCCTTCCTAGGATTGACCGGACGAAGTTTTTGCCTCACAGGCTTAGCGTTTTCGTAAGTCTTGATCTCATACTGGACAATAGATGGATCTATACCAGGCATTTCCTCATAAGACCAAGCGAATACATCCCTATACTCTTTAATGAGCTCGGTGTAAATTTGAACCTCTTCACGGGAACATTCAGCTCCGATGAAGACATTCTCAATGATATTGGGATCCCTGGAAATGTTCACCGGGATAGTAGGAGAAATCACAGCCATGTTCCCTTCAGCATAAACCTGTGTTGGTGCTAAAGGGTTCAAGACTGGGCGAACAGGACCAGGACGGAGGACTTGGAAAACTCATTTCAACTTCGCTCAAATCAGGTAAAAAGTAAGACCGATGATGCAAATCATCCCACGGTCTATCTATACCAGTCATAGCTTCCAGGATGGCCTCTTCAGATGGAAGAGTGGTATCAAGGCAATCCTCGGCAGAAGAAGAACTAAGTGCCCAAGCCGGAGCCACATATCCATCCAAATCTTCCGGTGAGAGAGGAGCTGGAATGGATTATGCAGAGTCAACAATAGACTGATAAGAAATCTCTGCTACAGATATTGGAAATTCCATTCCACCCACTTGACCTTCCGCTAATGTGGCAGTAGGGGAAGGTAAGGTCCAAAGGTCCGAGAAATAATGAGTTCTGAAGAACTTTCTTCGAAGAGGAGCCTTGGAGGATGAAATTGCATTAATATGGACCGTAGGAGGAGGAATATCAAACGTACCCATCAAGGAAGAATACATTCCAACTCCTAAATTCTCAACAGGCGCCTTGGTATTATCCAACTTGGGAACAGATGAGTCAGTGTACACATTCGGGTCTACAGGAGGACAGTCTAGTTGGTCCACTGTAACAATCCTCCATTCGTGAGGGAAACAAATAATGCGAAATAATGAAGATGCAATGGCATCCATCTCATAAATCCAGTTTCTCCCCAACAGAAGGTTGTAGTCCAAGCTTGCATCAACTACCTCAACCTCTATATTCACAGTTTTTCCCCCAACACAGATAGGCAAAGCTGGGACAATACCATGGGGTCTGTGAGAATGACCATCAAACGCAGTCAGAAGAGTGGTAGATGGAACAACTTTGGGAGATCCAATCGTCTTCCAACATGTGAGAGACATCACGCACGTGGAAGCACCCTCATCAACAACCGTTCGAAAGATATTGCACTTCCAGTACGATGATTTAATATGAAAAGCCATATGATGGGGGAGTCTCTTCTTAAAATTAGTCATATCAAAAGTAATCAGAAGAGAATTTTTCGGATCAATAGCCCTAATGGCAGTGAGCAAAGCACTGCGTTGAGCCGGACAACACTGGAGAACCTCTAAATCCGACATGGCACAAGGACTCTGCGCCAGATCTTCCACAATAGAGTAGTTCGGGCAGCCCTAGCGTTTGGATTAATCGTTGACCGCTTGGTAGATGCTTTGGGCATCCGAAGTATAGGCTCAACAGTAGGCCTTGTAATGTGAAGCGGCTCAGTAGCATCAGGAGCATCCTTAGCTTTCGAAGACTTTTCTCTGCCATAATCACGGGATCTTGTAGCGACATCCACGTGAGCACTCATCATGAATATGTTTGATGGAATTTCCCCTTCCTGGGTGCCCCCAGAGGAAGCCCCGGGATTTTGATTCGCGCCAACAACTAGTTGTTGCCCTTGGGGAAAAGGGTTTGTTAACACAGCCTGGGAACTAGAAGAACCCTGCTGAGCTAACAGGCGCTGCGCATCCTGAATTTTAGGGCAAAGATGTGTAAGATGGTCTCCAGCACACAGCTTGCATGGAAACTTCACTTTCCTTTTCTCCTTTGGACCCTCACCAACATGCTCGTTGGTTTTATTTGCATTACCCTTCCCATTCTTGCCCTTTTTCTTATTATTTCATCCCTTCTTCTTTCCTTCGGATTGTTGATTTCATTTGGGATCAGAAGCTTGGACAACATTTATGGACAAATATTGGGAAGGTGCTAACTTAGCAGGCACAGCCTGACCAGAAGGAGCAGATTTCAAAGACAACTGCTGCAATTGAGTAAGCAGGCTAGCTGCACCACTATTGATTGATCCAATCAGTCCGTCACCATGAGGACCAGGCTTAGTTTTGGATAAATCTAATTTGGAGCGAGGAGCATTGGGCAAATACTTATGGAGGACCCCAGACTGAGAATATATCAGTTCCAACTGTTGGGCCCTAAAAATGACCTGCTCCTCTGAAAATACCCCTGAGAGGGATACATCCTTCGAAATATCTGACTGCAGAGATTTCAGAAACCATTCCAAAAGGAATTCACCCGGAATATGAGCTTTAATAAGCCTCTTCCTTCTCCGCCATTCCTGAATATGGTCAGAAATGTGGGTTGTGTCGTCCTATTTAAAATTAGCTAGGAGTTCAGTCCCGGCATCATATCGGACAGGAAACTGGAAATGGTTTAGAAATGTAACAGCCAATTCTCCAAATGTAGCAAAACTTCCCCCAGTTAGCTCAATATACCATTTGGCAGCATTTCCAGTTAGGGTGCATTGAAACAATCTCAACCTAATCGAATCATCGATCAGGGAGTTCGAAGAACACCATAAATGGAAGGTGGTGATGTGGTCAGCGGATCTTCTCCATTCTTGCCTTCAAATTTTGGAATGTCTGAAGGAAGCTTGGTGGGAACCGGAGGCCACCCCGGACTATAACGGATCAGATCATTAGTCAATTTTGACAGATCTGGAAAGTTTAACGTTGCCAGAAAAGGTAAACGAGGCGGAGCCTGAGGATTCCATCCTTGATAGGATGAATTCCCAACATTCTGAAAAGAATACCCTGGATTTGATGAGGCACCAAGTTGCCAGAAAGAACTCGTAGAAAAAGGAGAAGAACCTCCTCCCAACGCAGAGTTACCAAAGCCCAGACCAGTTCCCCCCCCTGAAGTATGAAATGAAGAGGAAAGCCCCTGATAGGGGTTCCAGGCATTAGACAGAGGAGAAAAATTTTGATAAGCACTCGACGAAGGGAAAGAAGCACTCCCCTGGTGACCAGCGTAAAACTGATTCCCTGCCCCCGCTGTAGTGAATACAGGGTTCCAACCTGTAAAAGTAGTCGAATTCTGACCTCCAGACCAGGGCTTGAAACTCTGAGTCTGAGAAGTAAACGGAAAGGACCGTAAAGAAGGATTGGAACTAGGAATGTGCCCAGTTCCAAAGGGGAACCCCTGAAAAGAAGCTGATCCACTAGCCATGGAAGACATGGGTGTAGATCTAGCTGCAGCAGCGGAAAAGGAAAAAGAAGGAATCCCACTAGTGGGCATTCCAAAACAGAAGGGACCAGATTGGGAAGCATGTGCTTGGGTGAAACCAGAGCCAAACACAGCAGTGCTAGAAGCAATCGAAGATATAGCAATAGTGCCCCCTCCTTCAACAGAAGCAGGAGTCTGAATGCCTGCAGCACTCACAGCAGAAGCCGCGTTCCCAGTCGTGGCCATCGAAAGGTATGTATAATACGAAGGATCTTCCGGTCTCTCTGACTCAGGTCCGATGTATTCAACAACGAACGGATAATCAGGAGGAAGAGGAGATGGAAGTGACACAGAGGGTTCTGGTACTTCCTCTATTTGAACTTCTTCTTCCTGCGGAAATAAAACTCGCGAGGTGAGCAGAGCGCTCCTCTCGGAACCAACACCAGAATCAGCTACGAAACCTTCAGACCCTTGTGGAGGATCTCTCTCCACCGCGTCAGATGCCACAGGGTGATACTCACCTGCTAAACTACTCCTACGCCTTCTTGAAGAAGGCTCTGAACTCTCGGGAGATAACCCCCGGATTCTCCTCGATCGACGAGGCGCTTGATCAGCCACTTTAACAAATTTTAATTAGACTCAAAAAATATAAAGCTAGGCAAGCTAGGAGCAAAGAGCACTCACTACAAAAAGAAATCTGTGAGATACAAGCAAGCAAACAACCTTCAGGTATTTCCGCTCCGGGTGATTAGGACCGGACACCAAAATACAAGAAAGCGAAATATAGGACCTCCCAAAAGTAGTCTGGGATAATTACGGCCCAGGCCTACTAGCGAAGGTAACAAAAACAGTTACGCCAACCTCCTAACGACAGCCTTTTCCGGCACAAGTACCCAAGCTTCGTAAGGGCACCCCCCAGAAGTACTGCTGAAAGTGATACGACGTCTGCCTCAAGTACCACGGGTATTCCCCCCCGCAGTCACCTAGGTGGAACCTAGGAGTGGCAACTATGGGCACCAATCCGTGTCAGAAGCCGAGCGGAACGGTCTTGAGGTCAGATTCAGCAAATCATAGAGGGGGTATCTCTCTTCTCAGCCTTCACTTCCCCTCGTGCTTGACTCTCTGGAGGAGAGCTTTCCCGGTCCACCTAACGGAGTTGGATTTCGCTCAATTAATCAACTTCTATGTTTTGTTTGAGCGGCCTTGGAGAGTTAGCTCTCCACTCACCTAATCCAAGGCCCTACAACCTAGCTAGTTGGTGTATGACACTTAAAAAACTTGCTAGTTGCTTTTAAATTATATCGCTTATTTTAATTGGCCGTTATGTTAAGTCAAAGGGATACAAAAATGAAACTTGTGGTGTTTTGACGCAGAAAAGAAATTAATAAAAACCAAACTACATGCAAATGCAGTTATTGTCTTTCGATGAAAAGCAACTTCTACACAGGTTCTACGAGATTAAAAATTTTATTTTTCTTTTCAGATAACAAACTCCACACTCACAAAAACTATGAAAATGACTAAATGCTTAAGTGCACCTGATGCAAATCACTAAGAGCATGCAAATTCTAAGATGAAAAATCTACTAAAGCAGAGAGAAATTTCCCAAAGATCCTTTAGTTTTATCTCTTTTTGGTTGTCCAGAAAGCTAGTTCCCTAAATCAGAAACTCTTAATATAAAGACACCAAAAACGCTTGAAACAAGAGGAAGAAACCAATGACAATTCCTTTCCAAAATCAAGTTGAAAACCAAAAGCAAGAAACCTCAACAAAGCTTCAACAGATATAACAAAACGAAAACAAAAATGCGAAACAAAAGCAAAGGACAAAACAAAATGTTTTTGAGCTTTTGAGTTTTATAAAAAGGAAGAGCTCGACAAGACCAAGAAGACTACCAAATCCCAAGCCAAAAAACTCTGAATTTCAAGCAAAAACTTCAAAAATGCTCCAAACCTTATAGGGCTAGCTAGTAGCAAGATCTATATGAGAAAAAGAAGACAAGAAACTCAAACACTTAGCCTAGAAGAATAGTACAACCTTGTAGCAAACAAAAACTTCAAAGAACCTAGAAAGACTCTTCAAAAATTGCAACAAGAACTAGTCAACTGAACTCAAGAAAACCAACCAAGAAATGGGCAAAAATCGAAATGAAAAACCAAGACACAAAGGTAGGAAAGAGTAAATGAGCAAAAGCTCTCTTTTCTGATGAAGCAGAACAGCCAAGAATCCCCAGGAAGAGATCTTGGTACTCAAACCAGAAATGCCAGCACAAGAAACAAGATTTTCCAAAAAAGCTAGTTTTCAACCAAACCAGAGAGAGAAAAGACCAAGGACCACTTTCTACACAATCCAGAGGATACAAAGACACTGTAGGAACAGGCCTCCACAGGTAGACAAGGCCAAAAAGCCAAAAAACCTAAAATTTCAAAATTGACCTAGGTATACACGACTTGACAGTTTAGTAACAAGCGTGCATACGCGACTGTGCTAAAGGAAACCCGCGTATACGCGACTCCTTTTAACAAAAACTGCATGTATACGCGTCTGTGTATAGACTAACCCGCGTATGCAAAGGTAAATAATGAAAATTAAAAAAGATCAAGCCTGGATAAGAAACCAGGACTTCAGTCTGACTGAGAAAGAGTTAACTGGACTGGAAATAAAAGTTAAAACTGTTGGAAACCTATCAAACAGCTGAAACCACCCAACAGGGGAATCACAAGAATGTGTTCCCCAGCGGAGTCGCCAGTTCTGTTTCGGGAAAAATCACCCTAGAGGTTTGTTGGGTCTAAACCTCCACAGATCAGGGCATGCTATTCAGAAGGACTCACACACAACCATACTTGAATGCAAAAAACTAGTTAACAACGATAGTAGAACTCACCCGTAGTCCTACGTTCGATGTAGATCCCGTGGGGTCCAAACCCCCAGCAACTCTCCTTCCTCCTTCAACCTGGAAAACAAGAAAGAACGTGCACGGAAACCTAGTTGTACAACATATACTTCTCCTAAACGTTAGTGCAATCCATGTGAAACATTATATAAACCATAATAAATGCTTAAATGATAATCTTTTCACATATATAAATAAACATTAACACACGAGTTCAGGAACAAGATGGTTCTTCATTATCAAGAACAGCATGTACAGTAGTAAAAGTGGAGAGATCACCTGAATCCTTCCACGATCTTCGAGTGGACCGTCGTCCGAATTCGTCCCGCCCTTGCCTCGCTAAGATTCTTCCAAGACTTGTGCACTCGAGATGGCATATAAATGGATGAACATCTCCAGGAAACAAGGGTTTCCTGATATAAATCTGGGAAAGTGCAGGAGGCACTGTGGAATCGTATTTTGAATCGTAGATTCCGAGAGTATAACGTTCATAGAATTTCTCCTCCCTAGCTGGCGCACAAGAGGGGCTTTACATTCTCAAAGCAGTTTCACGCAACAAATAATGTTCACTTGCCAGGGTGGAATCGAACTCACTTATAACCATCAACTGTACCCTTTAAAATAGATTTTTTATATATTTTTTAATGATTTCAATGGCATGAACAGCCGTGATTCTGCGTATACACGCTGAAACCAAGTATATCCGTGAGGATTTTAACACTATTTTTTGGTGAATTTTTTTCAAGTCTATAGGAATGGGTGCCCAAAGCCATAAAATAAATCATGAATCATATGAAGGTGAAAAATGATGCTATAACAATACTCCAATCGTAATCCGTTGAAATACATCTCAACTTTGACACCAAGAAAACACTGCTGCAAATTCGAATTCCACCAGCACAAAACTCAACCGCTTCAATGATTTGCAATTGCTCCAATGATCAATATCACTCCGATAACATGTAGAAAATCATATAACTAATGCATTATATGTCTAAGATTCTCCTAATCATACACTATTTGACTTCATGCACAATACAAAATCTCTTCCACCATTGATCATTACTTGCAGAAATTAAATCAATTGCATGCACACATTGAAACCATAAAAATTCACACATATGAACAAAGTGTTTTAACGGGAAATCCTGAAGCTAAAAACCCCAACTATCTGTATATAATATATGTCATAGAGATCATGTTACAATCCTCATACAAAGCTGATCATATCAAGCTCTCAGTACAATACAATCGCTACACACTAATCAGGCTCGATCTAGCAAATCCATGCATCGATCTCTGCCACCTGCTAGCCTGCCTCTACTACGCAATCCCTGCTAAATAATGGATCTGAATGAACTCGAATTGGTCCAGCCTTGCTCACGCAATCCTCATTAGCATCTCCAATCACTGGATGCTGCAAATCATGCAACACTATAGTCACAACTGATAGTCAACCTAATCTTTCACCTACCTCTCCACTGGTCTCCACTGAAATTGCCCATGCACTGTAGTTAACTGATGTATTCTTTAGTTTATTAATGAGTTAATAATTACTGAATTAATTAATAATTAATTCACACCACTCTCACTAGTGTATCAATCAGTTAGACTAGATACAACTAGCTCAAGTATGTCTAACTGAGTTAAACTGAACACAACTCCACCAACTACCTCAATAACTCCACCAAACTTTGTCACATTAGTTCTAACTGAAGTCTCCATGCAATAGCTCCACTTAACCCTCAGGAATAGTGCAATTCCTTCTGTTAGCTCCTGTACCACATTTTTGCACTTAACTGAAGTGCTCCAAGAGAATAAGATAATGTTTATAGTCCAAATATTATTAAGAGCTAATAATATTCGACATATCTATTTTTAGACTGGCAATCTAAAAATAGATTCCGCCTAGTATGTCTAAAAATAGAAGTCCATCTATTTTTCCAACTTGACCAACCATCCACAAATAGCATCCTGCAACTCATAGAATATGATCGACATGTCTAAAAATAGACTTGCGCCAAAAATAGCCTGCGGGCCCACTTAGTGAAGGCGACTCTTTTCCACTAAGCTCGTCATCTTGTTGCAATCTAAACATAACGTGCTCCAGAATCGAGCAATAGAGAAAGTTAGTTTGCAATGGAAGCACATTGGACCTGATGAAGTTACATGGGAGATGGTGGATCATATGTGGATACTTAGATACAAAAACCAACATATGTGTCCAAGAAGCATATGTTTAACTATTTGTTTAGCATATGTGTCCAAGTATCCACACTCTCCAAGAAAAATCTAAGTGTGATGTTGTTTTTTGTTTAGCATATGTTTTGGCATTGTTTTAATATATGTTTGACGTGATGGTTGGATGTATGTACATATGTTAATGGATGTAAATACCACCATGATGTATTTTATAAAGATCCAATAAGTGGTATGGTGTAATGTAATTATATTTTTCATGTTGGTTTGATTTTTATCAGGGTGATCATTGTAAATACTGCATTGAGCTATGCTATAAATCTCCATGGGCAGTATGTTTTCTTTTCAGCAGTGTTGCTGAGGTATATGTGTGATTGAACACCAAGGACAGTGTCCCCCAAGGGGGAGGGTTCCGTAATAGTTGTGGTGAAAATTCCATGTAATAAAGTTAAAATAATAACCATAGTTGATGGGAAATGTGTTCCAAGTTTAATTTTGGGAAAAACATCCTAGTGCAGTTGTTTACATTGTTTATTATGGCGAAGGAAATTGGAAAAAGCTATGGCTAAGGAATTAAAGAGGCGAAAAGTATTTTTGGCACAATTTTTTATGAAAATAATGGAAATTAGGAGAAAAGGGAGGTGAAAGGTCAAAGGTTGCATGTGAGGAGGAAAATGAAGGAAAAATAATGGAAAATGAAGAAAATAGAGGCCTTTTCTATAAAAAGGCTTGTGAGGATCAGTTGGTACCTTTTGTCAGTGAATTTTTGGAGCTCCCTCATTATTTTGTCTCTCTCTCTCATGCTCTTGGACACTTAGAGTTTTCTTGGAGAGTGTGGATACTTGGTGATTTGTATCAAAAAGGCAAAGGAAGAGCAAGAAATCACATGTGGACCTCGGGATCAAAAGCTACAATGGGATTTTATTACAATACTGAGTTGCATGAATGTTTTCCTCACTATTTTTGGAATGCATGGGTATGCATGTGGTTTTTCCTAGTCTTTCCATTTCCTGGACAACCATGGTATTGCAGTTTTATTTCCATTGATTGTTTTCTGGTTGTTTCTCATGATTCATTTAGCTATGGGTTGATTTATTATTTCTTGGAAGCCTTGGTCGGAAAAACTCTTTGGAAGCCCGATAGAAAACTGTGGGTTGAGTTACTAGTCCTGGAATCCTTGGTTGGAAAAATGCTCTGGAAGCCCTAGGTGGGTTGACTTACTAGTCCTAGAAACCCTGGTTGGAAAAACACTCTGGAAGCCCTATAAAAGTTGGGGTTGAGTTACTAGTCCTGGAAGCTTGGTTGGAAAAAACAGTCTGGAGCCCTGGAATAGCTTGGATAGAGATCAATCTGTGATGGTTAGTGATGCCCAACCATGAGGTGGAATCACTGGTTTGGGGTTGAGATTTTTTGGTCTCTGGAGCCCTGGTTTGGTGTTGATAGATGTGTTTGATAAATTCCAACATTCATGCTTGGAATATGGCATGGGGGTGATTGGCTGAAGTGAGATTGGAAAAATTCTCTAGAAGCTCTAGGTGGGTTGACTTACTAGTCCTAGAAACCCTGGTTGGAAAAACACTTTGGAAACCTTGTAAAAGTTGGGGTTGAGTTACTAGTCCTGGAAGCCTTGTTGGAAAAAACACTCTAGAGCCCTAGAATAGATTGGATAGAGATCAATCTGTGATGGTTAGTGATGCCCGACCATGAGGTGGAATCATTGGTTTGGGGTTGAGATTTTTTGGTCTCTGGAGCCCTGGTTTGGTGTTGATTGATGTGTTTGATAAAGTCTGACATTCATGATTGTAATATGGCATGGGGGTGATTGGCTGAAATGAGACTTGGCTCAGCCAATCTATGGTCGGGTGGAACGTGGAAATCCCATCTCCTGCTGGTTTTTACATTCAATAATGAAGAGCTCATTCCTCTGGTATTCGGTATGAAAATGTATTGGTTTATGTGTGGATTTATTTGTTGTTATATCCATTGTATTTATGTTTTTATTATTCTGGTTATAAGCATCTATTTGATCAGTGATGATGTATGGCTCTATTTATGTTTTTACCTATAAATGAATGCACAATGTATCTATGGTCAAATAGATTGTATTTTAGCTTATGATGTAGGGGAGAAATGCTTCTTAGCTATTCTTAGATTTTTAAGATACCCCCATGTTTAAATATGTTGTTTGTACCTGTAGATGCAATGTTTGTGACATGTTAGACGAAATTCTTGTCATGGCTAGGAGAGCCTAGATGATTTATTGATGATTTGATTACTTCCATACCTATGTTTTAATGTTATTTAACCTCTCCTAAAGTTTCATTAATTTTTGGGCAGTGACCTGGGCTCTGGGGCTAAAAAGGTGGCACTAATCTTGAAGCTGCAGGCACATAAATGACCTTTTGGGGCCCTTGCCATGACCTTGCCAAGGCATGCTCACATACATAGGTTGCTAGCCACTCCCTTGCCCTTACATGCCCACGAATGAGACCTAAATTGGTGAAAAATCAGTCCCCCTTCAGGGTTCAATGGTCTGGGAGGTTGGGTAACCTTTTGGAGGTGTTTTTGATGCAGTGTAAGATTTGTTTGTCAGTTTATGTCAGTTCCACTTCCTCAAGGTCATCTAGTAGGTTGAATCTCATATTAGTAGCCTCTTGTCGCAATTTCACCCTGGTTTTTCGGCTACTTGGGTAGATGTGGGAAGATGGTATTACATTGAATTTTATGAAGAATTTTTTTCGGTTGTGGGACAAGGTTTCTGAAGCAATTTCATTGGTTATGGACCAAATTTTTTGAGGTAATTTTGTTGGTTGCACTCTAAATTTTATGAGGCAATTTCATTGGTTTCATTCGGAAGTCTCTAAGGTATTTTCATTGACAGAAGGCCAAATCTTCAGAGGAAGCTTCATTAGAAGAACGTCAAAATTCAGAGGCAAAAAAGGAGGTTGACTTTCAGGCTAGAAAAATAGACTTGACTTAACCTTTCTGGGAAACATTTTGACTTGACTTCGACCAAGTTTGACCATGGATTTTTTATTGGTCAATTTGATTTCTATTTTGAATAGAAACATCATATGTATCTCTTGTTGAATTGAATGATCTCATATAATAAAAGGGTTGTTGGGTTTTTCCCATGAAGAGGGTTTTCCCAGGGTTAAATTATGTGTCTCTTATGTTTGGATGTCTCTTTATGATCCTATTGTCATTTATTGTTTCTTTTGTTGAGATATTCTGTGTAATTTCTTAATTATGATTGTGAACACAAGCAATATTAATTTAAGAAACCATAAGAAATAATTTTTAAATAAGGTGGTCTTGAAAAATAAACATGGTATGAGAGCATTGGTGAAAGATTAGCCTTGAAGAAGCTAGTTTGTCTCAAGTTATACTCCATGGATTTTTATGTCATCTGCCCTAGAAGCCCTAGTAAAATTCTAGTTGTAAGGAGTACAACGAATATTCAAAAAGAAAGTCAATATCAGTTTCTTTTGTTTGTGCCCTAGAAGATCCATGTTCTATTCTGCTTATATGATTTATGTTCTAGATATGATGGACCTTTCTGATGATTACAAAGACGCACTGAAAAATTCTCAATGTGGTGAATAGCAATGTACAAGTATATTAACATGTTCTATGGCTAGGACATTGTCCCATGAGGAGGCTTTGAAGCCTCAGAAAGTTCCTCGGTCAGTTCGAATTACCTCATCTTGAGGTGTATTAGTCAGTGGAAGTCTCAAGTGATATAGTCACATCAGTAAGCTAATTCTCTACCCATTCATCTCACATTTATTCATATTGCAAAGTGGCATTCCATATGTAAATGTTTATTTTCATCACTATTTTTTATACATTAACAATGTATATCACATGGATCAAAGTTGAAAGCCCATTATGGACTCTGTTGCATAATGTTTCCATGCAAACTATTACACACTACTATGTTGGGATGTTTGATGATAAATATGAAATATAGGAATATAGACATGTTGTACATTAGACCTGTAAAAATCCTAGATTTTTTTTTTGTTAAAATCTATAAGATAATTTTTGGGTGAGTGTTATATTCTTTCCACGAGTAAGTAGCGGTAAGAGGGGGGTGACCAATCCCCCTACGCTTGCGTCGGGCGCAACAGGGGGGACATAGGGGGGCTGTATCCCCTCCTGTTGGGGGGTTTGCAGGGGAGCGGTATCCCCCTTGCAAAAGGTTCAAGGTAGCACCCCAAAAAATAAATAAATAAAATAAAAATAAAAAAATAAAAAAATATGGACCCTATATTAGGTGGGCGGACCTGTCCATCGTTTTTTGCATGGGTTTGCACATGGTTTTGGGCATGATGGTTTTTTGCCCATGGAATTTTATAGATCCGGTCAACGAAACTATGGTTATGTTCTAATCCAGGGTTAATGGATTGGGGTTTATGAATGCTTCAACATGTATATATATGTGTTGTAACATTGAAAGGAATATAATGAAAAATCAAGCCGATAGTCCCGATTTTTGGATCCAGGGGAAAATTTCAGTGTATATTTGTTTTATGTTTTATTCTCTCACTATTGTTTATTTTTTGTTTTAAGATTTCATTTGCAAATGATTTCTGTACAGTGTTAAAACCTACAAGAATGTGCTAAGGAGCATGATCCTTAAATTATGAATTTTTTAGTTGTACCCATATCTATTCCAAATATTTCATAATGGAAATAGCATTTCATGGTTGATACATGTGAAGTACCATTTCAAGTATCTCATGCTCCTTATCCTAACATTCCAAGAAAAGTGTCAATGTGTTTGATTAAAATGTTGAGATCTGAATGTTGGAGTCAATTCTTTGAACATCAAGGCAATGAACAAGGGTATCATTGTTATTAATGTAAGCACACTTAATATTTTTCTTCCAACACGTTAGTGTCAGAATGTGCATTCTTCCATCAGTGATCAAAATCACTCTTTTCATATTCATTTTAGGGGTCCCATTCAGAAATTTTTTACCATTCCATTAGGTCATGCAAAAAATTGATTCATTAATGGTAGCCCTAGTCATAAACCTCACTCTCCCTCAAAATTTCACATTTGCTAACCCACCTTCATGTCTTGTTGAGAATTAAACAATCTTGAAAGCTAATTTCATTATGTCATTATGTCATTCAAAGTCAACCATGGTGTCTAGTCATCCAAGGTGCCACTAGGTTAATTAGGTTTTATTTTTCAAGGTTTATAAATATGCCATTTCATCTCAATAAGGCCAGAAAAGGTGTGAGAGTGACTCAAATAAAACCTTCTCAACCATCTGCAGAGGATTTATCAACATGTAAATATCATTTTTAAAGTTGCAATTTTGGTTTTAAAGTATGATTTTCATACTAAAATGAAATTTATTTCAAAACAGAGATGTAATTTATTTTTTAACTTTTATGTAATTTTATGCTCATAATATGTAATAATTTTTGTCCCTAGCTGCAAATTCAAATCACACATGCCACACTAAAAGTGAAAAGTGCCAAAATTTAGCAACATCATCCTGTAAAAAAGAAAAATAAAATGAAACAGGTAATTAGTAAAAGTTTTCAAAAAAGTGAAATGAGACATTAGAAAAGTGGGGTTTTCAATTCAAATTCAAATTCACTTAAGTATTTATGACTCTATGACATATTTTCAAATTCTTTTTCCCCCTTCAAACATCAAGAAAGCATTCAAAAAGATAAAAATTGTGAATTTCAGGGTGAAATTGGACAAAGAGCAAAGTTCAGGGTGCAAATTCTCGAGGCCGGGTGCAAATAACCAATTCAAGGTGAAAATGCTTGAGGTAGGGCACAAATGCTTGAGGCAAGGTGCAAATGCTTGAGGCAAGGCGCAAACGCTTGAGCAAGGTCGCAAATACTTAGTCAAGGGCACAAATGCTATGTTCATGCCGCAAATGACCAGCAAGCCATAGAAAGTGTTGAGGTGGTGAAAAATTGTCTTCAAAGCTCCACCAACTCACTCATTGACCTCCAACAAACTAGTAAGATGCTCATGCCATTAAAAACCATTTTCATAAGTTTATGTGTTTAATTCTTGTGAATTGAGGTTGTAATTTCGTGTTTGAATTGAGAAGAAAAACCCTAGTATCCCATTACACTCGTGAAAACTCCCAAAATTCACTCCCTTACCCTTTGCATCCTTCCCACACTTATAAAAACCCATTCCCAAACCCCTCCTTTGAAAAATTCCATTTTCCTATAAATTTCTACCAAAACCATAAGCCCTAGGTGTTACATCTACCTAGGCTCCCAATCCCTAAATCCCTATCCTAAATATATCATATTACAAATCCCTATCCCCTCTCCATTTCACACATCCCTACAAAATATCTCCCTCATTTTCCTTTTCCAATTTTCCTTTCCTAATCCCTAGGGTTTTGAAAAAAACACCATGGCAACAGAGGAAGAAAACACATCATTCAGTGAAGGAGAGGAAACAGAGGTGAGGAGGCCACATAAAGGGGGAAGAGTGCTCAGACTTGAACCTACCAACACTAGGGAATTCTTGGCTTATCCATTGACTGTGACATGCTTCAAACATGTTGGTTATGATTTTTGTGAGAAAATTCAGAGGGTCCAACACCATCCCATGTTGACTATACTTTTCATATATGGACTCCATGACAACCAAGTTACATTAGCAGGTGTTATTTTTGCTCTATCCGCTATTATTTTAGCTTCCATTGGGATGCCAAATGTTGGGGAGAATTGGTTCAAGAAAGGTAATCTGAAGAAACAGGACTTTGACTTCTTCTTAAAACCAAGACACCAAAATCAAACAAAGAGTTTCTTTAATCTTTCTCACCTCCTAGAAATATATGCCCCAATGATGAAGATAACCATGAAATAATTTTCATGTGAAGGAAGATTTTCAAGGCTTTATTCCTATCACATCCAGCTCTTAATGCATTTCTCTAGGGTATGGATGCTTAACATACCTTATTATATTTTCTGGAGCATAGAGAAGATGGCATACATTGCCCATAAAAAGGAGTATGAACAGAAAATGAGAAGTATATTTCATCATTCCTTCATAAAAATCATAGTCTTCCTCCATCTCAATAAACTAAACATCACATGGATGACCTTCATAGCTAATGATATTTTCAATGTGCCATCCACTCAGCATGCACAAAATGTCCCTTCATCATCCGAGCCATCCACTTTCATCCCTCCATCTTAGCCCATAGCACATTCATCATCATCAGATCAATTCCCTTCACCTCCTTAATCTCCATCTCATCATGACTTTGGGTTACCTAGCAGGATTGAGAACATTGAGCCTAAATGGGATAGTATGGTTGAGGTTGATCCATTGCCAAAAACCTACCAGAGAGGTCATAGGCATGTGTTTTCTCCACATGGAGTGGAAGGTTCCTGACTTCTACAACAACACAATAGGTGGACAAGGGTAAAGAAAAGGTGATTGAGGGAGTCAGTCATAATGAGGAGGATCCTCATGAAACAGAAAAATAATTTCAGCTTGTTGACCTAGATGAGGATGAAAATGACAAAATCACTAATGCAATGATCAAAGGAAAGGATGTCAAGATTAAGGAGCGTCAAAGTAATCTTGACAGGGCTAGATATGTTATAAACTTCCTTCAGCAAGATAATGAGTAATTGAAAACTAAAAAAATCATTAATGAGGTCAAGTATGTCACTGCTCAAAGGGGGGCATAAAAAGCCAAAGCCATGCTAGATGAAACACTTGAGAAGTATGGCTTTCTTGATGATGAAGAGGAACAAGTATCAAGATAGAGACCTAGAACTAGAGGGATGAAAATAACTCTAGCTCTAGAAAGAAAGGGAGGCTGAGTGTAATATTCCCAATTTTTCCACAAGATAATTGGAATATTAGAGTTCTTAATAAACCTACTTAATTAAGTAAATAAAAGGGTGGAGGGACCCATAATCCTCAAAATGAATAAATATCCACTTTTTGTGTGTGAATGTGGATTAATTAAGCCTAGATATACATAATGAGATAGTGGAGTCACTACTAATGTGAATGGAATTGGAGATCTTGTCTCATTAATGAGATAGATCATGGAGGTTAATACAGTCAACTAAGATCTTGGAAGAGATCAAACAGAAAATCATGGGGAATTCATGACAAAGTGATGGAGGATATTGTGTAATTAATGCACACATGATGGAGAGGGTGTACATTTCACCTAGACATGATGAATGACTTGGAGAGACAGCGCAGTCAAACATGGAGGATCTTGTCCACATGCACAATGCAGTTTAGATGAGGGCCAAGGCATGGGAAGGCTCAAACACTATATAAATAAGATGAAGGAAAGAATGAAGATATGCTTCAGATTGTTGATGTTGAGGATCTGTTTATATCTGGAATTGTCATGTGACATTCCATTTCTTTCTTGGGTTGTTTAGCAAATATTGCAAGTGTTTTTTAGCACAGGGTGTTCCTAGTCGGGAATCCCACCTCTTTCTTTGAGTAGCTCTGCAAAGAGTATTGTAATTCATTCTACATCAGGCATTGGTGCCACATATCTTTTCCTACATTTTTTAGAACATCCATATTCAAAAATTTCATATTTCTGAAGATCAGTTTGGAAGGTGGAGGTTGGCTTCAGTATTTTAGCTGGAGAACTGGTGAAGGTTTATTCCTATCACCTTGGGCTTAAAGATCAGCATTCCCAGAGCTTCATATCAGATCTGGCATCAAGAAAAAATTTATTGACCTCCTAGCAGCAGTAGTTCCATCCAGAATTACATTGTCCATATTGCAGATCCAGAGGAAGGAATTTTCTAGCATTTCAGCGAGTAATCTTGTGAGGGATCATCCCCTCACCTTGCCATCAGCATTTCCATCAGCCTGGAACTTATTGCAGCATATTTCAGTAGGCATAGAGCCTCTATTTCCCTTACAGCATAGTTTTTATGAGCATTTTTGTTGCAACAGTTGTGATCATCATTGGAGGATTGAGAAGCTAGATCTAGAGCTTCTAGCTTGTAGATCTAAAGGAGGGATCAGCCCTTCAAGCATAGATCTGATCTTGTGACATATTTCAGCCATTTATTTGATAGATCTAGCTTCAGATCTATAATCCCAGCAGATTAAGGATCAAGCCCTAGGAGGGTGATTTTCCAAAGTTGTAGATCTAGAAAATCCTTTCTGGCTTATCTTAGGAATCCATCACATTGGCCAGATATTGAATCTTGGCATCATCAGAGCTCATAAGCTCCCTAGATCTACATTTTCCTTGTATATCAGTAGCAGCAGGGATAGCGCAGTATTTCTTCTGTAAGCTCACCAGTTATGCAGTGCTAGTTGCAGCACCATTGTAGGGTGATTCTAGGCCTTCTCTTGGGCTAGACCTACTCATTTTTTGAACATTGTGTAACTGATTCATCTCCATATAATAAAATGGATCAGCTTCTCTGTAAAATCTAATGTTGTCTTTATATCTAATGTTTACTTAGTTGCAGTTCTCATATTGTGTTTAAGTATTACTGCATTCTCTCCTTTGGGATACTACACTAAGCTTGTTGATCAGCTAACCCTAAATGAGCATCTTTTTATAATGATCAATGAAAACAGGGAGCCATGGTTTGATAGATCCAATCAGCACTTGGAGAAGCTACTAGCAAAGGAAAATAAGGATAATGACCTATTGAGGAGTAAAGTCAAACACCATGCACTAAAGGAGAAAATTGCAATGGCCAAGCTCAAAAGAGCCAATGAAAAAAATTTAAGATTTGACTGTGGAAGAGAAGAACAAATTGGACATTCTTGCTAAGGCTTCCCTCCAAGCCTAGCCACATCATCATCAACCATTCCAACAATTTTGAGGCATTTCCAAACTTTTTTGAAAAACCTAGAAATTTCTGAGGTTTTTGGGACACATATTTAGCAGAAATTTTGTCATTTTGCAACGCCCTAGGCACTATGCAAATGATTGGGCACTTTTTGAGGGAAAGAAAGGTACCATGTAATTTTCCAAATTTTCCACAAGATAATTGGAATATTAAAGTTCTTAATTTTCATAATTAAATAAGAGGGTAGAGGGACCCATAAACCCCCAAAGATAAATAAAATCCACTTTTGATGTGTGAATGTGGATATTTCAGATGTAGATCTACATTATGGAGTAGTGGAGTAGCTTCTTAATGTGAAAGGAGTGGAGATCATGTCTCATTAATGAGATAGATCATGGAGGTTGAAGCAGTCAAGTAAGATCATGGATCTTAAATGGAAAATATTGAGGATCTTAGAGGAGGTCAACTAAGATCATAGTGCATTCAAAGTAAGATCATAAAGCACTTATGATGAGTTAGTGGAGGAAGTGGTGCATCTAATGCACACATGATGGAGGAAGTAGTGCATTTAATGCACACATGATGGAGAGGGTGATCATCACGTGTAGACATGATGGAGGGCATGGATACTTATGTCCACATGTACAATGCAATTATGAGATGGGCCTAGGCTATGGAAGGCTCACAATCTATATAATGAGGGTGAAGGCACAATAGAAGGATATTTAGGCTTTGTATTATTGATTTTTGGTCTGTTTAGATCTTGTTTTGTCATGTGACACTTCTATGCATGCTTATGTTATTTAGTGAAGTCTGTAGTGCTGTTTAGCACAGGGTGTTTCCGAGCAGGAATCCCACCCTTACCCACAAGGGACTTCGAGTGCCTACTCTGGGAAGGTTTCTATTGGGCGTTATTCCTCATCATGCATTGGTGCCATATACAGGAGGTTATTTCTAGCATTCAAGCTAGGAAATCGATGGAGGATTCATCCTTCACTTTGTTATTCACATTCAACCTTTTACGAGTAGCAAATCTATATTCAACATTCAGGCCATTGTATTTTACCTCCATGCAGCAAGGGTCCCCTCAAGGATTTCCCAATGCAGTCTTGTAGATCCTTTGGAGGAAGCAAGTTTCCAATATTTCAGCTGGAAATCCTATGAGGGACCATCTCCTCACTTTTCATTCACTTTTTCCACCATTTTTGAGCTGATTTGACATATTTAGTAGTAGGATAGAGAGCCTCCATCCTTGACAACGCAGTTTTTGGCAGCAGTTTTGTAGCAGCAACTGCAATCATCATAGGAGGATTTATGAGCTAGAACTTTAGCGTCTAGCTTGAGGATATAGTGAAGGGATCACCCCTTCAAGCATAGATCTGATCTTATGACATATTGTAACCATATATTTATCAGATCTAGCTTCAAATCTGCATAACCCAACAGTCAAGGGATCAAACCCCAAGAGGGTAAATTTCCAATCTCATAGATCTGGAATTTCCTTTCTGGGTTATCTTGGGTTTCCATCATAGTGCCTGGATCTTGAATATTGGCATCATCAGAGCTCCATATTTCCATAGATATTAATTTTCCTTTTCAGACTACAGTCATATGTACATCATCTGCTGAAGGGACAACGCAATATTTCTTCCAAAAACTCTCCAGTTGCACAGTGCCTTCTTTGGCATGTTTTCAGGGTCATTCTAGCCTATGTATTTGGCTTGAGTGCATATGTTTGAGCATTGTTGTAATATGAAATTCATCTCCAATGAATAAAATGGCTCACCTATTATGTATATTCTATGATTGTTAAATATTTATGTGTACATATTCTGTGTTTCAAATATTTTGTTTGTGTATCAATGCATTATTCCATTTTGGGATATTACAGTGGTATCAAAGCATGATATTTGGCTCAGCTTGTGGAAATTTTGACAACATATGAAAAGCAGATAGTAGAGATCTATAAATAATGGAGGGATTAAGTTTTGTAGCTTCTTTCTTTAGAAATATGAAGGATCTCTCCAAGGAGATCAATGAAATGAAGAAATAAAGGCAAAGAGAAACCTCAATAAGGTTTCAATATGAGGAAGGTCCCAACACTTCCTATCAATAGAAGAAGAAACCAGAGAAGCAAAGAGCTTCACATTATTCCACTAGATCCACTTTCTTTGATAAGAAGAGGACTGGTCTGAATATGATGAAGAGTTGGGGCATGAGACTCTAAGAAAATATCTGTCTGAATACAAAACACAACCAAGAGCATTGAAGGAGAATATTTCTCTCCAACAGTTTCTGCAACTAAAAGAAGAGAGGAGATCTAGAAGCAGCAATAGAAGTAAGAGGCATAGATTATTCTCGTCTACATTTGATGGATATTCCACAAGCACATTGAGGGCTTGGAGGGAAGAATTGGCTACCTTCTTTCTGAAATATTCTAAATATTCTTCTTGCAGCGCTGCACCTAGAAGGTGAAGCTAATGATTGGTGGTTTAGTCATTTGTCACACATGAAAGTGTCTGCTTATGTAGATTTCATTCAGAGACTGAAGAAGAGATTTGGTAGGAAGAAACCAAAGACATCTCACATAGTAACATCTCCCATCATTGAGGAGATAGTACATGAAGATCCAAAGGAAGATGTCCTGATTATCACTCAGTAGGAGGAGACTCTACTACCACCATCAGTTGTAACAATAATTGCATCAGGAGGAAGAGCACTCGCATATTTTCAAGATGGTCTTGAATTATTGACATCTGGAACCCCATGCATAATTGATGAGATGCATGACGAGGAGGAGACAGATACCAGTGTTGGTGAAGTTATAGAGATGGATCCATCATCATTACCAGCAGTTGGAGGGACCATTGCACTAGTTGGAGGAGCTCTTGTAGATGTGCAAGATGTTCCAGAGATTCAACTTATCCAAGGTTTTCACATACTTTCATCTCATGTTATTTCAGTACCTCATATTGATATTTGTGAGACCATTCCATCAGGGCAAGTGTATTACCAAGGATTAGAGTACCTTGTTGATTTGGAGCAGCAAATTACCATTGCACAGACGACCCTTGACTTGATCAAGGAGAAGATGTATCTATATCCCAGTTTCTCATGGTTGAGCTACACCTAACACTTTGTGTTGAAGTGTGGAGTTGCAGAATATGGGAGGAGCATATTACTATTCATTACAGTGCTAAACCTTGAGTTTAGAATTGTATGTGGCCATGAGACAGCACATGTATCATCATGCATATCTACAACACTGTCACTTAGCAACAGTGATGATGAGAGGGCCCCATTATTCTTGGAGCATTCTGAAGGTAGCTTCATTTATGAAGCACTGTAGGAGCAGATAATAGATCGTAGACATCTTGTGATGGTGATAATACCCCATTATCAAGATGAAGTTTCTATGATGAGCATCTCACAACTAAAAGAAGAAATTATACCTATAGCATGTACGGAGCCTTATGGCTTCCAATGAGCATGAGAGGATCTCATGGAGAGACCTCAATGGAGGTGCACTTCAACATTTCCTAGAGTGAAAAGCTATTTAGTTGGAGGATTTTGGTATTCTACAATGGGAGGATACCAAGTTTGATCTTGGCATGATTCATCATCCACATAGGGATGAATGGATCCATATGAGGAGCAGGAGGTTTCCTACCTTCCTGCAGATCTATGATACCGGGAAGAAATAAGCATGGCTGCACTGGTTACTTTTGGGTGAGTATGGATACTACCCAACATCTCACATTTCCAGGATCCATTCCATGTATATCAGTGATGACATGCAGCAGTAGGAGGCATGGTTGCATTGGTTGTTGATGAGAGAGTTTGGAAATCACATGATATATCTTATGTCTTTGTATTTATTTTTGTTTTCGATATGTCTCATGTCTATACATGTATTTCTGTTTGGGATATATCTCATGTTCATGTATGTACTTGGGTTTGTGAGAAAGCATAACTCTCACATGATGTGGCATATAGGAGCTTGTTTGTATTATTATAATGAGACAATCCACATGTCCATTAGCATGTTGTTTCTCCATGACTTGCATCATGATGATGTAATATGGCAGCAAGAATCCTTGTTGCTTTGGTTACTATTGGGAGAGTATGGGCTGATTTTACCCCATATATTGCATGATGATGATAGAGGATGGAAACAGGAGGCCTTAAAACATTGGCTTATGTTGGGGTATTATGGTCATTGTACATGGTATGATGATGATGTGATGGGGCATCAAGATGGCTTACTACAGTGGCTTCTCTTAAGAGAAGATGGCCACTACATTGGGTACAATGATGATGTGGTGTGGCAGCAAGAGGCGTTGTTGCGGTGGCTGCTATTGAGAGAGAATGGCTCTCATATTGGCATGGCAACAAGAAGCATTGTTGCAGTGGCTTCTTTTGAGAGAGTATGGCTCTCTTACTTGTTTTCATGATGATCTAGCATGGCAGTAGAAGGCTTTGATGCAGTGGTTGTTACTGGGAGAATATGGTTTTACATTGGTCATGTTCATCCATATGTATCTACTTCTTATTTTTCACTATGTTGATGTTATGTTTGATTCCTACATGGCCAATAGGGCTAATGGTGAAAGCATTGATAGATGCAATCTACTCTATGTATCATGGGTTGGAGAGATATTTCTTGAGTTGGGACTTTCCACTTTGGGAAGAAACCACTTCATCTTATGTATCTCATGTGTAGAGGAGATCTTTGGTCATCATATGGTTGCCACTTAGAGATTCATTGATAAGGATGGGTATCTAAATTTTTAGTTGGAGGCCATTCTAGACATTCTAGAGAGGCATCTTTGGAGTTGGACATGCATGACACATTGTGACATTTGGGGAGGCCTTCCATATGAGGATGCCATTTGGAGGGAGGATTTTTGTTGCAGCATCCACTTTTGTAGTTGCTTGAGGACAAGCAACATTTTTCCAGGGAGGACTGCAATATTCCCAATTTTCCACAAGATAATTGGAATATTAAAGTTCTTAATTTTCATAATTAATTAAGTAAAATAGAGGGTGGAGGGACCCATAAACAATAAATATAAATAAAATCCAATTTTGATGTGTGAATGTGGATATTTCAAATGTAGATATACATTATGGAGTAGTGGAGCGGCTCCTTCATGTGAAAGGAGTGGAGATCATGTTTCATTAATGAGATAGATCATGGAGGTTGAAGCAGTCAAGTAAGATCATGGATCTTAAATGTAAAATCATGAGGATCTTAGAGGAGGTCAACTAAGATCATAGTGCATTCAAATTAAGATCACAAAGCACTTATGATGAATTATTGGAGGAAGTGGTGCATCTAATGCACACATGATGGAGGAAGTAGTGCATTCAATGCACACATGATGGAGAGGGTGATCATCACATGTAGACATGATGTAGGACATGGAGAGACAATGCATTCAATCATGGAGACTTATGTTCACTTGTACAATGCAGTTATGAGATGGGCCTAGGCTATGGAAGGCTCACAATATATATAATGAAGGTGAAGTCACAATAGAAGGAGATTTAGGCTTTGTATTATTGATTTTTGATCTGTTTAGATCTAGATTTGTCATGTGACATTTCTATGCACACTTATTCTATTTAGCTAAGTCTGCAGTGGTGTTTAGCACAGGGTGTTTTTGTGTGGGAATCCCACCCTTACCCATGGGGGACTTTGAGTTCCTACTTTGGGAAAGTTTCTATTGGGCTTTATTCCTCATCGGGCATTGGTTCCATCTTCAGGAGGTTGTTTCTAGAATTCCAGCTAGGAAATCGGTGGAGGATTCATCCTGCACTTTGTTATTCAAATTTAGCCTTTCAGAAGCAATAGATCTATATGTAGAATTCAGGCCATTGTATTTTACCTCCATGCAACAGCAGTCCCCTCAAGGATTGCGCAGTGAAATCTTGTAGATCCTTTGGAGGAAGGGAGTTTCTAGGATTTCAGCTGGAAATATTGTGAGGGATAATATACTCACTTTTCATTCACTGTTTCCACCATTTTTGAGCATATTTGACATATTTAGCAACAAGCTAGAGAGCCTCCATCCTTGACAGTGTAGTTTTTGGTAGCATTTGTGTAGCAGTGACTGCAATCATCAGAGGAGGATTGAGGAGCTAGATCTTCAGCTTATAGCTTGAGGATATAGTGAAGGGATCACCCCTTCAAGCGTAGATCTGATATTGTGGCATATTGTAGCCATCTATTTACTAGATCTAGCTTAAGATCTGCATAACCCAGCAGTCAAGGGATCAAACCCCAAGAGGGTAAATTTCCAATCTCATAGATCTAGAATTTCCTTTCTGAGTTAACTTGGGTTTCCATCATAGTGCCCAGATCTTGAATCTTGGCATCATCAGAGCTCCAAATTTCCATATATCTTCATTTTCCTTTTTAGCCAGCAGTCATATGTACATCATCTGCTGAAGGGACAACACATTATTACTCCAAACAACTCTCCAGCTACGCAGTGCCT
Organism: Pinus albicaulis; assembly: GCA_034641835.2. Taxonomy (NCBI): domain Eukaryota; kingdom Viridiplantae; phylum Streptophyta; class Pinopsida; order Pinales; family Pinaceae; genus Pinus; species Pinus albicaulis. The sequence goes on from CM076574.1 coordinate 506,111,391, forward strand.
GCTTTGGCATGTTTTTAGGGTCATTCTAGCCTATGTATTTGGCTTTAGTGCATCTATTTGAGCACTTTTTTAATCTGAAATCCATCTCCAATGAATAAAATGGCTCACCTATTCTGTATATTCTATGATTGTTAAATCTTTGTGTGTGCATATTCTGTTTTTAAAATATTGTGTTTCTGTATACCATTGGATTCCTAATGACCAATTTATCTCAAAAAACCATGATTCCAACCTTGGCTTGCAATTTTGATAGGTGAAAATCTCAAAAAGGCACCAGAAAATCACCTTTCTACCCCTGTTTTGACCTAGGCGCTACGCAAATACCAGTCTTGGGATAATGACTTTTTGAGGGGGGGAATGACCTTCATTTTTTAAACTTGAGGCATATTAAGAAAGAGGACAGGCATGGCTTTCCAACAAGACATATTGGGCCTGATTTGGACACCTGTAGGTCAGTCAAAAGTGGCCCTGAACATGGAGGGCGCAAATGAAACTGTCAGGGCACAAATGACCAATTTTCTGATTTTTTCCAAGTTTCTCTGAAATTGTTACTCTTCTTCAATAAATCATGTTTATACTTATGTAAATAATGATGTTAAATGAAATTATGTTTGGGATTATTTACCTAGGGGTAGGCTCATTGGTTAAAAGTTGTCTTTGAGTCAAAATGAATCAGTTTGAGTGTAATTAGGAATGAGTCACTTGGACCATCCTATACTTCAGCTTTCAGTTCACTATCTTGTGGATATCTTCCTCACCTCATGGATTCGACCCCTGAGGATTCATGAATGTGGTTTTTATGTCTATTTATTCTCATTCTTCACTCTTAGAAAGGGTTGGAATCAGTTTGGATGTTAGCTTGTTTATCAAGGAACTAGTGTACTCAGTTTTGGCCAATTAATAAAGAAGAGTTGCAACTATTTTTTGGGATACTTGTGGTATGATGTTTATCCTTTTTTTCTCTTTAGTTTCATATGTTAGAATTTATTGTATTCATTTTCAATACATCCCTATGGTATGATCTCTTTCAAGTTAGATAGGCAGAATACATGCTTTCTCGTGCTCTGTTTTGGGAAATTGATCATAGTTTGTCCATTTTCCTCTATTTATGAATAATACATCTCCCATGCTCTTCCTAGCTTCTCATCAGTCTCAAAACCACCACATCACAATCATCTTAAAGTGGTATTCCTTATGCCTACCTTGCCCCATTGAATCCCTGCAACCCTATCTCATTTTCCCTAACCTAGCTCCCTTGAACTAATATATTCATCTATTGAAACCCAACCCAAATAAAATCAAAACAAACCCTGCACCTCATATCTAGCCTAAAAACCCTAATTCCTCCATCCCTCTTGGCTGTGACCCTTTGGAGAGAGCCCTCTTCGACTTGGTAGGGCTAGTTACCAAGCCAAAAGTTTAATCTATGGTTACCTCTGTTGGGATTCCTTCTTCAGCCTTGGGAATCTGGCGGAGTGATAACATTCCAGTGTCATTGCCAGGGAATGAAAAGAAAAATTATCCTTGGGTGTACAACAAAGATTTATTGGAAATTGATCCTTTGGATGATAGGATCTAGTTGGTTTTTTTTTTTTTTTTTTTTTTTTTTTTTTTCTGAATAAGAATAATTCTATTAAGTAAAGATATATAGTAAAATCAGAGCTTGCATAGAAGCGAAGCAAAAAATCAAGGGAGCCGGAAATAATAGACTATCAACCTCGGTCCCACAGAGCATCCACGGCAAAAACAGAAGATAACAAGAAGATCATACAATAGCGAGCTAGACTAGGGAGTTGACGCAGAATGGGTGGAGTCTCCCAATCGATATTTTTTCCCTTTCTTCTTACTAACAGTGACCCAGCCATTTTGAGCTGGTTGGACAGGAACCACTTGCAAATTATTCTGCGCAGAAGGGGGAGTCTCCTTGTCTGAATCTGAGGAAGAAGACTCATGAGAACGCTTCTGCGAGATCTGAGGAGCAGCAGGATCCACTGGACGTGTTGGGGGCGCGTCCTTCGAGGGGTCCAGATTCTCCCCTTCCACCTCTATATCCTCCTCATCTGAGCTAGAGGAATCTATGTCATCCATTGGAGGTCTGTCACATGGTTTCCAGTTTTTGGATTTGGATTTGCGCGGGATATTCTTCTTTTTGTCGAGGAACTTCGCACAAGTATTCTGGAGATGCCCCGTCTGATGGCAATGGTGACATCTGAAAGCAGTGTTCTCGTAGTCCAAGGTTTGCGTCCAATGAAAGTCCCCAACTTTGAGGTTGATCTGGTCAGGCAGCCCTTTACTGATGTCTATTTCTGCGCATATTCTGCCAAAAGTATATATTCCTTTCTCCCCTCGAGAGTTGTCCGTAGCCAAATGGCGGCCTAATGTATCTCCAGTCCCTTGAAAGACAGCGAAATGCCAAAGATGAGCAGGGAGATTTGGAAGATGAACCCAAATGGGAAGTTTGGTTATGGCAGCCGAGGAGGGGTCAAAATCAGGGAACCAGGGGGTGAGGAAGAGACCTGTTGATCCCCAGAACCAGGGGCCTTCCGTTAAGGCTTTCTTGTAATCCTCACTGAAGGCAAAGACTACAATGAAGAAGCCTTTCGAGCATAGAAAGACCTTACTATTGTTGGTCCAGTTGGAGTGGATCCATTGGTATAGATTGGCAGTACTAGGCCACAATCCATTAAACCGGCAAATGAGGGCTGACTCTGCAAACGTCTGATATTGATCATCCAGAGATGGATGAGAGATTTCAATGGATGGATTTTCCTTCATTTTGTCCACCAAGAAGGGCTTGGGAGCCTCAGCTGGTTGGGCAGTCTTCTTGGAGGGTTGACCATGAACCGCATCTTTATAGGAGAAAGGATGAGCCGAAGAGGTCTGCCCAGATGCTCCTCCTCGTAGACGTAAGGTAAGCATCACTAAAGCATCTCTTTCAATACTATAATAAGACAAGGGCAGAGGGTTTTAGAGCTGTTTACCTTCATAAATCATACTCTGAAGAGCTGCTGGGATGCCCAACCTGAACTCAAGCTCTCGCATGAGGTCATGCACCATATCTGAAGCATGCACCCAGAGCAACAGTGTCTTGCCTGAAAGAGGAACGATCTGGATTTGAAAGCCAGAGGGTGAGTGGTCAGAAGTCCTTAGCACCTGCCTCTGTTTTGAGCCTGATTAGTGCCTAATCCTTGCATCGCTACGTCCGAGAGGCATTTTTCTTTGATTATTGCTAGAAGATGAGCTAGGCCCTTCTGGATCTGAGAAATTTCAACCTGCGGCGGCACCTTGACAAAGTTGTTCAACCCGCTCGTGAAGCTGAGCCCTGACAGGGTCGCAGCAATGGGTGAGACTGCAAATGTTGATCCTTCTTGGATACAGGAGGTGGCGGCGTCATGCACTATCAGTTTGGTCGCCTGAGCTTTGGAGTCAAAATCTGGAGTGACCCGGTGACCCTCATGCGAAAAGGTGTCAGCAGCTGCTTGGCGAGTAGAAGCCAAGAGTCTGCGATGTTGGAAAAGGACGGAAGAGTCGCATTGAGCTGCGGCTGTGAGAAACTTCATATTTCCTGGAAAAGCCGCGGTGAATGAGGCGGAGCCGAGCGCGCCTGGAGCTTCTGCAGGGTCAGTGTCGGCGGCCCAACAGTCAGAAACCCTAGCGCTCTTTCGATCCGTTGCTTCTCTCTCAGACCACTCACACCCTTCATCTTAGTCACAATGTTGGAGGACAGAGGCTATGACGTTCGAGCTGATGATAGGATCTAGTTTCAAAAGGTTGATTTCATAATTGTAGTGCCTCATAGCAGATCTGGCTTCTATAAGATATACCAGAGCGAATCTAGACCCTAATCTAGTCGATCCGGTTGATGATCCAGAGAAGTTATTTCGAAGACATCGATATCAAACTGCACACATTCAATCAGGACTAGTTCCATTGGTAAGATCAGTTTATCTACCTGCTAAGTTAATTTCTCTTGAAGATATACCTTATGACCTGAATTTTTAATACGGTATTTATTTAAATCCAAATCCAAAACTTCATTATCCGATATAGTATTTCATCCCCTAAGATTATCTGAGGTTAAGTATTTGTCTGAATTAGACCTAAGTCCTTTGAAAGATTGGGTTTTCGAAGAAATTAAGCTCGAATCTGACCTTGACATTAAGTATTGGATGCAATTTTACCATCCGGAGGAAGTTTTGGTTTCATCTGAACCTCAAAATTAGTCAATTATAGTATATTAATTTGCACCTTTGACTTCATCATACATACCTGCCACTTCAGTGCCAACAACCTTATCTCCTTTACCTATTCAACACATCCTTCCTGATGTCAATCCAGTATTCTATTCAGCAGTAATTATGGCAAGATTTTTCCCACTTGTCTTACCATCCCAATTGCACGACTTACCTCAAGGATGTGGCCAAAGACTTCCCCTTTTCGATGAAAACTCTAAAATCACTGCCCGTCAGCACATGGCTAAAATCACAACTTTCATAGATCTTGAGGAGGTAGATGCAAATGATGCAAATATGTGAATCATTGCACAAATTTTTTCTGGTGAAGTTAAAGTTTGGTTTTGTGCCCTAGCAGCTAATTCTATTAGGACTCCTACTGAACTAACTAATGCTTTCTTGGACAAGTGGGATGAGAATAAAAACCCTTTACAAATATTTACTGAGTATGACTCCCTGAAGCACAATCCTAATGAATCAGTTCCTGATTATAATTCCCAATACCTTAGAATCTATAAATCCATCCCAAATGAAATGAAACCAACTCCTGGTTTGGCCCTTCTGTATTATCCCGATGCTTTTGACCCAGATATGGCCTACTCATTGAAAGAAAGAAATCCCACTATTCTAGAAGAAATGACCAGAAATTCAATGAGTGTTGAGGCCAACCTCTTAATTAAAAATTTGAAACTGAAAACTAAACGTAAAGTGACCATTAAATAGGAACCTTCCACTTCATCCAATACTGAATTTTATGCTTTTATTAGGACCATGGAAAGAACAGTCGATAAAATTTCTATTTCAGATAGACAAACGGAACCACAAATCAAAAATCCAAACTTTCGAGGACAGCAGCAACAGCCTCAGTTCCAGATAAAGAAGAGACATCAAAGAGCCCCTGAAACATAGCAACAGTAGCAAATCAGGACACCACTACAACATAATTATGCTCAGAGTGATGAATATGAAGAACCAATGGTACAGGAGAACCTTCTTTTCACAGCCAATGGTCAGCCCATATTTCTGACAGAAGATGAAGAATATGTGGAAAAAATAAGTTCACCTAGTGATAAAGACTTCATATTGGAAAATTATCATGAGTTAGAAGTATAATATGATGATTATCAAATAGGATACCTAAATGCATTGAGTTCCCAAAAAAGGCAGTACTCCTTGAGGACCCGTGATGTTCCAATCAATCCACCTCCGAAGAAGACCATTCAAGAGAAAGAGGTACCACAGAAGCAAGTTTCTCAAGACAATCAAAATAAGGGTAAAGAGATTGCAGCTCCAAATCAGAAAAAAAAGCAATCAAACTTCTACAACTGCACCTGTCAAAGAAAGAGATATTCAAAGGAAATAAGTTGCACCGAGAGATCATGTTGAGAAAAGGGATATTGTCATAAAAGAGGTAGAAAGAACTATACCTTTTAATTTAGAATCAGAAATTTAAAAGTTAAAGGTTTCTATTCCTCTTACTAAATTGGTCAAAGTTGATAAATATAAATCCCATGTAGTCAAAACCTTGAAAGTTGACCCTTTATCTGACATGGTTAATATATAGGATGATCAACCCGAGTTAATATTTGGTCTTGTAATCGATGGTCAGTTTGAAGATATTGAGGCCCCGCCATTTTACTTGAGTCTCAAAGTCCACCAATTCATCCTTCATAACACTATGTTAGACTCTGGGGCCTCCCACAACCTCATGCCCAAAGCCATCATGGAGAAGCTTGGCCTTGGCATAACCCTCCCATATCATGATTTATATTCTTTCAATTATGGTCATGTTTGTTGTTTGGGTTTAATCAAATATCTAGTTGTCTCCCTAGAGCAGATCCCTGCCAAAAATGTATTAATGGATGTGGTAGTTTCTGACATTACTCCATGTTTTGGTATGTTGTTATCAAGATCCTGGGGGGGCTAAATTGAGAGGTACACTACAGTTGGACTTTTCCTACGCAACAATTCTTGTCTTCGGTCAAATGAGAAAACTATACTGTGAGACTAAAATGAAATACATGATCACAAACAAGGAAAGGCCTAATAATTATCCTATAAACATTGTACATACAGACTTAGATTCCTTCATTTTGTACAATGATTCTAGATTAAATGATGTAGATTGTCAATTAGTAGAAATAGAGGATGTTCCTAAAGTTTGAGATTTCATTAGAACAATTTTATAAAAAGAGAAAGAGACCTTCTTACTATATCTGAAAATCCATTAGAGAAGCCAGATGAAACTTTAGAACAGCATAAAGAATCAAATCAGAAATTTGTGTCAAATCAGATTCAAGAGTTTCATCATCTTGAAGAAGAAGATGGTCTTTGGAGCATGGAATTTGATGGTTTTGTTGGCAAATATGGGGCTGACATTGGTTTATGGATCTATATCCTATTTCAACAGGAAAATAAATTCCCTAATAATGTTAGTTTGTGTCCCTAAAAATTATCATTTGATTGTACGAACAATGAGGCTGAATATGATGCACTCATTACTGGTCTGAAAATTTTGAAAAAATTGGGAGCTAGAAGAATTGCAGTCTACGGTGATTCAGAGCTAGCAATTAAAAAAATCAAAGGTGAGTATCAAGCTAATCACCCAAGGATGAGACAATATAGGAATGAAACACTTGATATTTTGAGAATTTTTTTAGAATCTAAACTTAAAGTAGTGCTAAGGCTACAAAATTTGATGGCTAATTCATTAGCCACTACTACAAGTAATTTCATATCTACAATGTTTTCAAATAAAAAAATTTGAGATTCATATAAAGCATAGGCCTGCCATTCCCGATAACTTTAACTTTTGGCAAGTATTCTGGGACGATAGGTAAGTGAACAATTTCCTTCAAAGAGAACGTGAGTTTGAGAACCGTTCTATGGATGAAGTGTATGACAAGGATGACCAAGTCATCAAGGCAGATTAGATTGACATACTTCAGATCAAGGATAATAATATTCCAAAAGGTCGCATACCTTTGGAAGAATTATTTATCAAGATGATGTGGCAAGAAAACCTACTTTGGTTCCCACAGAAAAAGGAGTAGAATATATTAATATTGGAACAACAGAGCAGCCTAAGTTCATCAAGCTTTCAAAGTATTTGTCTCCCGAGGTAAAGACTAGATATGTTGATTTTTTTACTAAGTTTTCTGACATTTTTTCTTGGGATTATTCAGATCTAAAGGTGTACGATAAAGATATCATTCAACACACCATCCTGATCAAGCTAGACCAAAAACCTTTTAGGCAGAAGTTGGGGAGAATAAATCCAAAGTTGTTTCCATCCATTGAGAAGGAGGTAAAAAAGCTCTATAAGGCAGGAATTATTATTCCAGACAGATTTTCTAATTGGATCTTTAATTTGATTCGAGTGCGAAAGAAGACAGACGAAATCCAATTATGTATAGATTTCAGAAATCTAAACAAAGTGTCGTTGAAAGAAAATTACCCGCTGCCCAAAATGCACCACATACTTTAGCGAGTTGTAGGATCTAGCAGGATGTCATTGCTAGATGGTTACTCAGGGTACAATCAGATCCTTGTGCATGAGGATGATCAGGATAATACAGTGTTCACTACACCATGAGGTACGTTTAAATATGCCAAGATGTTGTTCGGTTTGAAGAATGTCGGGGCTACTTTCCAGCGTGCCATGGATATAGATTTTTGTTATGAGAAGGATGTCTTCCTTGTTATTTATTTAGATGATTTGACAGTTTATTCAAATTCAGATGATGAGCCTTTACACCATTTGAGATTTATATTCCAGCGATGTAGAAAATTTAGGATATCCCTTAACCCAAAAAAGTGCCTATTTGCTATGGAAGAAGGAAATATTTTGGGTCACATCATCTCAAAAGATGGGATCCAGATATATCCTTCCAGAGTTGAAGCAATACAACAAATTGATTTTCCTCGTAACAATAAGGAAGTCCAAGCATTCAACGGTAAGATGAATTTCCTACGTAGGTTCATTCCCAACTTAGCAGAGCATCTTAGAGAGTTAACTAACATGCTAAAGAAGGAGAATGATGTAAAATGGTCTGAAAATTCTCATAAGTCATTCAAATCGGTGAAATTTTCTTTTGACCACTGCTCCAGTTTTGACAAGTCTCGATTATTCACTAGATTTCATTATATTTTCTTTTTCTTTCGAGCATACTTTAGCTACAGTGCTAATGCAAAAAAAATATGGGACAAAGCTGCCAATAACATTCTTTAGTCACACAATAAGGGATGCATCCCTCTGATACAACATAATTGAGAAACATGCCTTGGCTTTGGTTAAAGCACTCAAGGACTTCCATGTTTATATGTTTCACTCACATATTTTGGCATATGTTCCAAATGCAGTGGTTAAATAAGTACTCATGCAAATAGATCCAGAAGGACGAAGAGGTAGATGGATAGCAACCCTCTTAGATTATGACCTTGATATCAAGCTGACCAAACTTATCAAAGGGAAAAGCTTAGCCAAGCTCATGGCTGAGTCAAATCTACATGCAGTTGACATTAATTTCATATCTACATTATCCGATGAGGAAAAAGGTGTAAGTATTATTCAGGTATCAGATCTCTTTTCATCATCTCCATGGTATGCTGATATCATTTATGTTTTGCAACATTTGAACCCTCCTCCAGGAATTTCAAAGATTAAAAGTAGGTACTTGAAACTTAAGGCTTCAAAATATTGCATACTAGATAGTGCACTCTACTGGAAGGATCCTGGTGGTGCGTTACTCAATTTATTGGTTGAAGATGAGTCCAAAGAAGTGATTAAGGATTTGCACAAAGGAGATTGTGGAGGTCACTTATACTGGAAGACCACGGAAAACAAAGTACTGAGAGCGGGTTACTATTGGGCAATATTATTTTCATATTTGTACAAGATGGTCATGAGCTGCCATGAATTCCAACTTTTCCAAGGTAAACGTAAGCTTATTCCTTTACCATTACAACCCATTTTAGTTGAATCTCATTTCCAGCAATGGGGCTTAGATTTTATTGGTGAAATGTGTCCACACTCATCCGCTCAACACAGATGGATACTTACAGCCACATAATACTTCACAAAGTGGATCGAAGCGATCACAACCAAGCAAGCTACAGACTTAGTTATAATTCAGTTTCTAGAAACTAACATCTTGTCTCAGTTTGGTTGTCCTAGAAATATCATTACGAGTAATGTCGTAGCTTTCAAATCAAAGAAGATGACAGAATTTTGTGTCAGGTATACCATTAAGTTGGGTCATTCTACAACATATTATCCACAAGTCAATGGATTGGCAGATTCCTCCAACAAGTCTTTAATCAGCATAATAAAAAAGATGTTGGAGGAAAATAAGAAGAATTGGCACAAGATGCTAATTAATGCATTGTTGGCAGATCGGGTAAGCAACAAGAAATCCATTGGCATGTCTCCATTTTAGGTAGTTTACGATGTGGACACAGTTTTCCCTTCTTCTTTGTTTGTCCCAGTTATGAAACTTTTACAAGAAGCAGGAAGTGAATAAAATGACATACAGCGCCGCATAAACCAAATGTCTCACCTACATCAAACAAGAGAAGAAGTGTTTCAGAACACTTGTAAACTCCATGAAAATATCAAGCAAATTTATGACAGAAAAACCAAGCAAGATGATTTCAAGATCGGTGATGTAGTACTCCACTGGGCTGTCAGGAATGAAGACAAGGGTAAGCATGAGAAGTTCAATAATTTATGGAAAGGACCTTTTAATATTGCAGCTTCTCATGGAAAAAATCCATATCTCTTGGAAGAAATGAATGGGAATTTTCTTAGGAGGGCCAATTAATGGTAGGCTCCTGAAGCATTATCTTTTTTTAGCCAAAATTGTGAAATTGTTTTCATCCTCATTGTATATATCATTTTTATATTCCTGCAAATGATCTGAATGGAATGTATTATTTTTGTTGTGCTAAGTATCCAAACAATAATTAAATTGTGTGTATAAGGTTCACTGAAGTTTGCAATTGAAACAAATGGTTTTAACTTAGTTAAACAGATTTTTATGTGAGGTTAAAGCATGTAAATTAGCTTGTATAACATTGTTCAGAAGTAAATGACAAAGAATAAAGCATCACATATGAAAATACTTAGTAAATTGATGAAGTAGTTCACCCCTCCTCAGCTACATTTGCAAGTCCAGCTCCCAATGGCATGTTCCTCATATATTATTTCTCAAAAATGGTAAGTACATGTGATAAAAAGCATAAAATGGTTGTTATCTCTGTAAAAAAAATCTTCACAATTCTTGAATTAGTCAGGAATGACTATTCATATTCAGAAAACAGAGAATGGATGCTCAATACACTGAAAACACCCTAGTGGCTCCTTAATCTCTCCTAAAAAAAAACCTACATGAAATGAACTCTGATAGCTCTGAAACCTATTCCAATGAGTTTAGAATGTTGAAATTAGCCAAAAATGACTATTAATTCTCCAAAAATTGTTGAAATCTCCAAGAGTTATGACCCAAATAGTAATTTGCCCAATCACACCTAGGAAAGCTCCTCCAAAACTGGAGGAACTCTAGTTAGCGCAGACAAAATTGGCACCAAACGCCAAATTTGGGGGTCTGCCAGCGGAAATGCTGGGCAGACTACCAGTCAAATTTAATGTACAAATCCATCATGTCACTATTGTGGTTACACCCACCAGATTAACCGCCAGTTTCTTGGTCACCGTGGTTAGCATGTGGGTCAAGGTTTTGAACAAGCGGACATGTGGTAGGGGGGCTAGCCTCCCAAGCCCTCACCATCGAGAACCTTAAACTTTAAATAGACATGGAGAGGTATAGTGGTAAGAACCATGGTGTAGGCAGGTTGGTAAATGGTATTGCGTGCGGAGAGGAGGTCGCGGGTTCGACCCCCGTCAACTCCACAAAAATTTTTTAAATTGTTATGAGGACATGTGGTGGCCTGTGGGCTTGCCACGTGTCACTCAACCATTCATCCACCTATAACTCATCCAATGAACAGATCTCTTCCATACCATCTACATTCAATAGTCCCACGATGTGCCACGTGGTGCCACCACATTGGCTCAGACGAAAAATGGAATATTCCTAGAATTATCTGCTCACTATACCTGCAAGCTGACTAGGCATCCAGTCACCAAATTTTTGTTTTTTGAGAAAATGAACAGAACACGATATCTTCCTCATACGACGTCGGTATTTTTAACAGTTCATGACGCCAGAATCGCAACGATGAGACCTTTCCGGTTGCTCAGGTTCGGACATGTTTCGATGTAATATCCCAAAATGGGAACTGCTAGCAAGGCATGACTGGAAAACGCATTTTCCAGGAATGGCTGCTACATGATTTTAAACCAAGACCTGGATCCATTATATCTATGCATCTGAGGCTGAAATCCAAGAGGAGGCTCAAAATAAATCCCTCTAGGTGGGTTAAACAGGTCTCCCTCACCTAGTTGTCTTGGAATAATTCCCGATTAAGGGACTGCAGCAAATGCACGAACATATAATGCAGCAACTTCGTTATTTTAATGAGCCTAAGTACATGAAGATGTAAATATCCAAAAAATGATGTTATAGCAGTAAAGAGAGTACAAATATTTGAGGAAACACTCACTCAAGCTAGGCAATGAAGCCCCAACAACACATGTACAAGAATCTGGGGAATACTTCTACGTATATATAAACCCTGGCCTATGACTGCGCAGATTATAAGAGACACTGCTATAGAAATGATAAAAATACAAGGATGTGACAATATATTGCTCAAATAAATGGGGGAGCAAGCTCTAAACCCCTGAAAAATAATCATACAGCAGCAGCAACTCAAGAATTGGAAATGAGTGGAGAAGGCTGAAGATGCTACATCTGATGTAAATACCTCCTCCAATGGATCTCTCAAGTGAAAGGTTGATCCTATCACTGAAGATCTCACCCTCTAATCAACACTGCAAACCCTCACTGCAAGTGTGCTCTGAAAACAATGCAGTCACTGAGGGATACTGCGCGGTAGGTGGAATAAAATGCTTTGGCCTAGTGCCAAAATCTGCAATATGCTCAGAATCCTTCCTTACTAATCTCCCAAAGGAAATAAGGCTCCCTCCTCTGAAAGACAAGCCAAGGAATGGTGTTGTGGGATCTCCACTGCAACACCCTGCAATCACAACGTTATACTTCAGCAGAAATAATGTTGTAGCTAGAGGAATGGCTTTGGCCTTGAGCCTGGATGTGGAGAAATGAAGTGCAATCCCTCAAGAGGCCTCTCAAGAAGGATAGGAAATGCTAAATAGGAATCCCTCGTGCTAAACAACACTGCAACTCAGCTAAAAAGCTGGAGACTGCAAATATGTCTAAGAAGACAAGAAATCAATAATCATATGCATGGGTAACAATGGCTACCTTGCCCTCCTTTTAAACAATGAGAGCTCCCTCTCCATGGGTCCCACTCTTTAGGATTTCCTTCATCAAAGAAACTCCCCTCTTCTTTCTCTGTGTTTTCCCACAAGATGCTTTCCACCTCCTATCTCTGCGTTGTTTGACTTGGTCAAACTTGACCTTGTCTTCTTGCAAATGTCTCCTTTCACACATGAGGGTGTGAAATCTAGTTCCATTGATGATCCCCTTTCATACTAAGAGGTTTTTCATCCATTTTTTTATTATGTTTGGGCCTCCTCACCCAATTATTCAACTTACAAGTGAAATTAACAAAATTTAATATTCCAATTTATTAAAGGAAAATTTTGGAATATTACATTCAAGCACTTTCATTTTTTAGCATATGACTTGATATCCTGATCACACCTCCCCATTGGGAAGCTTTTGGACCCCAAAAGCCTTTAATTACATGTTTAGAAGATGAGGGAACAAATCCCTCACCTTTTCCACTTCCATCCATCTTGCCTTGGTTTGCTGTCCTTGAGCCCAATCTGAAGATAATCGACACTTCCTCTTTTAGAAATGTGTGTCCTCCTATCAAGGATGGCATCCTCCTTGAGCTCATCTAGAAATTCTGGCAATAAATCTTCTATTTATGGCAGTTGAATGTTACTCCCTTGATCATCAATCAATGGAGGCTGATACAAACATAAATTATCCACATTGACAATGGAATACATTTGCATATATGAAGGAAAGTCAAGTTGAAATGCAACGGCTAGTTTAAACATCTCTACATCTATTTAAGCTTATTGATTTGATCTGATCTCTCACCTAGTCCTGATGATGAACCACACTGGTTGGTTCGAAACGCGTCGACAACGTTCCATTATATGTGATTATTACCGAAAGAGATTTTACAATATTACCAACTTGTTTAAGAATCTTGAATGGACCATAACGAATAGGCTTGAGATTTTTACCTTCTCCTTGCATCCTTTCTTTGCTTATGTGCAACCATACTTCGTCTCCTTCTTGAAACTTGTGATCAACTCTATGTTTGTAATGCCTCTCCTTGTACTTTCTTTGACTCTTCTCAAGTTGTTCTTGAACTTGTTGATGAATAATATGAATTTTCTTAATGAACTTTTGAGCCTTGTCAATATCACTATGCCCATCAATTGCAACATCTTTCTCATAGATGAAGTCTAATGACGATTTCGGCAAATATCCAAAGCAGGCTTCAAAAGGTGAAGTATTTGTAGAAGAGTACTTGGCCCAGTTGTAAGCGTGATGAATGTAATGCAGTTGTTCATCCCACAACTTGGGATGTTTGCTGCAATATCCTCTCAATAGATGCACAATGGTCCTATTCACCACCTCGGTTTGGCCATTAGTTTGCGGATGAAAAGAAATACTCTTTTTCAACTTGGTGTCCATCATCTTCCATAGATTAGACCAAAAATATCCAACAAATCTGAAATCCTTGTCACTAGCAATAGAAGTAGGAAAACCATAATTAACCCATACATGTTGAAAATATAATTCAGCAGTTTGTTCAGCAGTAATAGAATTATTACATGGCATAATAATACACATCTTGTTGAATCTTTTAACTACTACATAAATATAATCACGTTGCTTTCTAGACATAGGTAGACCTCCAACAAAGTCCATAGAAACACTTTCCCATGGCCTTGATGGTACCGATAATGGCATGTACAACCCAAGCTTCCTATTGCTAGGCTTGCTTGTAGCACACAATGAACAATCTCTAATGAAACGTGAAACACTATCTACCATGTGAGGCCAATAACAATACCTCTATAAATGTGCCATCGTTTTGCTTACCCCAAAGTGACCAGCAATAGGAGACGAATGAGCCTCTCTCATGACACTATGTCTCTCTCCTTGTGGTATATACAACTTGCCCAAATGAAAAAGTAAATTGTTATGAAAGTGATAATCATTTTCCTCAACTTTATTCCCTTCACTCAAACTAACATACACATCTTTAAAATCAGCATCAGATGCATAATGTTCTATGTAACTCTCATGTACAATAGAATCATTTTTAAGAAAAGTAGAAAAACTTATAATAGGCCTTGAAATCATATCATCAGATTTATTGCAAATAACTTTCTTGTACCTTATAACCAAGTGAAATTGTTGAAGAAATCCCATCCACCTAAAATGTCGTGATCGCTGCAATTTTGTTTGCAACTGCAAGTACTGTAGCGGTTGGTGATCGGTATGAATAATCGTCTCTTTACCCATCAAGTAGTGTTTCCACTTCTTGATAATTTGTACCAATGCATACAACTCTTTGTCATATGTTGGATAATTTATTACAACACCATTGAATGTTTCAGAATGAAAAGTGATAGGCTTACCATGCTGCAAAAGTACTGCACGCATGGCATAATCACTAGCATCGGTCTGTATCTCGAATGGCTGTCTCAAATCCGGTAATGAAAGAACCGGAATTGAACTGATCTTGTCTTTCAAAGCTTCAAAATATTTCTGTTGTTTTCCTCCCCATTGGAAATCACATTTCACACTTGTCACTGTATGCATAGGAGTTGTTATGGCAGAAAAGTTAGCAATAAACTTTCTCTAATATTGAGCTACCCCCAAAAAAATTCTTACCTCTGTAATGGATTTGGGAGTAGGAAAATTCACAATGGCTTCTACCTTAGAAGGATCAATTCTAAATGCACCTCATCCTACAATATGTCCCAAATAAACCAAAGAAGTATTTCCAAATTCACACTTAGACATCTTAAGAAATAATTGCTCTTTCCTCAAAACATCAAGTACTTTATTAACATGCATGATGTGCTCTTCTCTAGTCTTGCTAAAAATCAAGATGTCATCTAAGTAGACTATAAAAAAATCATCAAGGAATGGACACAAATCATCATCCATAACACACATGAAAGTTGCAGGTGCATTACACAAACCAAAAGGCATAACTATCCACTCGAAGAATCCTTGTTTGGTTTTGAATGCAGTCTTCCAAATATCATTTTCTGCATGTCTAACTTGATGATATCCACTACGTAACTTAGTGAAAAATTTAGCATACTTCATTTGATCTAACAAATCATCTATCCTTGGGAGTGGGTAACGATTTTTTACCGTAATCTTGTTCAAAGCTCTGAATTCCACACACATACACCAAGTTCCATATTTCTTTGGAATCAACACTATCGGTGACCCACATGGCAAATTTCTTGGTCTTATGAGTCCCTTGTCCAACAAGTATTTAATTTTCCTCTTTATTTCAGCATTCTCCATTATAGACATGCGGTACATGCCTATGTTTGGAAGAGGACAATCTTATTGCAACTGAATCTCACATTGAATCTCCCTTTTAGGAGGAAATCATGTTGGATACTGAAACATCTCATGATGTGCATCAACTACATCATATAAATCTGATTTTAACTTAGGATCAAAATCTTCAAATGACTCATGATTCACATCAGCTTTAGGCTTAATCATAAGAAGTATGAAACTCTTACTAGAATTCACTAGTCTTTTTACCTGTCCAGCATTTACCATAGCAATGTTTGTCTTCTTGCGATGTGCTCTAACAATAAACTCCTTTCCATATTTGAATAGATGATACTTGTTCTCATGGCAACAGAAGATAGCTTTCCTATCATATAAATAAGGACTTCCCAAAACAATTCCTATAATATCAAGCGGAACAACATCTAATTCAACCGTGTCAATAAAATGTGCAATAATTGAAAAGTGCAATATACACTTCTTTGAAACCTGTAATTTTGCATCCTTACAAATCTAACCAAGTGGATATGATTTTGGATGTGGGATTGTCCCAAGATTTAGTTTCTTGACTAAGTATTCAGAGATAAGGTTCGCTTGTGACCCACTGTCAAACAATGTGTCAATCTTTGTATGTTTTGAAATAATCCCTCACATGAAACAATTCAATTCCTTCTTCTTCATTTGGAGCTTGTACATGACAGTTTGAAGTGCTAGTACTTGGTTTAGTTTCAGTTTCTTTTCCCTTCATTATTCTTCAAACCCATGGCTGTAATTTTAGTTTCGTCACCTGAATCATCACCTAAGTCTTGTTGTGTAGTAGCTGCAGTTTTCTGCTTCCCTTTGTTTTTGTTAAATTGGGTTCTTTTTTCAGGATGTAACTTCCAACAGTTTTTCTCTTTGTGCCCTTCTCTTGAATAGTGTTTACAAACCACTTTTTCTCCCTCTTTTTTGACAGATGCATTATTCTTTCCTTTTCCTTTAGAGGTTTTGTCTTTGTTCTTCCCCTTGAAAGGATTGTTCCTACCCTCTTCAAAAGTGTTTTTCCCTCTAGCCTCTAAATGTGTGGCTTGAACACAAACCTCATCTAGACTAGTAGGATTGAACATAAGGATAGTGTGTTTTAGGTAGCTATGTAAGCCTCCTATGTACTTCAACAAAGTGTCTTGACTCTGCAAATATACCCCTAATAAGAGAGCTCTTCTCCTAAATTCTTGGGTGTAGTCTTGTACATTTTGTCCTTTCAATTGTCTAAAATTTTGTCAATTCATGATAGCTTTCTGTAAATGAGCTAATGGATAAAAATGTTGTTTTATTGCAGTAATGAAATCTTCCCATGATAAAATAATTTTACCATGTTTTTTTTATCTCCTCCTTTGTCTTGGCTTCCCACCAAACAAGTGTTGCACCTTCCATTCTCAAAGAAGCTAGCTGAATTTTAGTGTCATCATAATGAAGGTTCTGGATTCTCAAATAAACCTCCAATTGCCTAATCCAATTATCAACCTTTTCTACATTGACTTCACCATTAAAAATTGGCAATTCAAACTTAACATCAAGTTTTAGAAAATGACTTTTACCAGTGTTCTTTGACTTGTGTGACTGGTGTACTGAAGATGAAGTAGAGGATGATGATGAGGAGGGTGAGGATGGTGAATTTCCACTACCTCCATTTCCTCCATTGCCCTTATTTGATTTATCTTCATCATTGTGACCTCCTGATGATCCCTAACCTTCCTTGTGAAGTTTGGATCCTTCTCCTTCTAATCTTTCATTCCTTTCTTAATAAAGGACTCTCACCATTTCAGTAATGTCAAGGAATGCTTTCATGAACACTCGTTCTTCCTCTTTGGGATCCACCTCTTCATGCATTCCTTCTTCCATTGAAGTCATTATTATGGCTTCTTTTGCGTCTCTTTGAGGTGAAATTGAAGGTGGAGATAATGGCACTCTTGCCCTCCTTGGCTGAGGATTACTTTGAACTTTCACCAATTGACCTTCTCCTCTCTTAAGCTTTAGCCTAGT
Source organism: Pinus albicaulis (assembly GCA_034641835.2). Classification (NCBI taxonomy): domain Eukaryota; kingdom Viridiplantae; phylum Streptophyta; class Pinopsida; order Pinales; family Pinaceae; genus Pinus; species Pinus albicaulis. Next base: position 506,129,323 of record CM076574.1, read on the forward strand.
AAGCATTAAAACTCTTGCAAAATGTTAAACAAATCCTTGCACAAATATTAAATAGATAAAATACTCTAGCTTAACCTGGCTCTGATACCAACTTGATTTGAATGGAATGTATTAGTTTTTTTGTGCGAAGTATCCAAACAGTAATTAAATTGTGTGCATAAGGTTCACTGAAGTTTGCAAGTGAAACAAATGATTTTAACTTAGTTAAACAAATTTTTATGTGAGGTTAAAGCATGTAAATTAGCTTGTATAACATTTTTCAGCAGTAAATGACAGAGAATAAAGCATCACATATGACAATACTCAGCAAATTGATGAAGCAGTTCACCCCTCCTGAGCTACATTTACTGGTCCAACTCCTAATGGCATGTCCCTCATATCTTATTTTTCAAAAATAGTAATTACATGTGATAAAAAGCCTCAAATGGTTTTTATCTCTATAAAAACAGCTTCAGAATGCTTGAATGAGTTAGGAATGACTATTCATATGTAGAAAACAGAGAATGGATTCTCAATACACTGAAAACACCCTAGTGGCCCTAGTGGCTCCTTGATCTCTCATGAAGAAAAACCTACGTGAAATGACCTCTGAAGGCTTTGAAACATGTTCCAATGAGTTCATAATGTCAAAATTAGCCAAAAATGACTATTCATTCTCCAAAAATGGTCGAAATATCCAAGAGTTATGACCCAAACAGTAATTTTCCCAATCACACCTAGGAAAGCTCCTCCAAAAGTAGAGCAACTCTAGTTAGCGCTGAAAAAATTGGCACTGGCCGTCGAATTTTGGGGTCTGATAGCGAAACTGTCGGGCAGACTGTTGGTTACATTTAATAGAAAACCCCATCATGTGACTGGTGTGGTTACACCCGCCGGATTAACCGTCAGTTTCCTGGCCATCATGTTTTGCATGTGGGTCAAGGTTTTGAACGAGCAGATATGTGGTAGGGGGGCTGGACCTTAGGGGCTGGCCTCCCAAGCCCTCACCACCGAGAACCTTAAACTTTAAATATAAGTGGAGAGGTATAGTGGTAATAACCACGGTGTAGGCGGGTTGGTAAACGGTATTGCGTGCGGAGTGGAGGTCGTGGGTTCGACCCCCGTCGACTTAACAAAAATTTTTCAAATTTTTATGAGGACATGTGGCAGCATGCGGGATTTCCGCATGTCACTCAACCATTTTTCCACCTATAACTCATCCAATGGCCAGATCGCTTCCATACCATCTACATCGAACGGTCCCATGATGTGCCACATGGTGCCACCACATTGGCTTGGACGAAAAATGGAATATTCCCATAATATTATGCTGACTGTACGTGCAATCTAACTGGGCATCTAGCCATCAAGTTTTTGTTGTTTGGGAAAACAAAAAGAACGTGATATATTCCTCATACGACATCGGTTTTTCGAGTCGTTTGCGACACCGAAATCGCAACGAAGAGACCTTTCCGTTCACTTAGGTTCGGACCTGTTTCAAGCACTTTCATTTTTGAGCATATGACTTGATATCCTGATCAGCAAATGTGAAGTGGAAAATCACTAGAGTTCGGAGCTTGAAGTGAAGACCATGGAGCTTCATTATTTTAAGAAGTTCAAATGTTTATGTGTTTCAACAAAGATAAGAAAGCTATTTTTTCACTATGTAATCATAATGAACTATGTTTTTCATATCTTAAATAAACTTAACAAGTTAAAAAGGAAATAGAATATCCCTGAAGTTTCAATGGATCAATTAATTCCATGTACAAATTTTTCAAGGCCCCTCTAACCAGAGGAAAAAACAGAGATGAAGATAATTTCAAGAGGTGAGTAGGCTTAAAAGGCTTAGAATAGATGTTAGATACTTTCAAAGGCTTAGCTTAAGAAAAAAAATATTTAACAATAATGGCATTGACAGGGATTATAACTAACTTTTGATCACCTCATGGCTAACCAATAGCCTAGCTAGAGCCAACAAAATATACATATATATATATATATATATATATATATATATATATATATATATATATATATATATAGTGGGAATTCTCGTGACAACACATTCCTTATAGCGAACTCTTATTTTTTTCAATGCTTAGTAGACATGTTTTCTATATATATATCAAATTAAGGATTAGGTAGTACCTATTTTTGGTTGTATGCAATATGTTGCCACGCTAATAAGTTTCCTAATATAATGAAATTATTGTTACAATAAAACATACCCACAAATGTCTCTGAAAATGACAAGGCTTATAGACACACTCCAATACCTTTTGAAATTATCATATAATGTAATTCCATACTTTGATTCAACTAGTCTAGGAAAAAGGAGACCAAATTTTAGGATACTTGCATAACCAAATGAAAAATAAATACTACATTCAATGAGAAATTTAAAAAATGATATGTGTGGCTATAATCATGCACTTTGTGTACCATTCCACATGTTTCATACACGTAATGGTACATTTGTTAGCTTCCATCATAGAACCCATGATATGGATGAGCTTTTGATCATGAAAACATGTAAATGAATGATTTGATTAGTATCGCCAATAATCCTACTGAAAATAATCCATCCAAAATATTGTCTAAAAGATGTTACCTCACATTTTTCAGTGTGTTAGCGCAAGGAGTCACTCCTTGACTACAAAGGAGTAAGCCTTACACATTATAGTTCATTTCAAAGTAAAATTTTTTGAGTGGTGGGATGGCTTCTCAAAGAGTTTGAAATGATTTTTTCTCTTTTTAACTTTCATGCATTTGACAAGCTGTGGAAAGTATAAATTGTATGGATAAATTTGTAGTATAGGGAGAAAATTATAAAAGATGAAAGGTGATACATATCTGGTACTCAATATAAGAAATATGCATATCATAAATCAGTCACACAACTAAAATAGTGGCATTTTACATAAACTATGTTTTATGTAAAGGAAACAACATTTATAAAGAAGAATACATGCATAAATAATTTCATAAATCCATCATGAAACCCTCACTAACATGTTCTATACAACATATATATGATTTGTAGAAGGCTAAACAACAGATAATTCACTATTAGATCCTCTAACAGTTCTCTTACTCACACTTTAATAGTTGTTGCAACTCATAAATCAGAAGAATAAAACAATGAGATAAACACACCACACATTAAATAGTCCTTGAAACACAAATTCCTCCAGAATGAAGTGCAAAAATGATTTTTCTTTATTATGATAAGTCTTCAGGTCAACCAAAATCCAATCTTGAAATGGCATTTATAAATGATATTCATAGAGAGAGAGGCACCAACTCCATCTCTCCTTAAAAAAAAAGATCCACTCTTCCTCACATTACATAGGAGGTATAGGACATTAAATACATATCCTATTGAAATATAACTAATAGGAAAAATGTAGATAGGAAGAAAGAATACAGTTTAAACTGTGTTGTTGAGTGTGCTGGCATGTTGCCTCCTTTTCTGTTGATTTGTCTATCCATGACCTTGCTTCTTTAAAACCCATGTGTCTTCATTAAATGTGACATTTAACAACCTAAAAACCACCTCTAAATAATCACTTGACATGTCCATATCGTTAAGATTCCTTATCATTCCTGGACTAGCTCAAAAATTATGCTGACTACTGTTAAAAATCATTTAAAACAGGCACTACCAGAACTTTTGGTAAAAATTTGTAACTGCGCAAAAACTATAATGCTACCGTAATTTCTAGTAATTTTCTATCTCCTTTTCAAAAATTCACATCAAAATACTTGAAAAATTCCATGAAGACTTAAATATTCTGAAGATTGAGCTTGTTCAAAAATATTAGTAGGAAAAAAGGTATTTCACTGGGACATCCTTTTACCTCACCTCCATATGATCTACAACTTCTGTAAGCTTTTCCAAGTTTTTTAGTTTGTCAACTTTTTATTTTGACCTTATGGTTTGTTGAAGCCTTGAAATTCGCCGCAACAACATGGGGGATGATCACCCAGTCTAGACCTTAAAGCAATTCCTTTTCTGTTTGAAATGGTGGCTCTGACTGGTTTAACTAGGTCCAGTTACCTTTTCTCAATCTTCAATGAATTAAAATATGACTTTTGTCTACCAATGAGAAAGAGACATCATATCATTTCTCTTGTTGGTTGGGCAATAAAGTGATCCTTAAGCTAATTTGGGGTTCAGCCAAACCACAATTAAAGTTTTGTCTCTATGGAAAGAAGACTTCTAGAAATGTAGAATTTAAATATAAATGCAAAATTATTCTAATGTGCAAACAAAATGAAATTTATCCTAATCCTATCTCAATTAGGAAGATATAGATCTAACCCAACCGAGAGCAAGATATTTTAAATGATTGAAATTTAAATATATCTAGATTATAATAAATATCAACCTATCGAAGTAATTCAATTAACCGACATTATGAATACCAAAATACATTCTATTCAGAGACCTTTCAACTAAGATAATCAACCAACAATATTTAGGAAATAGTTCACAAAAATGATATTGCTTTTTAAATCAATAATTTGAATAATTAAACAATAATATGCAGAAAAAGTTCATAACATAACATTGTTTATTTAATCAATATTAAAAGACATATTTCTGAGTAATTAGTTACTCAAAAATCAAAATTCAACCCATAAGAGCAAAGATAAATGACAACATATAATTGAGGCAAATTACTCATACCGAAAAAAGTGCACAAATACGAATAAAATGACACATTTCTGTCGTCATAAAATGAAATTAGTATTTAAAACAATAGTATTTATGAATACCAATTTATTGAAACCATTTCTTTGGCTCCAGTCTCCAATCAGTCCTTTAAAAAGCTTGAATTTCTTCTTTTAAAAAAACAGTTGTAGAAGTACAAACTCTTCCCTCCATGCATAATTCAGAATGTAAAAGAAAAACCTCAATAACTCCATATCTGAGTTTTCTCTCCTCTACCCTACACCTATAAATATTCTAGACAATAGTGCCATCAATAATTCCATAATTGTAGAGAAGGGAAGCCCATATTACATTCTACAATCTGCTATTTATAATATTTACAAAAGGACTTCTTCATAAGAAAGTTTGTTGAAGAGTGGTTTTTCTCAATCAATTTCCATCGGCTCCAAATCATATTCTTCAATTGTTGGAGCATTTTAATTGAATAATTGAATGATATCTTCTTTTCCTCATTTCTTCAATTGTTTTCCTGCCAAAAATAAATAAATAAATAAAAATTAAAATGTAAAAATAAAATCAAAATGCTAAATCTGGAATTAAAATAAATCCAACCAAAACTTAAATAAATAAATAATTTAAAATGAAATATAAGCTTTCTATTGATGTCTATGATGATCTAATTGGTCAAGGATATTATTGGTGAATGGATCTGCACTCAGAAGAAGCCGTGGGCAAATTAAAATGCAGAAAATAACAGAAAATTAGTTTTGTTTAAAAATTTGAAGCTTGATCTTCTACTCAATTTTATACCCAATAAATTATCACATCTGTTAGTGAAACCTACTCAAAAAAAAATTCCTCAATTTTATCTATCCAACGAGCCATTCTAGGCCTCATTTGGTCAAGTAAAACTCCAATTATGAGCTTCCAAAGTTGATGAGTTAAAATTGCCAAAATTCTAGAATTTCTGTTGCTTGGGCTAAAAATCATAATTTCTTAATTAAATTCTAATCTTAAATTATATTATAATATTTACTTTATTAATTCGAATTAATTGTATTAAAAACTAAATTAATTATTAAAAAAACTAATCAATAATTAATATTAATCTAATTAATTTAAAATATACGATAAATTAAAAATATATATATTATATATTAATTATATCAAAATGTTTTAATATCATATATTAAAAGTCAAAGTACCCATATTACATTACCCTTTTACTCATCCGAATGAATGAAGTGAGTTAAATCCCAAAACACACGTGAGGGGAAAGGACTTTGGTTATGTTTGGCATTGAGCTTGTATCGCATAAAAACCTAACATTGCATCGCATCTAGAATCTCTGTTGGGGTTTGGAAAACTTATTTCATTCTGAATTTTGCGAAGTGTGATTGTGATGGATGTGATCGTGTTATAATTTTTTTATTATTTTTAATTCAGATTCATATTAAGAGCTTTTGTTGGGGTTTTGAAAATTTATTTCGTTGTGAATTTTACAAAGTGCAATTGCGATGGACGCGATCGTAATCGTCTTATAAATTTTTTATTATTTTTAATTGAGAACCATATTAATTGGAATTTAGTTAAGTTATGAAAGTGAAGTTAAGTGAGATTATTTAGGGTAGAATTTTCTTATTTAAACTACAGTGATTCTTGGTAAAAATGAACTATAGCCATTTTTCCATTATGAAATTTTGAGTTTGGCATTTTGTTTTTAAAATAGGAAATTGGAATAAATTACCAAAATCTCGAAAAGAGTGTTTTTAAATGCTTTACAATTTAGCTAGGTCATTTAGTAGGATTGTTAGTGAAAAATGAAAAACATTAAAGAACTGGCTAAGAATTAATATTTACAATAAACATATTTTTAAACTAAAGTAATTTACAAAAATTGAAATATTGTATATTTCACACATTTTTTTTTAACCCAAGCAACAAATGATTAAATTTCAAAGGAGTGTCATTTACAAACCGGTTGACCAAATGGAGCAAAACAAGTATTGTTGAAAAGCTTGTGAAAAATCGAATTCAACAAAGCAATCAAAACAAAATTTCGAGGAAGATGAAAAAATGACAAAAACGTAGGATAATTAACTTAATGAAAATCCTAAAAAATGTTTGGCTAAAAAAATTATAGAAAGGGTCTCCATTATTTGAATTACATAAGTCAAAAATGGGGGGGTTGTGTTTTACCACAACAATGGCGACATGCAGGAGAAAAATCAGTTATCTATGATTAAAGATAATGAACTTAAATTTACCCAAAGGTTAAAAATAATGGAAATCATGAAATCGTCTAACAGTAAAAAATTTACATATGTCCCACACAAACAGATTAATCAATATGATTTTGTAAAGATAAGTACTTAAAATTGACTCGAGTAAAAGTGATGAATCCAAACTTGGGAAAATTTTGTTTTAAAAATACCTCATATGAAAAATAGAAGAAGGTAGATATAGGAGTTTTTTGATAAAGCATATATCCATTTTATGATTGTCTCTGACATTTCTTCGCTGCCAGCGAGCCTGAACAGTACCCCGATGAAGTTGTCTTTTATGCCATACAAGCCTAGTCCCGCTACCAGCAAGCGTCCATGGCCTTGACGAGTTTACTTGTATTTCTCATGCTTCCTCTTTTAATCACTCATTTGATAAGCGTGTTTGAAAGCTTTTATTTATGATGTATTTGAGTGAAAGAGGTGGGATGGTAATAGAGATTTATATTTAATGGACATAATACTTTCATAATGTTTACTCCAAATTCTTTCCCCAGAACTATCAATCAAAGGTTTTGTTGGGAAAAACACTAAGAGGGGGGGGTGAATCAGTATTTAGTGCAGACTGAAAACTTTTTACTTTTTCTTTCTCTAAAACCCATACGCTACTTTAATGAACCCAAGTCATGACATCATGATATCCTAATGAGGACTACAGACACAGATCTTATTATGCAGATAATTCTTTACTTAGATCTTTGCATCATTCATTCATTAGATGTTTAGTAAGCAGTAAACATGTGCAGTAAGAACAGAATAAATCATCACACATAAGCAACACACATGAACACCAGGATTTAAGGTGGAAACCCAATTCGGGAGAAAACCACCGCTGTCGTCGTCTCAGTCTTCAATATTTATTATAAAGAAAACATCTTACAACATTGTACTGGCGCAGACTCATACCAGCATGCAGGCACCCACCTGCAGAAGGCTACAACCTTCTCTCGTTTACCAGCCTCTCCTGGAAGGGAGCTACAACCCCCTGCTCTCGTTTACCAGCCTCTCCTGGAAGGGAGCTACTACCCCCTGCTCTCGTTTACCAGCCTCTCCTGGAAGGGAGCTACTACCCCCTGCTCTCATTTACAAGCTACCACTGGAAGGGAGCTACAACCCCCTCACTGAAGGCTTCGACCCTCAGCACCATTGTGGATCATGTTTCATCAATTTTCATATTGGATCCATCAGCTTCCACACAACATACCTTGTAGGCCACTTTTCATCAGATTTTCAGACTGGACCCACTCCACACATTTAAGCTCAACATTAATCAAACCGAAACTTATAACCCCATCAATTCATTCATTGAATCATCAACCAATCAACCAACAACTTGATCTTCAATTAACATAATCAGCAAGATATTCAATATTCAAACAACCCAGACCGTATGAATACATTATTGATAGATAACAAGAAATCCAAAGATAATAGATCGTGACATTTCATTCCAATTACTTCAGTAAACCCTAGATTCACGCGCATTTCATCAACTCGTATGTACGTGCTTTTATGCACACCAACCCGCGTATACTTCAGAAAACCCTAACTGCCCATACGCGCTTTTCTTTAAGCAGACCCGCGTATACACACGCTTTTAATGAAGCGAACCTGCGTATAGATCTGTAACTTTTCAAGACTGTGCAGCTCTTCAGATCAGATAAACAACTCAGATTTCATCATTTACTTCAGAAAGTATTTCGCCTCATCTCAAATCTAAACATTCCATAAACAGATCTAGAAAATACATATACATTTCAAATCTAGAGATCCCTCTTCATCATTTTCTTCATAGGTGCATTATTAATTCAGATCAATCAATTCATTCCATGCAGATATACTTCAGAGTGAAGTATTCATTCAATACCTGCATTTCACACCCTTGCACCATGATTTTCTTCTCCTTATATAGATTTAGCCTTTGTCAATACCATGAGCCAAAACCACACCACTTCCGATGGTATTCTTGGACGGGATCAAATAGATAATCCAACGCTCAATAATGTAGGCCAATACCATGGTAATGTCCCCTGGTTTTATAAATTTAGAGCGCAAATGGGCATACGCGACTTGGCACGTACTTTTCCGCGTGCATACGCTATTTCTCCTTAACAAACCCGCCTATGCTTTGTGACATGACTTATTTATCATTTCTCTGGCACTTACTGGAATTCCTTTCTTCTGAGCTGATCTGTAGATACATCATCCTTCCTTTTAACACATAGATACATCATCCTTACATATTTAACACATAGGTTGTTTATCATAGGCAACTCATCAAGTAGGTTTCCATCAAGAACAACTTCATCAAGTAGGTTGCCATCAAAAGACAACTCTTCAAGTTAGTTTCCATCAAGAACAACTTCATCTAGTAGGTTGCCATATCGAGGACAACACATTGCATCATATTGCCAACAATCTTGCTTCATCAAGTGGGTTGTCATCAAGGACAACACATCAAATCAGTTTCCATCGAGGACAACTTCATCAAGTATGTTGCCATCAAGGACAACACATGCCAACAATCTCCCCCTTTGGACTTGATGGCAACCATGATGGTGTTTGATCACCACAACAGATAGATACATTGATTATCACCATTATGCAAACACCATGATACTCTCTTTCTATTCAAACACCATGAAACTCTCCCCCTTTGACATCAAGGGCAAAGGGCGGATCAAAGCCAAGACAATGTTTTTCTTCTCTTGTAGAAAGAAGAGCTTTGTAGATCTGATGTTCACTGAAGTTACCATGCTCCCCCTGAGTTCATGCTGAATCTTCAAAACATATTTTTTCAATGCAGTACATGACTCTATGACCTTTCCTATCACCAAGGACTCATACTTACATCAAGGATCCAACCAAGTGGATTTACATATTTTGACTCAACTACCCAACCAAGTGGGTTTACAAATTTGATCAAGTCCTTACATGACTGAATATTACAAATTTACATCATAGGTCTCAACATGACCTTTTCATCAAATTACAACTATGACATTTTGTAACAAATACCAAAAGGACTTCAAAAGAGAGATCATATTTCAGAATCATAATAATTTCAACAATGCATTCTTTTCACAAGACCAATGCTCCCCCTTAGCTTGTGCATCCTGAACACTTTCAACAGCAAATCATCAAGGCATCTTCATCCAATATCAGAGAATGAAACAGAAATATAAGAGCTGAAACATCACCAGAGATACCCAACGGTTCTCAGTTGTCTTTGAAGAATCTGAGCCCCGAGAGAAAAATTGCTTGACCCAACCACCATACAACGGTTTTGCTCGTGTAAACTCGCGTATATACGTATCTTTGTAGAATCCGCGTATCCGTTTAATCTTACGCATTAAACACAATAGATCATCTGCATGGCGAGAAATAATTCCCGACTTACGCATACGAGATATTCGAATGCTTCCCTGGGTAAAGGTTTGGTAAATATATCAACAACTTATTCTTTGGAGGGAACATACTCCAACTTCACCTTTTGTTCAAGCACTTGTTCACGTAAGAAGTGATACTTGATGGGAATGTGCTTGGTCTTGGAATGCATAACAGGATTATTTGAGATACTGATGGCACTTTTATTATCACACATAATGGAGATAGGAGGTGAACATTTGATTTGAATTTCTTGTAAGGTTTGCATCATCCAAAGAAGTTGAGTGCAACATGATGCGGCAGCCACATATTCTGCTTCTGTTGTAGATAAGGCAATAGAGCTTTGCTTCTTGCTGAACCAAGATACTAACCGGGGCCCCATATAGAATGCACCACCATTAGTGCTTTTCCGATCATCAACATTTCCAGCCCAATCTGCATCAGTGTAAGCATGAAGAGTAAGATCAACATTCTTTGGATACCATAGTCCAAAGTCTTGAGTTCCTTGTAGATATTTGAATATTCTTTTGACAGCCTGAAGGTGAGACTCTTTTGGATTAGCTTGGAATCGTCCAACAATCCCATCTGCATGCATAATGTCCGGTCTAGTCCCAGTGAGATAAAGTAGGCTTCCTATCATAGATATGTATTCTGGTTGATTCACCGTGGGAGAATCATCATGAGAACTGAGATTACATCCGGTTATCATTGGTGTACTTACAGGTTTGCACTCTTCCATGCCATACTTCTTCAGAATTTGCTTAAGGTATTTTTCTTGTGATAAGAATATGTCATCTGTAGTTTGATGCACTTGCAAGCCAAGAAAGAATGTTAGTTACCCAAGTAAAGACATTTCAAATTCTTGCTGCATAGCAGAAGCAAATTTCTGACTCATAGATTCTTCATTGCTTCCAAAAATGATATCATCAACATATACAACCACAATCAATAGTTTATCATTTTCAGTTTTTGTGTATAAATTGCTATCAGTAGACCCCTTTGAAAATCCTTGTTGATGAAGATATTTATCAAGACGATAATGTTGGGAAAGATACTGAGAGGGGGGGGTGAATCAATATCTTGATCTGTCAATCAACTTTACACTTTTCTTTTCTCAAACACCCATACGCTACTTTACAGAACTAAACTAGCGTATATATGCGGATATCCTTAAGGAAACTCGCGTATTCTCAGATTTCTTATTATGCAGATAGTTCTTAGATTATTACATCATACATTCATTAGATGTTTAGGAAGCAGTATACATGTGCAGTAAGAACAGAATAAATCAACACACATAAGCATCACACATGACCACTAGGATTTTAGGTGGAAACCCAATTCGAGAGAAAACCACCGCTGTCGTCGTCTCAGTCTTCAATATTTATTATAAAGAAAACATCTTACAACAATGTACTGGCGCAGATTCATACCAGTATGCAGGCACCCACCTGCAGAAGGCTACAACCTTCTCTCGTTTACCAACCTCTCCTGGAAGGGAGCTACAACCCCCTGCTCTCGTTTACCAGCCTTTCCTGGAAGGGAGCTACTACCCCCTGCTCTCGTTTACCAGTTATCACTGGAAGGGAGCTACTACCCCCTTACTGAAGGTTTCGACCCTCAGCACCACTGCAGACCACGTTTCATCAATTTTCAAACTGGATCAAACAGCTTCAACACAACCCTTCACATATCAACAAACATACTTTGCTTATTGCTTCCAACAGAACAGTGAAACCACTGTAACCAAAATATCAAAGATAACCCAAACTTCAGGATAAATATGCAGAAACACTTTCAACCTTGAGCAACCACCAATTCAAATATCATACGTGCTTTTATTTAATCAGACCCGCGTATACATACGCTTTTCATGAAATGAACCCTCGTATACATCTGTACATTTTACAGAAAAACCCTAACTGCCCATACGCGCTTTTATCTAATCAGATCCGCGTATACACGCGCTTTTCACGATACGAACCTGCGTATGGATATATAAAAGATAAACTTTGTAGAACAGACCAGATCTATGAACTTACCCAGATTTCTTCAATTTCTTTAACAGATTTGCGCTAGATCTTCATCACTTCTTTTCAGATCATCCTAGAGATTCACCATTTTCAGATCTAGAGATTTTGAACCTTCATCATATTCATAGGTGCATCATAGATTCAGATCTATCAATTAAGAACAGAGTTCAACCATGCAGATATACTTCAGAGTGAAGTATTCATTAAAGCCCAGATCCTTGCACACCCTTTGCACAATGATCTTCTTCTCCTTATATAGGTTTAGCCTTTACCAATACCATGAGCCAAAACCACACTTCTTCTGATGGTATTCCTGGACGAGATCAGATAGATAATCAAGCGCTCAATACAATGGGTCAATACCATGGTAACACCCCTTGGTATTCTAAATTTGGAGCGCAAAAGGGCATACGCGACTTGGCACATACTTTTCCGCGTGCATACGCTACTTCTACTTAACAAACCCGCGTATGCTTTGTGACATACCTTGTTTATCATTTTTCTGTCACTTCCTTTCTTCTGTTCCTTCTGAGTTGATCTGTAGATACATCATCCTTCCTTTTAACACACAGATACATCATCCTTACATATTTAACACATAGGTTGCTTATCATAGGCAACTTATCAAGAACAAATTCATCAAATAGGTTGCCATCAAGGACAACACATTGCATCATATTGCTGACAGTCTTATTTCATCAAGTAGGTTTCCATCAAGGACAAAATATGCCAACAGATAATACCATGCCCTTGGAGCTTGTTTGAGACCATATAGAGCCTTTTTAAGTCTGCAAACAAGTTTTCAGCATTTCCCAAAATGAATCCTTCTGGTTGTTCTATATAAACTTCTTCTTCTAGATCACCATTGAGAAACGCAGATTTGACATCCATTTGATAAACTTTGATTTGTTGGAAGCTTGAAAAAGCAAGAAACATTATTATGGCTTCAAGTCTAGCTACAGGAGCAAAAGTTTCTTCAAAGTCTATACCTTCTTGTTGAGCATACCCCTTTCAGACAAGTCTAGCTTTATTTCTTATAACCTCCCCATTCTCATTTAACTTGTTTTTGAATATCCATTTGGTTCCAATGACATTTTTGTCATGAGGTCTTGGTACTAATTCCCAAGTGTGATTCTTTTTGATTTGATCAAGCTCTTCATTCATGGCTTGAATCCAACATTCATCTTTGCTAGCTTGATTGACATTGTGTGGTTCAATAGTGGATAGAAATGCCAGATAGCTAGAAGATCCCACAAGAGTCCTTCTTGTTTGTACACCTAATCCCTTATCTCCCAAAATTTGAGATTCTGGATGATTCTTTTGAACATATCTGGATGGAGATTTTTCAGATAACTCATCTTCAGGTTCTTCATTGGGTTCACTATCTATATCATTGCTATTTGATGTAGGAGTACATATGTCACCATCGTCTTCATTTTTTGTTTGTTTTTCTTCTTTTGGGGCTGCAGGAGACTCATCAATAACAACATCAATACATTCTTCCCAATAGGAATTATCACACCAGAACAATTTCTTCAATAGACAATATGTGTCAAGCAATCATCCATGTGATCTAAAATCACCAATATCTTCAAGATTCATCATGATGTAATATGCTTAAGAAAAAAAAGGTCTCAACCATAGCAACAAATTCTGCATGATCTATTCTTATCTCTGAATCATAAGACTTCCAATCTCATCCATGTGTGAAAACAAAAGATATTCTTCAGCAAAAAGCAAACAGGGCTCATCCATAATCTCATCATAAGAAACCATGTATCATGTCATCATCATTTGAGCAAGAACTAAGGAATAATTAGATACAATGCCAACAATGCAATCATTAGTTGTTAGACGGATGCTCCCCCTAAACCTGTGTTCCTGATCTTTAGCTATCTTACAGTTTTTCTTATCAAAAAAGCATACGCAACTGTCTCCAGCAGAACTAGCGTGTATACGTGGCTTTAGTTCACTAAACCCGCGTATGGAAAGTGAAATACTGAAAATTTCACAACTCCATCTCCCCCTGAACTTATGTCACCTGTACCTATCTTCTTCACATCAGATACACTGTCAGAAATAAACATAACCAGAATTACCAAACCAACCATGAGAATCACCATACATTGCTCCCCCTGTGATGATACATTACTAATCCCTAGAATGTATCTCACATCACTCCTGCAGTCATTATAAGAAGTAAGCTTTAGAAGCGGATGACTGCAGTAGGGTCAATATTCCCTACGTTTGTGACCGATCCTCCTTCTTTTTCCAACTTTTCTTGAAGTTTCTTATTGTGTGCTGAAATTTATCCAATTTCTTAGATCTATTCATCCTGCATTCTTTTTCTACATGTCCATACTTGTTACAAGCATAACATTTTGCATGACCAGAAAAGTAAGCATAAGGATCATAATGAGTTTTTCTATTCTTTCTTCTATTGCAATCTGCTGCTTTATGACCATACTTGCTGCATGAAAAACAATATCCCTTAAAGAAACCTGAGTACCTTTCTGTGTAGAATCTGTTTGTTTGTGACTGAAACAATCTTCTTCTGCAATTGGCTGCAACATGCCCATAATTATGACATTTAAAGCATTCAACATTATTGATCAAAGGAGGGAATGATCTCTTTTGAGAGTTCAATATTGTTGGTTGACCTTTTGTTTCTTTTAACACTTTAGGTTTTGCATTAATATCCTTTGAATCTTTAGCACTTCCTTGTGAACTAGATTCTCCTTTAACAGTTTCATGAAAACAAAGACCAAATTTAATAGAGGGAGACCTTTGACTACTAAGAATATTATCCAGAATCTTAGTACTATCTTGAAACCTCAAGAGTTTATCCTTTTCTTCTAATTTACCTTTCAAAAATTTTATCTCACCCTCCAATCTTTGGCATTGCTGCTTCATACATTCTTCAACCCTTTTTCCTTCTTCTACTTGATCATTCAATTTCAAAATCTCTTCTTTCAACCCATTTTCTTGTTCTTCAAAATTTTGTAAAAGATCTTCATTCTTCTTATTTGATGCTTCGAGATCTGCTTTCAGAGAGATGATTTCTTCTTTAAGTTCTTCATTCTTCTTATTTTCCAGATTTGTATTGAGAAAGAGGATTTCTACTTCAAGTCTTCTACTTTGATAGGTTGCTTTAACCTACAGGCTTTGATACATTTCTATCTATTCCTTCATTCTAGAGATCATCTCTTTGCAGATAGATTCTCTCTCATTAAATGATCTTTGTTGATCTTCAACTTTACTCTTGAGAGCTTCTTCTAGATCCATAACACTATTTTCACCATTGCATGCATAAGAAGGTGAATCACAAGAACAACAATCAATACCTGTTTCAACTTCTTCGTTTTCTGCTGCACATGTTTTCTGAGATATCTCTTTTTGAGTAGCCTTCTTCTTTTGCTTCCTTCCCATTGTGATGGATCTCCTTCAAGCGATCAAGCTTCTGCAGAAGGACCTGCTCTGATACCAATTGTTGGGAAAAATACTAAGATGGGGGGGTGAATCAGTATTTAGAGCAGACTGAAATTTTTTTACTTTTTCTTTCTCTAAAACCCATACGCTACTTTAATGAACCCAAGTCGCGTATACACGCGTATATCCTTAATGAAACTTGTGTATTACTAGAGATCTCATTATGCAGATAATTATTTACTTAGATCATTGCATCATTCATTCATTAGATGTTCAGTAAGCAGTAAACATGTGCAGTAATAACAGAATAAACCATCACACGTAAGCGACACACATTAACACCAGGATTTAAGGTGGAAACCCAATTCGGGAGAAAACCACCGCTGTCATTCGCCTCCTTTCACATTTATTATAAAGAAACATCTTACAATACAGTCAAGCGCACTCATACCAAAGACGCAGCACCCACCAAGGTCACAACCTCTCTCATTTACCAAATTTTCTCCCCGGAAGGGGACACAACCCCTACTCGTTTACCAGCTTCTCCCCGGAAGGGAGAGCCAACCCCCCGCATTTGTTTACCAACCTTCTAGAAGGAGCTAC
This sequence comes from Pinus albicaulis, assembly GCA_034641835.2. Classification (NCBI taxonomy): domain Eukaryota; kingdom Viridiplantae; phylum Streptophyta; class Pinopsida; order Pinales; family Pinaceae; genus Pinus; species Pinus albicaulis. Next base: position 506,145,717 of record CM076574.1, read on the forward strand.
AATTGCCTTGCCACGCCTACCACTGGAAGGGAGCTACAACTCCCTCACTGAAGGCTTCGACCCTCAGCACCACCATTGCGGACCACGTTTCATCAATTTTCATACTGGATCCAACAGCTTCCATATAACACAACTTGTAGGTCTCTTTTCATCAGATGTTCAGACTGGACCCACTCCACACATTTAAGCTCAAAATGCATCAAACTGAAACTTATAACCCCATCAATTCATTCATTGAATCATCAACCAATCAACCAACAACTTGATCTTCAATTAACATAATCATCAGCATATTCAACATTCAAACAACCCAGATCTGTATGAATACATTATTGACAGATAAAAGTAAACCAGCAGAACAGATCAGACATTTCATTCCACTTACTTCAGAAAACCCTATATTCAATACGCGCTTTTACTTACTGAACCTGTGTATGTACGTGCTTTTATGCACACCAACCCGCATATAATTCAGAAAACCCTAACTTCCCATACGCGCTTTTCTTTAAGCAGACCCGTGTATACACGCACTTTTAATGAAGCGAACCTGCGTATAGATCTGTAACTTTTCAGGACTGTGCAGCTCTTCAGAACAGATAAACAACTCAGATTTCATCCTTTACTTCAGAAAGTATTTCGCCTCATCTCAGATCTAAAAATTCCATAAACAGATCTAGAAAATACATATACATTTCAAATCTAGAGATCCCTCTTCATCATTTTCTTCATAGGTGCATTAGTAATTGAGATCAATCAATTCATTCCATATAGATATACTTCAGAGTGAAGTATTCATTCAATACCCAGACTTGCACACCCTTGCACCATGATTTTCTTCTCCTTATATAGATTTAGCCTTTGTCAATACCATGAGCCAAAACCACACCACTTCCGATGGTATTCCTGGATGGGATCAAATAGATAATCCAGCGCTCAATATTGTGGGCCAATACCATGGTAATGTCCCCTGGTTTTATAAATTTAGAGCGCAAATTGGCATACGCGACTTGGCACATACTTTTCTGCGTGCATACGCTATTTCTCCTTAACAAACCCGCGTATGCTTTGTGACATGACTTATTTATCATTTCTCTGGCATTTACTAGAATTCCTTTCTTCTGAGCTGATCTGTAGATACATCATCCTTCCTTTTAACACATAGATACATCATCCTTACATATTTAACACATAGGTTGCTTATCATAGGCAACTCATCAAGTAGGTTTCCATCAAGAACAACTTCATCAAGTAGGTTGCCATCCAAATACAACTCATCAAGTCAGTTTCCATCAAGAACAACTTCATCTAGTAGGTTGCCATATCGAGGACAACACATTGCATCATATTGCCAACAATCTTGCTTCATCAAGTGGGTTGCCATCAAGGACAACACAACAAATCAGTTTCCATCAAGGACAACTTCATCAAGTATGTTGCCATCAAGGACAACACATGCCAACAGGTTTTTATGTGGAGGAGTGGGAGGGATTCATTGTTTGATAAGATAAACTCAATCACTTAGAAAGGATGTGTGTTCCTCAATGAAAAATATTTAAAGCAAGATGATCTTATGGTTCCATAAATATATGCCTTTAATGATAAATTAAATTCACTGAAATAGATAGAGTAATATGTTTCCCATGTATGTCAACCATTGTAAAGTAAAAAGGTCTTTCGCATAAATCATGGTAAAGTCACCAAAATAAAATCAAAAATGAAGGAAAAAAATAAAAAAATAAAATCCAAATTTTAAAGATAAACTCGAACAAGATTGCTTATATGAATGTCTCAACAAAAAAGATAAAAGAAAATAATCATATGTAAGTTCATTCCTATGTTGAGATTAAAAATTTTAATTTTACATAATTATAAAAAATGAGGCTCTCAAAATGTAGAGGATGAATAACAGTTATGAGGTAAAATTCAACTCAAATGAAAAGGTCTCCATCTGCTGCAAACTTTCCTTCTTCAAGATAAAACTTGCATAAAAGCATCTTAACCATTTTCTATTGAAATAAATGCTTAAAGAAACAGACTAGAGGTTCAGAAACTCCACAATTTAGCTGATTCGATGATGATCATTACTACTTTTCTTTCAAGAATCTCAAAGAAAAAATTGAACTTCGACAACTGATCTAGTAGAAGTGTGAAAGGTTTATGAAGACATGCATAAAAAAAGTTCAAGATCAGCAAAAACTAAACTAAAACAAAAATTAAAGAAATGAAAATAAATGAAAGTGAGAATATAAAACTTACCATTGGGGGATTGCATTTAATCTTACCTGAGGAAGATGATTTTCTCCAATTAAAGTTAACTTCTTTATTTAATTAGAATTGGAAACATGAAGAAGTTGAATTAATTAAAATCTTATTGACCCAAAATCATTATTTATTGAATCTAAAGTAAAACAAGTAGTAATCTAAAATAAAGCAATGTTTCATGTTCAAGGAATCAGAAATAAATTGAATCCATCATAAATGAGGGTGAAAATATGCTTCTTTATGAATTGCAGTGATGAATGTTCTTTTGCTTCTTCCATTCTGAATTTATATCAACCTCAAAAAATTAAAGTTGATTCAAAATCCCAAATAATGTAACAGTATATAAAGAGAATTTGAATCTACATATGATAAGTATGGGGAAAAATTCAGAATAAAAGAAAATTAAAAGTATTAATTAATCATCTGTATATTACCTTGTCGAATTTTTCACATCGCGAAATTCTTTCCTATGCATAATTTAAAAGTTGCGACTTCTCCCTTTGCCAATATGCGATTGAATTTTTTATAATAATTAAAAGGAAATGGTAAAGAGTCGTATATCGAAATCTATCATATCGGAAGATCTTAAGACAAACCTTTATTTGAGTTTTGCAATGTGATATAATTTTTTTATGGCAAAGTTGTGATATGAGCATGTGTGATGACAAAATGCGATGGTGTGATTTGCGATATCGGAGAATATTCATATCGGAGATCAGAGCTGTGCAATAAAAGGAAACACCGATATTATTCTTGCGATAACGAAAAATGTGATAAACGACTTGGCTCATTGATGGGATGGGTTTTTAACTTTATAAGAGATTGGCGATCGACAGATTTTGAATACGAGGCGTAACAACATTGATGATATGCCAATTACGATGAAGAATGGGCACAATATCTTTCATAACTAAAATTAAATGTTTTATCGAGTCCGATAGTTCTTCTCGCTCACTTTATCGAAAAATGAGCGAGAGGAACTATCAGAGGACTTGCATTGGAGATTTATTATCGGGAAATGGTAAGAGCGGCCTCCGATTAAATATTGAGATATAGAATATTGCGATACAGATGATGCGATACCTAATGGAAAGGTTCATCAGAGATTGGAGGGAATGGGCATATCGAGGGATCAGAGATATTTGGAGTATGCTCATTTCAAAACCTCTGATTTGAGAATTGTGATATATATGTGAGGCTGAAAATTTCTTTAAAGTATTAAATTAAAAAATAGAGCGATTAATATAAATTTGCTTTTTAAATAAATAACCCTTGAATAACTTAATTCACTGTCGGAATATCTTATCAGAAATTAATTTATCATAACTTTCTTATGAAGAAATTTAATGAAATATAATGATCCTAAATGATTCTTCCGAGAATTTATTAAGGCTTACCGGGATTTTAATTAATGAATAGAAGCAAAATTAGACAATCTTCAAATTTAGATGAAATCATAAATACTTCCTTGAACATGTTGTGGATTTGAAAATATTTGGCTGCTTGCTTATCTAAGATCTACATAATTAAATTAATGAAAACCTAGAAGAAATTTGACTAACTTTTGCCTCATGAAGCTTCAAGTTCTCCCAAATTTTCTCAAAATTTTCATATGTTCAAGATCACCTTCTTATTTTAATCTAAAATGCTAAGTAATGATTTTTTCAAATTGCATCCACTTCAAATTTACATCGGAAGACAAGAGTGGCAAAATGAGTTCTTCAATATTACTTGTGAATAAAAATTATCAAGTTGTAGAAAATTCTTGAAATTTCTTCATGTATGATTAATATGATGATTTTTTTACATAACAAGACAATTATGGGGTTCAAAAATATGTATAATCTGATAATTCAAGAGCTTATGAAATGTTCTAAGCTTCTTTTTTCTGAAAAATGGTAGGGGATGCCCAGAAGAAGTCAAATTCATTAATTTCTTATTGAAAATCTGAAATAGTGAAATAAATGCAAAAAAAAGGAAAATTATTATATTCTTTTTTCTAACTTAGTGAAAGAAACATGACTAGGTACAGCCATACTTCCAATGTAACCATGTAAGCATTTTAATTCCTGCATGTATGTACATATCAAACATTAGTAACAAAAATGCAAATATAATTAAACTAAGAAAACTAAATATAAAAGCAATATGTACATTTATTGTTAGCAACTTATTTACAATCACCTTCTCTTGAAATGCCCTTTCCAGTTCAATTTCAATTGGATCATAGAAATCTGGATGGATTTCTATTATTAAGTGGGAGAGATTTAAAAGAGAAAATGACAGGCTAGGTTGTAGAAATTATCTTTCAGAAACGATGACCTGGTTTTGGTAGTGTTATATTCAAATGTTAATTTATTAAAAATCTTCTATGAAGGAAAACTTTCCAAATGTCTTTCAAATGGATCAATGAAAAATGGATGGAAGTCCGATAGGTCCAATAGAAGATTATTAATTGAATTATATTTTTGTTCATATTGTGAAAACACACTCTCTTGTTGGCACTACTTTTGAGAAGAAAGAAGTAATTGATAAGAAATGAAAATCAATTTAAATTAAAAGTTTAATAGCTCTTGATGTTCACAATTATAATTTGAATCTTCATTTTTCCATTGAAGTAATGCATCAATTAAGAATTCAAAATTGAGTTGCTCAATATGCCATCACAAAGTATCTAATAATCTAATACTAAAAATAGAAAATAAATCTGAAGTTAAAAATAAATGATGGAATAATAACAAAATTGAATCATAGTTTACACTAGTGTTACAATTATTGTTACAACACAATTGGGACTGACATAAAGCAATTTCCTCTTCACATTAATTGGGAAGAATAATGCAATTAGAATGATTGTTGATACCTACTTATGAATTAGAGAGAGGGCTATGATTTTGAATAGGTATGTGAGCTTGATCGTCATATCAATCATAGATTGGAGTGGTTTCTTGAATGTTGAAATCATAAGCATGATTAATTGTTTGAAAATGATAATTCTTTGAAATAATTCCTAAATCAGATTGTTTTTCATTTTCACGTGTGATTAGACTTTGATCATGAGGATTTAATTGTAAAGAAGACAAATCAATATCCTCAAAATCAAATTAGCTATCATAAATGACCTCATGACATTCATTACAATTCCCTTCGATCTCACCTAATGTTTCAAAACAAGAAGGAATATTGAGCTCATGTTCATTAATACCATAAGAATGATCATTAATTAATTCTATATCCTGATAAAAACTAATCAGAAATTCATTTAGATCAACCTCTCTGTTCTCTGAAACATTTTTAACTAGAAGAGAAGAAAAATTACTATTAGAAAAATTATCAGGATAAAGAGAAAAATATGAATCTGAAACAATGCATTTGAAAATGTCTCTATTTGAGCACTCTGGTGGATTTTCTTCATTGCAAATTTTAGATTTAAGGTCATTTACTTGGCTAGTTTTTATTTCTTGAAGAATGTTGCTTTGTTGTCCTAAATTTGGCATTTGTTCATTGTAAAAGAATTCAGAAATTTATACAGCAGATTGCGTATTATTGGAAACTTTAATCGCTGCTTGTATTTGTTGGATAATGCTCTGATTTTCTGATTCTAACTCATATCAATTTTCAAATTTTAAGTTGGTATCTTCTTCAAGAGTGTTTCTAGTATCTTCTTGCACTTGAATAGTAAAATTTTATAAGCTTTGTGATTGAGATTCATTGACGTGTGAAGGTGCACCTAGATCTTTATAAATATTGTAGGAAGTGTTCAATAATTGAAAGAATTAATCATACAAAATAGAGGCCACTTCATCATCATTTGTATGTACCTCCATATTGGAATTCTCAATTATGTCAATGAAATTAGAAGGAGATCGATCAAAGCTTGAAATAATTTCACATGGATTATGAATGGAAGGAAGACATAAAATATGTTCAAATCAATCTAATAATTCCTCTTTCAAAGGTTTATCTTCAATTCTAAATTTTAAACAATTTAAACGAAACCTTATGGTAAAATCAATTAAAGACTCACCTTCAAAACTCCATAGATCTTCAAAATAGTCACATACCTGTTCATAGATATATCCATCAAATTTACAAAGGAATATTGTAATAAATTGTTAACAAGTGTGGAGTGAGGCAACTGGGAGTGATTGACACTAGCTTCTGGCTTTTGCCAAGAATGTAAGAGTAAAAATCCTACATAAAATACTTTCATCAATATCATGAAAAGTAGAATTTGAAAATTCTTGAATGAATTGTAAATCATAATTAAATGCAAAAGTATTCCTCTTACCGTTAAACTTTACCTGAGACAAGAGTCTTACTATTTTTGGTGAAGTATTGGAAGATGCACCTCTAGAAATATAACTCCAAATTGGAATTTTTAGAGGAACCTTTGTAATAAAAATAAAATGTTAAAATATAAAGACTCTAAAGGAAAAAAAGTCTCGAGCATGTAACATTCTGAATCACTTGAAGATAGTTCGGAAGGTGCGATGGCTCCTAGGGTTTTTTCTGAACTAAGCTACCACTCCGCCGTTTTGCCATCGTTTGGCCTTGCCCGTTCACGCCGATGTGGAATGTCGGAGGCTTCAGCCGGCACTGATCCTCGGGTCTCCTGTGCTCCTCTGGGCACTAATTCTCCCCTTCACTGCTTTTCTCAGAAAAACGACGAGGCTCGAACTTCTCATATCGATTCTTCAACTCGGCCCTCTGCAGCCGCAATTTGGAACAGCCACCCCCTTCATGCACAGACCGCTTGGGTTAAGCACGGTCCTGCAGCGAATACATTGTTTTATCCTTGGGTTGTGGTTCTAGGGATGAACACCTGTGAGCAGAATGGTTGTTCAACTACCTTCAAACCACGTCGGATTCTCCAGAACCTTCAACCCTCTGCATTTCAGATCCTAAACGCTTTAAGTGCTCCGGATCGGCCTAATGGGTGTGCAAGGAAGCTCTTATAGGCGGGAAAAAATAACCCATCTTCATGGCTATTTGCCTCACTCCACTACTTCTCTCAAACCCCAGTAGCAAGTTCTGGAGAAGATGGATTACCAGAGTACCAGTTTTCTCTCTTCTCAGATATGCAGAGGCAAGCAGAAGTCTATTGTTCACGCTGCTTCTTATTAGATCCAGATCCTACTCCTTTCGGGCAAAACTCTGTTGCAATGGGTGAGATCTTTGGATCTGGTGCAGGACCTCAAGCACATCCTTGAACAAAGGCTGGGGATTCCATATGCATCTCAAATACTTCTCTATGAAGGTAAACAACTTGAGGATCGTCATCCCCTCTCTTTTTACAGTATTAATAGAAATGCATCTATTGTTTTCACCCTTCGTCTGAGAGGGGGCGCAGTTGGACAGTCATCTACAGCTCCGACATTCTCCTACAAAGATGTTGTCCATGCTCAGATACCCAAGAAATCAACTCCACCAGCTCAGGCTCCCAAGCCTTTTTTGGTGGACAAACTGGAGGAAATCCCTTCCATTGAAATATTGCATCCAACGTTGAATGAACAATTCCAAAAGTATGCAGAGCATGCCATCATTTGTAGATTTAATGGACTATGGCCACGCACGGCAGATCTCTACCAATGGATCCACTCCAACTGGACCAACAATTGCAAGGTTTTATTCTGCTCAAAGGGCTTCTTCATTGTAGTGTTTGCTTTCAGTGAAGACTACCAAAAAGCTTTAATAGAAGGCCCATGGTTCTGGGGCATAGCAGGTTTATTTCTCACCCCCTGGTTCCCAGATTTCGATCCATCTACAGCATTCATCACCAAGCTACCCATTTGGGTCAGACTTCCTAATCTCCCGGCACATCTATGGCACTTTGTTGTCTTCCAAGGGATTGGAAATACTCCAGGCCATTTTCTTGCCACAGATTCCTCGAGGGGGGAAAAAGGCATATATACCTTTGGTAGAATTTGTGCAGAAATAGATATGAGCAAAGGGTTGCCCGATAAATCCAAATCTGAGTTTTCACTCCTCTACCCTAAACCTCTAAATCCTCTAGACAATAGTGCCATCAAGAATTCCAAAATTGCAGAGAAGAAGTGATGTAGGAATAAAGAACACACAATTCCTACCAATCAATTTACTATAGTAAAATGTATAAATTTTACTGAGGCCCACACTTTTCCTGATGAAACTAGCTTGCTACTAGATTTCCACAACTTTAATCAATGTAAAATTGCCCACTATTTTCCCAACACAATGATGTAAATGTCTCGGGATCACATACCATCTATTCCTTTCCAAATGGTATTTTTTTTAAAACCTCGCTTGAACTATATCATTTACAAATTAGGATCCATTAAAGGATTTGTATAACATGAATTTTTAAACCAAAAATATATGACAACTTAACCCTTCATAGGTTACATCCATGTAGTTCATTGACTCGACCGCATGCATACAACGTTGACAGAGTATATATTTAACGTTACCAATGGTTCAAACCACATCTCAACACAGTTTGAAACCACCGTAAGCAAGACTATATCTCTGCCTTCTTATATATAATTTGACCTGCACACATCAACGTTTGTTCAATTATAACTTACGGCATACGTAGTATCAACCTTTGCAACGCAATCAGACTTACGTAGCCTCCACGCACGCACTGTGGGTTCAAATTTTAACCTTGTATCGATAGCCGAGTCTCATGCAAATCGACTCTAGTATTTGACATCATCGCTATCATAGATTCGAACTCAAAACATCAACCAATGCGTTTGCGTTCCAGAAGGTTGTGGTTCCTTGTGACTTCAGCTACGCCCTTCAACACCATCCTTCAACCAAACATTTTGGCATTCATACATATCAAGCGCTCTCTTGCAAATGTGCCCTTCAATTCAGATGCTAATTGTTGTGTGCGTTTCCATCACATGTTGGTTACATAACCATTTCTAATGTAGGTTAATTCCTGTAATCAAAATCCACACGTAACATATATATATATATAACTACAGATTCATAAAAAATTATAATACAAAACCCAATTAGATTAATCATTGCATTGGCTAATAATTCATTAATTTCCCCTCTGCATCTCTCACACACTCATGCCCTTTATCTTAGGCATTCTCTAATTTATACAAATATGTGAAACTATTCTTCTCAGAATAGTATTTTTCTAGAAAACCTCAACAAACTAATGCCTCCCTATTATTAAGCATTTGCCCCTATATTGGCTCTATTCCACGCAGAGAAAGAAACCAATTTCTATTATTATGCCAAATTTAATTAAATATAAACAAACTAACAATTCTCTAAAAATAAATAACAAATTTAATAAAATAAATTATTAAATTATTCCTAAGTTTATTTTATTTCCAATTAGCCACAACATGTGACCAAAATTTCACATTGCTAGCTAGGTCTCCGATGCTCCTGCATCAAGAAGAGCCCCTATTACATTCTACAATCTGTTATTTATAATATTTACAAAAGGATTTCTTCATAAGAAATTTTGTTAAAGGGTGGTTTTGTTCAATCAATTTATATTGGCTCCAAATCTTATTCTTAAATTTCTAGAGAATTTTCATTGAATGAGATCTTCTTTTCCTCATCTCTTCAACTCTTTTCCTGCAAAACACAAATCAAAACAAAATTAAAATGTAAAAATAAAATCAAAATGTCAAATCTAGAATCAAAATAAATTCAATCAAAAATTAATTAAATAAATAATTGAAAATGAAACCTAAGATTTATATTGATGCATTTGATGATCTAATTGGTCAAGGATATCATTGACGAATGGATCTGCACTCAGAGGAAGCCGTGGGCAAATTAAAATACAGAAAATAAAACTCAGAAAATTAGTTTTGTTTAAAAATTTGGAGCTTGATCTTCTGTCTAATTTTAGACCCAATAAATGATCACATCTATTAGTGAAACCACCTCAGAAATGTTATTTTTAATTTTATCTATCCAACGAGCCATCCTGGGTCTCATTTGGTTAAGTAAAACTCCATTTATGAGCTTCCAAAGTTAATGAGTTAAAATTGCTAGAATTCTGGAATTTCTATTGCTTAGACTAAAAATCATAAATTTTTTAATTAAATTCTAATCCTAAATTAGATTATAATATTACTTAATTAATTCTAATTAATTATATTAAAAAGTAAACTAATTATTAAAAAACTAATTAATAATTAGTATCAATCTAATTAATTTAAAATATATAATAAATTAGAAATATATATCTATATTAATTATATTAAAATGTTTTAATATCATATATTAAAAGTCAAATTACTCATATTACATTACCCTTTTACCCATCCGAATGAATGAAGTGAGTTCGTGAGGGGAAAGGACTTTGGTTATGTTTGGCATTGAGCTTGTATCGCATAAAAATCTAACATTGCATCGCATGTAGAGCCTTTGTCGAGGCTTTGAAAACTTAAGTCATTGTGAATTTTGCAAAGTGTGATTGCAATGGATGCGGCCGTGCTATAAGATTTTTATTATTTTTAATTGAGATCCATATTAAGAGCCTCCATCATGGTTTTGAAAACTTAATTCGTTGTGAATTTTGTGAAGTGCGATTGTGATGGACGCAATCGTGTTATAAAAATTTTATTATTTTAGATGAGATCCATATTAATTGGAATTTGGTTAAGTTATGAAAGTGAAGTTAAGTGGGATTATTTAGAGTAGAATTTTCCTATTTAAACTACAGTCACTCTTGGTAAAAATGAACTATATCTATTTTGCCATTATGAAATTTTGAGTTTGGCATTTTGTTTTTAAAATAGGAAATTGGAATAAATTACCAAAATCTCGAAAAGAGTGTTTTTAAATGCTTTACAATTTGGTTGGGTCATTTAGTAGGATTGTTAGTGAAAAATGAAAAATATTAAAAAACTAGCTAAGAATTAATATTTACAATAAACATATTTTTAAAGTAAAGTAATTTACAAAAGTTGAAATATTGTACATTTCACGCATTGTTTTTTTAAACCCGGGCGACATAAATGATTAAACTTCAAAGGAGTTCCATTTACAAACAAGTTGACCAAATGGAGTGAAACAAGTATCGTTGAAAAGCTTGTGAAAAATCGAATTCAACAAAGAAATCAAAGCAAAATTCCGAGGAAGATGAAAAAAATGTCAAAAACGTAGTATAATTAACTTAATGAAAATCCTAAAAGGTGTTTAGCTAAAAATTTTGTAGAAAGGGTCCCCACTATTTGAAGTACATAAGTCAAAAATGGGGGGGTTGTTTCCACAACATGATTGTGGTGGCTCTCTCTTTTGTAATGGTCTTCTTCTCTTCTGAACTCTTTTGGATTTTACTTCTTTTTGAGGATCCTATTTGTTGGTCTGAAGGGGCTTTACCCTTATCTTTCTTCTTAGTCCCACTAGAAACTACAATTGAAGGATTACAATTTTTAACCCTTAAGATTGCCTCTCCACATCTATGAATTCTTTCAGCAAACTTGGATTATGCGGGGCTTTAGATTTTAGCCTAAATTTGTTGTTATCTCTTGTATGTCTTTTCCTGCTACCAACAACTTGTTTTGCATCCTTTTATCTTCTCTTGCTGCTAATATCATACCCCGCATCCTTTGGGAGCTCCTCATATGACTTGGTGGGTTGATAGTCCTTCTGAGTCTTTTGTTGAATATTTTCTTCTGAAACTTCTGGAAGCACTTATTCTTTTGATTTTTCTGTAGCTACAGACTTTCATCTTCGTGCTCTGGCATACACCTTAGGAAAAGGAGAAATAGGAGGCACAATATTCATTAGTTTGGGCTTGTTGGTCGATGAACCTTCTCCTTTCTCCAACTTCTTTTCAACTTTGGTTGAAGGATCCTTTTCCTTTCTTCCTTTAGCCTTCTTGTAGATGTTCTCCTTCTTATATTTTCTTTTATTCCTCTTACCAAATGATGAAGTAGTTGGCTTATGGCTTTTTCCTTTTAGCTTGGAAGGTTGAGAATGTTGTTTTGAAGCTAGAGATAGTTGAGCAGGGATGTCTTGTGTAGGTGCAGGTTGGTCTGCCCTGTAAAACAAAAAATGTTCCCATGACTGGTTTTTTTTTCCTAAGTTCTTTAACAACCAATACCTTGTAGAGCCTGATGATATAAGCTATACTCTGATGTTGTTGCATGGGTTTATATCCTGGCTGACATATTAGTCAAGATATTCAGTAGAAAGACAGGTGGGTTGAGGGTCTTCATACCTGCAATGTGAAAAAAAAAAACCTCATGTGATAAAGAAAAACAACAGTATACCTCCTCTCACATGTAAGGTAAATCTGATGAGCTTGGAAATTTCAGCCCATTCATTCTTGAGATAACTGCTGGGAATCCCCTTAGCCAATTTAGGGTCTCTATGGTCATCCTTGATGAAGCTAATGAGGTCTCCTCCAGTGATGACTTGGATTTTGAACCATTTTTTCCTTCCCATGGAAGGTGAAAAGCTTCAGCAATAGACTCTGTTGATACCTGCAATTTGAGGCCATTGACATTTGCTTCTTTCCCATCAAATGAGAGAGAAAATTACTTAGCTACTCCTAGATGAGAGCTTTCTAATCTTAAAAAAATGGATACCACCCTGCCTGTATAAATAACCTCATCACATTCGGATTAGTATCAACTAAATCAGCTCCTTGAGGTTCAATGTGTTTTAGTTTTCCTCCTTTCTTATTCATCTTCAGCAATAAAGAAATTTGTCTTCTATAATCTGATATTTGTCAAGATTAGAAGAGCTTGCTTAATAGGTGTTGTTGTGCCTTCAATGTAAGCTGTCTAAAAACTAAATCTCCCTCCTTAAGCTTCTCACTGGAGCTGCTCATTCACCAATAAATGAACTCGAAACTAATGGTTTTCCCTTTATTTTGGTGATTTAAAATTATATCTTGGTTCACCTTTCCATGCATGATATTTTTTCATAATGGGAAATATCCTAGACCGTATAGCACACCTTGTGGTAGTCATGATTAACTTCAATTGGCTTTTATTTTTCAGATTATACGCTACAGGTGGCTGGAGCTTAATGGAGCTGGAGTTGGCAGTCATCTCTATTGTATCCTTATGTCAGGCCTAAAATTTCGGTAGTGTTCATGTGTGATCAAACCAAACTACCATCACATTAAATTGCAGATCTACGATCTACCTTGACACTAGATACATACCTTGACAAGTGGATATAACGACTTAGGCTGAGAGAGGACAAACAATGGTTGGATTTTATTAACTGCGGATTAACACCTAACACTTTACATATGACCACAGCTCAACTCAACATCACTCAACGTATACCTTTCCTATCATGTGACATAGCTCATGATAAAAAGGTTTAAACCTTGGTTAATATCGAGAACACGTGGCTAACACAAAAGTGGATGTCTTTTTTTTCTTTTTTCTTTTTTTTTTAAACATGGGAGGTTATCGGAATTTTTAGCAGCATCGGGTAAAGAAAAAACAGACATAAAACAAAATTAAAATAGATTTCCTGACAGGGCTAAAATAGACGCTACCGAAACTTTCGGCAACGTTCTAAATTTTTTTGAAATTTACAAATTTTATCAATAAAACAAAAAATTTAAGACACATGTGTGACTTAGAATAGAACTGTGCTAACATAGTGCCCAATAATGAATGAGATGGATTTAGCACTAATCAGGGAATCCCCTCCCACCCTCCACCCACTCCCCCCCCACCAATGGATTCTATAGAGTGTATATTGATACATCTTAAATAAAATTTCTACCTTCTCACCAATAATGTAAAGTATATCCTTGTTTATCCTCCACTTTATGCTCTGTCACAAGGTTTCCCAAATATTTTTCCTTATAGTTAAAATGGTTGGGAGCTTCAAATAATCTCATTAAAATCATCAAGATTTATAGGAAATTTGTGGCATTTTTTCTTTTTCTTTTTTAATTTTCTAGGGCACTGCCCTTGAACTTATCTTACAATGATGAAGAGAGGCTACCAAGAGCATGCTTCTTAGTACTCAAACTAGTATAAAATTCCATACGGCTTTAAGAATATTATGACACTAACCCGATAAGCAGATGTGGTGATGAATTGGTGAAGAGTGTTACCACTCAAAACTTCCTCCTCCAAATTTAAAGTCCCTAACACATTTGAGGAAACCTTGGAGCACTTATAAATGTTTCCCACCATCACCACAATAGTTATTCCTCTCACTTTACGTTGCTTCTTTTCTAGCTCAATGAGGTCTTCCTTGATACAAATCTAGTGAGATGCTTGAATTCGTAGATATTCAATAAGTTCCATGGAAATACTAGGATATGAAATATGATGAGTATTTTGAGATCTCTCTAGTTAAAATTTGTAAAGTGTGAATTTGGAAAATCATGCAGTTTTATTTGTAAAATTGTGAAGTGTGAATTTGAAAAATTTTGTAATTTTTTTGGAAAAATTGTAAATGTCTTTAATAAAAATTATATTACAACCATGTTTGAGCCAACAGAAATTATCAGATAGAAAATTAGGCTTGTTATGGATAGCGTTGACAACTAGCAGCACAAAGGAATCTGCAAAATAATTTTCCTTTGTGGAAAGTGTTACATTGGAGAGATTGGATTATCCTTTCAGGTAAGGATGAAATAACATGAAGTAGATATAAAGCTTCAAACATACACACCTTTGCTCTATCAAAGAAATCTATCAAGGCTAGGCACCATGTTTGCTTAAAATACACACTCTATTAAGACCAAGAACCATGTTTGCTTAGAAGATGCAAAAAACATCACAAGAAAATACCACTATTTCAAAAAATGCTTCAAGGAAGCTCTTGAGATAATCAAGAAACCAAACACTCTAAACAAGGACGAGGGATTGAAAGAAAGTGGAAGTCAGATCCCTTTTATTAAGAAACTAAGGACTCAAGAAGACCAAGCTTGATTTATTTGGAACAAATTGGTTAATGCTTCTTTTTTTCTTTTCCTCCTTTGCTTTATTGTAACATCTTTCTTTCGTTTTGTGTCTAAGCTATTATTGTATTATAAATAAACTTATTATCATATAACTATATATAATTCTATTATGAATTAAATTTGTTCTCAACAACAAGGCTTTAAGCCATTATATCAAAGTTCCTCATGTTATTTATAGGAATATAACTTGGGTGGGGAGGATCTCTGTTATGAAGCCAACTCCCAAAATAGAAGAAAAGAGAGATCAACTCCTTAGAAATCAGCCACTTCGAGGGGGCAACCTCCTTTACATTACATATATGAACAATTATTGGATGATACAAATGATAAAACCTCCTTTCTATATATAGGAGTCGATGGGGTCACAATATAACCATAATTGACCTGACAATAATAATGTGAGGGCACAAAAATACCAATAGTGGGATTTTATGGGGCACAATAATAAAAATATGGGGACTACAGGGGTACAACAATAACAATAAGGGGGCTACACTAACAATAATAAGGGACCACACTAGTAATATAGGGACCTTACATGCCCCTCTCCTTCAAAAAAGTGGTGTCCTCAACGCTTGAGTAGTTATGGATGCTTCTATATAAAATTCTCATCCTCCCATGTGGAATCTTCAATGGGTAAGTTCTTCCACTTGATGAGATACTCTTAAATTGATCGGTTTCATAGCTGTCATGTTCATATTTCCGTAAATGCTTCAAGTTCCAATACGATTTTTCCTTCCTCATCAAGTTCTGGCAATATTGTTTGAACTGGAAGTTTTTCACCTATAACCTTCTTTAAGTATGAAACATGGAAAACTGGGTGCACTCGGGAAGAAGCGGGAAGCTCTAATTTGTATGCCATAGTACCAATCTTTTGCAACACCTTGTAAGGAGCATATTAATTTGGAGATAATTTATCATTCTTCTTAGCTTGCTTGAGGGACATTTGTTTTTATGGTTGTAGCCGTAAAAAGACACTGTCTCCTACACCAAAACTTCTATCCCTGTGATGTTGATCTGCCTGTTGTTTCATTCAATTTTGTGCAAAATTCAGGTTATCCTTTAAGAGTTGGAGAACTTGTTGTTGATGCTCTATGTGATCTTCCATTGCTTGAACCTTAAAATTTTCTCTTAAATATGATGTGATGGATGGTGGATGATATCCATAAAGTGCCATAAATGGGGTCATTTTTGCTGCAGTATGGAAAGAAGTGTTATACCACCATTCAGCCAGAGGTAACCACATGATCCATTATTTTTTTTTATCAAATACAAAACAATGAAGATATCCTTCCAAACATTTGTTCACTGTCTCAGTTTTCCCATCGGATTGAGAATGATAAGATGATCTATGAGCTATTTGAGTACCCAAACAAGAAAATAATTCCGTCCAAAAAATTCCAGTGAAAATGGGATCTCTGTCGCTTACAGTAATCATTTGGGTTTCCATGTATCTTTTGAATTGCTTCCATAAATGCGGTAGAAATTCTACTTGCTTTAAATGGATGAGATAATTCACAAAAGTGTGAGTATATCAACTACCACCATGATGACACTCTTTCCTTCAAACTTAGGTAAACCTGTGATAAAACCATTGAAACCTCCTCCTAACATTGAAATGGAATGGATAAAGGATGTAGCAGACCTAGGGTATTAATTGTCTCAACTTTATTTTTTTCGCAAACCAAAAATTCTACCACAAAATTTTGAATATCATATTTAAGGCCATCACGATAGTTATTCCTCTCACTTTATGTTGCTTCTTTTCTAGCTCAATGAGGTCTTCCTTGATACAAATCTAGTGAGATGCTTGAATTCGTAGATATTAAATAAGTTCCATGGAAATAATAAGATATGAAATATGATGAGTATTTTGAGATCTCTTTGGTTAAAATTTGTAAAGTGTGAATTTGGAAAATCATGCAGTTTTGTTTGTAAAATTGTGAAGTGTAAATTTGAAAAAAATTGTAATTTTTTTGGAAAAATTGTAAATGTCCTTAATAAAATGTAAATTACAACAATGTTTGAGCCAACATAAATTATCAGATAGAAAATTAGGCTTGTTATGGATAGCGTTGACAACTAGCAGCACAAAGGAATCTACAAAATAATTTTTCCCAGTGGAAAGTGTTACATTGGAGAGACTGGATTATCCTTTTAGGTGAGAATGAAATAAAATGAAGTAGATATAAAGCTTGAAACATACACATCTCGGCTCTATCAAAGCACTCTATCAAGACTAGGCACCATGTTTTCTTAAAAGACGCACTCTATCAAGACCAGACACCATGTTTGCTTAGAAGACGCAAAAAACATCACAAGAAAAGACCACTATTTTAAAAAGTGCTTCAAGGAAGCT
Organism: Pinus albicaulis; assembly: GCA_034641835.2. Taxonomy (NCBI): domain Eukaryota; kingdom Viridiplantae; phylum Streptophyta; class Pinopsida; order Pinales; family Pinaceae; genus Pinus; species Pinus albicaulis. The sequence continues at coordinate 506,163,257 of CM076574.1, forward strand.
CTTGAGATAATCAAGAAACCAAACACTCTAAACAAGGATGAGGGATTAAAAGAAAGTGGAAGTCAGATCCCTTTTATTAAGCAACTAAGGACTCAAGAAGACCAAGTTTGATTTATTTGGAACAAATTGGTTCATGCTTCTTTTTTCTTTTCCTCCTTTGCTTTATTGTAACATCTTTCTTTCGTTTTGTGTCTAAGCTATTATTATATTATAAATAAACTTATTATCATATAACTATATATAATTCTATTACGAATTAAATTTTTTCTCAACAACAAGGCTTTAAGCCATTATATCAAATTTCATCATGTTATTTATAGGAATAGAACTTGGGTGGGGAGGAACTTTGTTATGAAACCAACTCCCAAATAGAAGAAAAGAGAGATCAACTCCTTAGAAATCAGCCACTTTGAGGGGGAAACCTCCTTTATATTACATAAATGAACAATTATTGGATGATACAAATGACAAAACCTCCTTTCTATATATAGGAGTCCATGGGGTCATAATATAATCATAGTTGACCTGACAATAATAATGTGAGGGCACAATAATAACAATATGGGGACTACAGGGGTACAACAATAACAATAAGGGGGCTACACTAACAACAATAAGGGACTACACTAGTAATATAGGGACTTTACATGCCCCTCTCCTTCAAAAAAGTGGTGTCCTCAATGCTTGAGTAGTTCTTGGTGTTTCTGTATAAAATTTTCATCCTCCCATGTGGAATCTTCAGTGGGTAAGTTCTTCCACTTGATGAGATACTCTTAAATTGATCGATTTCGTAGTTGTCTAGTTCTTATTTCTGTAACTACTTCAGGTTCCAATATGATTTCTCCTTCCTCATCAAGTTCTGGCAATATTGTTTGAACTAGAAGTTTGTCACCTATAACCTTCTTTAAGCATGAAACATGGAAAACTGGGTGCACTCGGGAAGAATCGGGACGCTCCAATTTGTATGCCATAATACCAATCTTTTGCAACACCTTGTAAGGACGATAGTACTTTGGAGATAATTTACTATCCTTCTTAGCTTGCTTGAGGGAAATTAGTTTTTATGGTTGTAGCCGTAAAAAGACACAGTCTCCTACACCAAAAATTCTATCCATGCGATGTTGATATGCCTGCTGTTTCATTTGATTTTGTGCAAAATTTAGGTTATCCTTTAAGAGTTGGAGAATTGTTGTTGATGCTCTATGTGATCTTCCATTACTTGAACCTTAAAATTTTATCTTAAAAATGATGTGATGGATGGTGGATGATATCCATAAAGTGCCATAAATGGGGTCATTTTTGCTACAGTATGGAAAGAAGTGTTATACGACCATTCAGCCAGAGGTAACCACATGATCCATTATGTTTTTTTATCGGATACAAAACAACAAAGATATCCTTCCAAAAAAAAATTCACTATCTCAGTTTTCCCATCAGATTGAGGATGATAAGATGATCTATGACCTAGTTGAGTACCCAAATGGGAAAATAATTCCATCCAAAAATTTCCAGTGAAAATGGGATCTCTGTCACTTACAATAATCATTGGGTTTCCATGTATCTTTTGAATTGTTTCCATAAATGCAGTATAAATTCTACTTGCTTTAAATGGATGAGATAATGCACAAAAGTGTGAGTATAACAACTACCACCATGATGACACTCTTTCCTTCAGACTTAGGTAAACCTGTGATAAAATCCATTGAAACCTCCTCCTAACATTGACATGGAATGGATAAAGGATGTAGCAGACCCAAGGTATTAATTTTCTCAACTTTATTTTGCTCGCAAACCAAAAATTCTGCCACAAAATTTTGAATATCAGATCTAAGGCCATCCCAAAAAAATTATTTCTTCACCCCGTGGTAAGTTTTTAAAAATCCTAAGTGTCCTCCTAAGGAAGAGGTGTGCAATTCCAAAAGAATATTTTATTTTATTCGGGAATTCTTACAAATATATAAGCGATATTTGTACCATAAAGAATCATTTTTCCAACTAAATGTATCAGATGTACTAGGATATTTCTGCAACTTTTGAATGAGTCTCCACACTTCTTCGTCATTCTTCCATTACTCCCTTGATTTGGTTATCCAATCTGGTTGGATAATATAAATGGCACAAAGCAATGCTTCCACCTCCTCATCTTTTCTTGAGAGTGCATCTTCAACAACATTTAGCTTCCCTTTTTTGTAGATGATTTCAAAGTTATAACCCAAAATATTTGTGACCCGTTTTTTCTGCTCTTCTGAAGATAATCTTTGTTCCAAAGAGTATTTAAGACTATCATGATCAGTTTTACCTTGAAGTGTCTTGCCATTAGGTAAGGTCGCCATTTATTTATTGCATGTAGTATTGCCAACATTTCCTTCTAATAAATAGCTTTCTGTAAATACTTTCCTCTGATTGGATGGCTTTCAAAAGAAATGGATCTTCCTTCTTGCATTAAAACAACACCAATTCCATTTCTTAAGGCATCACATTCCACTATAAAGGTTTTTGTGAATTCTAGAGTAGCTAAGACTGGTGCTTGACACATTGCCTCTTTAAGATGTTCAAAGGCCTTAGTTTCTTGAGGAGTCCATGAAAATGCATCTTTCTTCAATAATGTTCTTAGAAGTGTTGCTATTCTCCCATAATTCTTAAAAAACTTTCGATAACACCCTGTTAAACCGATAAATCCATGCAACTGCTTTATGGTTGTGGGGACTTTCCATTCCTTAATAGATATAATTTTCTTAGGGTCTACCTTAACACCCTCCTAAGATACAATATGACCCAGATATTCTACCTCTTGTACTCCCAAGAAACATTTGGAGGTTTTTGCATATAATTGTTTCTCCTCCAATAGTTTGAGCACCCTGTCAACATGATCCTTCCAAGACCTATTGTAGATTAGTATATCATCAAAAAATATTAATACAAATTTTCTAAGGGTTTGAAAATGGAATTCATCAACCCTTGAAATGTAGAAGGTGCATTGGTAAGGCCAAAAGGCATGACCAAAAATTCATAATGACCCTCATGAGTTTGAAATGTTGTTTTCGGAATATATTCAGTCTTCATTCTAATTTGATGATATCCTGAATGGATATCCAACTTGGTAAAATAAATTTCTCCATGTAATTCATCCAATAATTCATCAATCACAGGAATGGGAGTTTTATCTTTAATAGTGAGATTATTAAGCTCCCTATAATTTGGGCACATGCGCCATGAACCATCCTTCTTGTGCATCAATATTGTTGGAGCAGAGAAAGAACTTTGACTAGGTTGAATTATACCAACCTCTAACATTTCTGCAATCATACGTTCAATTTTGCTCTTTTGGACATAAGGATATATGTAAGGCATGATGTTTGGAGGAACATTTCCTGGAATCAAACGAATAGCATGATCATGATTACGAATAGGTGGGAGTCCTTTGGTAGTTTCAAACACCTTGGAATGATCGTCCAAGACTTTTTGGAGATCTGGAGAAATAGATGATTTTTGATGTTGGAACTTCTAGTGAGCATAATTATGCAATTACGTCTCGTTGTTATTTATTTAGAATATTTTTCATGACATTAGAGCTTACCTACGATACCCTGTAATTCAACTTCCTTTCCTTCCAAAAAAAATTTCAAGAAAAGTTCTTGAAAATTAAAATCTACCTTTACTCCTAGTAGAACATCAACACCTCCCATTGGAATGGAAAGAATTTAACTATTCAATACATATTCCCCCGTGTTTAGCTTGATATTATGGCACTTTCCAGAGCAATTTATAGTTTCTCCATTTAAAACCATCACCTGACACTTTGGTGCTGGGTATAGGAAGAAATTAAATTCATTGGTTACCTTACAATGAATAAAATTATGGGTATCACCCGAATCAATCAACACTATTACATTTTTCTTCTTGATATGTCCTTATATCTTGAGAGTTTGAGGAGTGGTAATTCCTGCCAATGCATTACAAGATATGGTCATACTCATTTCTTGTTTCTCTAGGGTTGGTGCTTGGTGTATATCCTCTTCTTTTGAAGTTTCTTGTTCATTTTCTTCCTCCTCTTCATAATCTATGTAAAATAATTTCTTCTTAGCACACTTATGACCTTTAGTGTATTTGCTATCACAACTGTAGCAAAGCCCTTTTACCATTTTTTCTTACAATTGTTGTGGTGTCAATCTTGTAGGTTGTGAAAGTCTAGGAGTAGAAACACTTCCATCTTTATAGATGTGAGTAGTAGGTTTCCTTCTCGCCATAATTTTACTTTTAATTTTTCTTTCCAACTTGAATTCCTTCTCTAATGAATCAGGTTCCGATAGGCGAACCTCATGTTGGATGTTATCCTTTAAAGTCCCTATGAAGTCATCAATCCTGTGTTCATCTGGAATATGAGTTACCCTTATGTTCAATTTTTGGAAGTCCTCAATGTGATCCACCATTGAGCCCTTTTGTTTGAGATTTATCAATTGGCTAAAGAAGGTGTTGCTCTTTGTATCCTCATAATGTGTTATCATTTCCTTTGTAAAAATTGACCAAGTGACATTTTTTTTACGAGAGAAAATCCATCAATACCATACTAATGTGTTCTAAATATAAAGTTGCAATGCGTACCTTTTGTGTGTTTTTCACATTATGGAGATCAAAATAATGCTCCATCTGTAGTATCCATGTTACGGGATCCTTGTCATCAAACTTCCTCATATCAATTTTTGGAATATGGTGGGTCTTAAATCCAACATTAGAATCTATGAAATCATGATTAATATTTTTTTTGTTCTCATCATGATTTTTCTCTACTACATTTTCGCCATTAGGAAGCTTTTCGTGTAGCAACTTTTCCAAACCTTCCATGTCTTTCTTCAAATCTTCCATGTTGCCTTCCATACCATCGATATTAACTTCTATGTCATACATCTTAGCTTCCACATCATCCATATTAGCTTCCATTCCATTCTTCAAACCATCCAACTTAGCTTCCATGCCTTTCTTCAAACTATTCATTTCATTTTTTGTTACCCTTTGCAAGGGCGAAATTTGATGCACTTGGTCTTGTAATTTTGATATACCATGTTGCACTTCTTCCTCTTCATGAGTCATAGTAGTGCCTTCTGAGGGCTTAATGGGTTTTGAATTCTTTTTAGGGGGGGTATTCTAGAGCCCAATACTGATATCTATGATTCAATATTCCCTTGGAATCACTTCAAACAAGACTTTTGCAATTTAAAAAAAAAATACACACCTTTTTCTTGCTTTTGAGGAGCTTGATATTGAAATTGATGTATCTCTGTAATTTTGGATCCCCAATATTTTACCTTTGGTCCTGCAGTATCCCTATGAGTATTCTTTCCAATGCCACATGCTAGACTTGATTTGAATTCTTCAATACAAATTTATGCCCAATCTCCCACAATGACCTAATTATGGACTAGTTCAGTAGAGCAAACTTGTACGGCGTGCCACGTGTCATTGTTTCCCCCTTTAGCTCTAAAATTAATACACATGAAACTACATTCCGTGTACTTTCAGCCATTTTTTATAGAATTCCAATCCAATGCTCAGAGAGAGATTTATGACAATTTTCCAAAGGTCACTCCTTTGAGATGAAATTCGGGAGCCTGCAAAAACCCTAACTTCCACAGATCATATCTCTGAAAATATTGTGAACCAAGATCTGAAATTTTTACACGAAGTTCCTCAAGATGTCTTCACAAATGTGTTTTTTTTAGCATCTGAACCTTCGTAGAAAAAAATTATATCAAAAATTCCATGATGACCTGTATGAAGCAGCGAAACCTTATAATCCAAAGCTCTGATAACAAATGTTATGAAACCAGCTCCCAAAATAGAAGAAAAGAGAGATCAACGCCTTATAAATCAGCCTCTTTAAGGGGGAAGCCTCCTTTACATTATATAAATGAAAAAAATTTGGATGATACAAATGACAAAACGTCATTTCTATATATAGAAGTCCATGGGGTCACAATATAATCCTAGCCAACCTAACAATAATAATATAAGGGCACAAAAATAACAATAGTGGGATTTTATGGGGCACAATAATAACAATATGGGGACTACATGGGTACAACAATAAAAATAAGGGGGTTGCACTAACAACAATAAGGGACTACACTAGTAATATAGGGACCTAACAATCTCCTTCCTTCCCCCCAACCACCCGAGATAAACCCAATTAACACATTACTCTTAATAATTGTTATTATATCTTGTAACATGGTTTCTAATCAAATGATAATTATTTCCTCAAAACGAGATCTCTAGCCAAAAAACCCACAAAAAACATGAAAAATAGGCTGAAAACAAAAGTGTTGATGTCGCATCAGCACTTTTTTGTGCGGGATAAATTTTCAACATTTTTTTAAAATGGCAGTGAAAACCAATTTTTTTTGTTCAAAAAATATCCTGAAAAAGAAAAGTATTGATGCTGGAATAACGTTTTTTTTTTCGAGGTAAATTTTCAACATTTTTTAGTAATAGCATTAAAGATAAAATATCATGACTGAAAAACTTTAAAATTCCAATGATTTTCAAGCATGGAATTAAATATAAAATATTTTGTCTCTGAAAAGCCTTAAAACTCCAACAATTTTCAGCCATGATGTTAAAGATACAATATTTGTAATTGTTTTCAACCAAACATTAAAGATAAAATATCATGACTCAAGAAAACCTTAAAATTTTGGCAATTTTAACAACTATATATGAATAAAAAAACTTTAAAAATGAACATGTGAATGAAACAGTCATTATACCAAAAGTAATTTATTTTTCAAATTATTTTAAAATCTTAGCATAAGACAACTTGACACATTGCAACAAAAATTTAAAAAGCAACCATCAGATTGACACATTGTGGGGGCAAACTCAATCCATTATAACGAAAACTTTAAAATCAACTATAAATTGACACATAATAGGGTCAGGTTGCTAGTCGATGATCGACACAAACCCTACAAAAAAAATAAAATAAAACAAAATAATATATAAATAAATAAAAATTAAAAAATGCAAAACAAAACAATAATTAAAGCATTGAAAACAATTATCTTTCAAGATTCACCTTTTTCCGTTGATCATACTGCTGCACATATTTCTGCGATATACTCTCCTATCAGAGGACCAAAATCCACTTGCTCCTCATTCTTTGGCCATGGAAGTAATTGACTATTCCACCCCATGGGCATACTTTGATGTCTTTTCTCAACAAGGCCAATGTGGCAGAGATGTTGTCCTCTATCTCAATCAATCTCACTTCTTCAAACTCAAATCCAGACTGGGGCAAGGCACCAACAACTATTTTTGAGTTACACAACCTCAAATTTCTTCTTCTATTTTCCCTTGAGAAAAAATGCAGTGATCTTCAAGTGTTTGGTGATTCAAAAGTGGTGGTTGATTGGTTCACTTAGAAATCCATATGCCACAGACACACACTCAAAAGTTTATTGGATGAAGTGCTTCTTCTCAAATCTCATTTTGATGTTATATCTTGTCTCCACTTTTACAGGGAGTGAAACCATTATGCAGATAAGGTATCCAAAGAAAGTGCACAACAGGCGTTTGGCACTTGGCATGTGACAGAGGTGGACGACTCAGAACATTTCCAATATTATCACAGACCTTTCATCAGTGATCAGCAGGCGCCCATACACGTACAGGATTGACTCTCGATATTTTTGGACTTTTTGGCACATCAGGGATACATGCAGAAAATAATCAACACATATCGCCTTTAACACATTATAGTTTTTTGGATGTCTATCATATTTATTACAGTTTGTATGTACCTGTATATATCTTCTTGAACGATTTCGGTCAGTAGCAGTTGAGACAGATCGATCACCTTTTTGTTTTTGATGACTATGAACCATAAAGCATGTAATTTTCAACATTTTATTAATGAAAATTATAATTTTTCCTGGAGGAAAAAAAAAACAATAAAAAAATAAAATTAAAACTAAAACAAACAAACCAAAATAACAATAGTTTTAAAAAATTATAACAAGTAAATAAAACTATATATTAAAACATAAAAAGACCAAAAAAAAACAAATATAAGAAAAATATATTAATTATAAAAAAATAAAATGAAATGTAAAAAATAAAATAAAATTAACTTATAAAAGATAAAAAATTAACAAAGTAAATCATTAAATAAAAGCAAATTGGATAGTTTAAAAAAATAAAAAAATTAAACTAAAATTTAAAAAAATAAACAATAAAAAATTAAAATAGAAAAAAATTTAAAAAATTAAAAAATATATATATTATAATAAAATAATTAAAATTAAATTAAATCAAAATAAATTTTAAATTTTAAAAATAATAATAATAATTAAAATATTAAAAAAATTTAAATATATATATATATATATATATATATATATATATATATATATATATATATATAATTAAATAAGGCTCACTCACAGCGCCTCGGGCAGTTGAGTGGGGGCTGGTCAATTCCCAACACGACGGAGGGTAATCACCCTCTAGCCCCAACACGGCAGAGGGTGATTCTAAGAATCACCTTACGTTGTGTCAGGGTCAGAGGGTGATTCCGGGAATCACCCTTCGTCGTGTTGGTGGTGAGAGAGCGTCGTGGGTGATTTCTGGAATCACCCACCATCATGTTGAGGGCTAGAGGGTGATTATGGGTTATCCTGAGAATTACACTATGTGACACCGGGGCTAGAGGTTATTCCCGAAATCACCCTCCATGGTGCTAGGGCGAGAGGGCATTGTGGGTGATTCGCAAAATCACCCTCCACTACGCTGGGTGCTAGAGGGTAATTCCCGAAAACACCCTCCACGGTAATGGGGGCTAGAAAGTGATTTTGAAATTGGTCAACCCCCACCCCAGCCCCGAAGGGCAATGGGTGGGCCTTTTTTAATTATTTTTTAATGTTATTTTCATTTTATTATGAAGTTTTTGTATTTTTTATTTTATTTTTTTTAATGTTTTTTTTTTCAATTTATTTTTAATATATATATTTTTACATTTTTTATTTTTTTTTATTTTTTTTACATTTAATTGCTTTTTTTATGTTTTTATTATTATTAAAGTTTTTAGTTGTTTTTTCTAATTGTATGTTTTAATTTATTTAACTTTTTTATTTTTTTTACCTAAAATTTTGGACGTAGTTAGTTAGATGGCTTTTTTTTTCCTTGAAAATCATAGAAATTCCGGTAAGATTTTAAGAAAATTCGGCAGGGATTTTTGTGAATCTAGGTTATAGTTATCAAACTTCAATATTTTGGATGCCTTAGAGGTTTTTGACGGTGATGAATCTATTTCCATCATCAAAAACATGATTCAAACACTGATACTGCAAGATTTATTATTAATTTTTTACCCAGATTCCAACCAATTTTGGTCGTCCGGACAATTCCTCTGCCTCCATAGATAACTCCAAAATTTTATCTTAATCATTTTTTGGGAAAAAAAAATCAAATGTCATCATTTTTTATATAAAATTCATAAAAGTTGTTTTTTTTTCCAAAATTTTTTACTCAATTTTTCATCAAAAAAAATTATTTAACATGTCATCTTTAGCGAAAACATCCCGACATACGTATTTTTTAATCATATCTACATATAAAATGTGTATTTTTTGTTGAGTGTTTAAAACTATTAGTTTTTACTGACAAATATTTGATGTGTATTGAAATGATAATTAATGATATATAAATATATAAAAAATCCTAACCTCAAAATATTGTTTTATTTTATTTACTTTAACTTACAAAAAAAAATCATTATAAAAAAACGTTGCAAAGAAAAATAAAAAACACAAGTTTGGAAAACATTTAAAAAGAAAACATCTTAGGACAAAAACCAAAAAGAAGAATAAGACAACTTGAAAATTAATTAAATAATCAACATTAAAAAAAAAAAAAAAAAAAAAAAATTGTGCATACTTGAGACATAAGAAAACTTAAAGTGTAAAAAATATGTCAAAAAAAATTTATTTTTTTTCAAAATTCCCATGAAAATCACCAACATTTTAATAAAGATATGCATACGTAATATATCAAAAAATTTAACTATAAAAAATAAGCCAAAAAAAATAATTGATATTGCATTGACACTTTTCAAACTTGCATGAAAATTATTAACATTTTTTTTTTTAATATTACATACTCAATACATAAAAAAAAATAATTAAAACCTCAAAAATATGCTAAAACAAAATTAATCTAAACCAATAATTTTCAAAATTAGACAATTTTATTTTATTTATAGCATATTTATATCTTTTTTATACTCCGTACATTAATATGTGTTATTTACAACCTATCCCGTCTTATTTCTCATCACATTTCTTATTTTATATTTTAATCATTGGATACTTATCCTTATTTTATTATTCATTCTAAATTTTGATTATCATATTTTACCTTATTATTAAACATGGTATATTAAATCATTTCCATATTATATTATATCTTAGTGTTTTCGTTTACTGTTATTTTTATTGCATAATATGATATTAATATCTTGGATTACTGCACATTCTTACTATTTGTATTTACAGAACTTATTAATTATAATAATAATAATTATATTTATAATAATAAATTATATGGTTAGTGTAAGATGACTTTATTTTATATTATTATTATTAATTATATCATTTTATTAAATAATATTATGTTTATTTATTAAATTTTTCACTTTTCATTTTTTGAGTAATTAATTTTTTCTCTCTTTTATTTATCTCACATTTCATATATTTATTGAATAATGTTGCATCTTGTTTCTAGACTCATTGTTTTTGGGATAGATCTTCTACTTATTCTACATTTCATATATTTATTAAAAAATGTTGCATCTTTCCCATTGTTTTGAGGATGCATCTTCTTATAGATGAAGATGGATCTTCTTATAAATTCGAAATGTGATGAATATTGTGGATGATTTTCTAAATTCACACTCTATGAAATATGATGGTTGAATCAAGAATGAATGGTGTCTGGAAGTTGGGCAATGGAATCAACTATTTATGTTAGGACCTTGTATTCATATGGATTATTAAATCGAATAGCATAGGTACTTTCTGTGGATCCTACTAAATCTCAACTCTTCATATAAGTATTAGGAAAATGGGAAAGGGGAAAAAGGAATCAGGGGAAACGGGAAAAAGGAATCCAAACATAGGAGGACATATCTTCTTACACCACCCTTTGTTATCCATGGAATCAAGTAATCAAATCAAAAAGAAAGTTTTTGCTAAAATGAAGGAAGATTTGATTACCTACATGATCTAATTAAATTCTTTTACGAGAATTAGTAGAGAATTTTCCAAATAAATCATAAAAGTACTAGTAATGATGAGTTCATCAAAATTGCACACTACAGGGAAATAGGTAAGCATTGGAAATATGATCCCCCTAAAATTTCGAAACAAGGAAATGTTTTATGTATATAAAGAGATCACGGCCAAGCTAAACACCAATTTGGTATATGAAATCTCTTTATTTGAGGGGCAAGGGACTTTCCTCCATGCAGTGATTTGACCACTAAAGTCTATAAATATGTACATACTTTATCCCCCTCTAGATTTGAATCAATGACCTAGGAGGAAACAAATACTCTTAATTATTGATGATGGTCACACTAATTACACTAGCTAACCATTGCATATTAAAAATTGAACTCTCCTTAATACCATTTGTTATATTTAATTGAAAAGTAAAGGCCTAATAAGTGGGACCCCTATTATAAGAATTTTTTTGCCACAAGGACACTACTTCTAAAATCGGGTTTATTTCCATGGCATGAATGATTCATTGGATGATCATCAGTTATTTGTTCTTGTTCAATTAATTGGATGAACCACCTCTAGGCCCAGGGACAAATGTTCAAAGATATATATTATATGTTGGAAATATAATAAAAAAACTTAAAATCCAAGGTTTATGATTATGTGTGATATTATTTATGGCATGATTGAAATAGAGTTACAACCTTTGGACATGGTTTGATGTGCTTGACATGTAACATAGTCTATGAGTTGTCTCTCTAATTTAATGGAAAGTTATGCTAAGGTAGCATTATTTGGTTATGAAACGCTCTAGAACGAAAAAGATGCCCCATCTCACCACCCGAAGACTCTCATTGGGCTCTGTGGCAACATCAAAAGCTCTGTAGTTTGGAACCAAGCTTGGGGGAACAGAGAAACGGTTCAAAAACATTGCTTCTGGGAAATAAGAAATGGAGGGAAAACATTGTTTCTGGGATGATGCTTGGGAGCAATGCCCTCGTCTCAATCAAGACCAATTCCAGCAAATCAAAATTCATATGGATAGCTAAAATAAAAATCTTGTCAAATATTTTTGGAAAAATGATGAAAACATTGGATGGAGGGAATGGAAAGAGGCCCCGAAATGGGTTCAGTAAAATCACCCTCATGAATGGAGAAATCCAGTTGAAGAGCTATGAAAAATGCATATTCAATCGGAAGAGGAGTCGAACAAGCTAATATGGGGCTCTAATGTTGTTGGTCACTTCAACATAAAATAGGCATATGGCTACATAACACACCCCACCCACACCCCCACTAAAAGAAAATGGCGCACTCTCTAGAACCGCAAACACTGGCCCAAAATATCACTCTTTCTTTTGCTAGTAAGGCACAGGAAAATTATAACCTGGGGGAATTTAATCAAGAAAGGCTTCATCGGCCCTTCCATATGTATGCTCTGCAAAAGAAATGGTGAAACTTCAAATCATCTGTTAAACGAATGCCACTTTTCCTCCAACATATGGAATTAGATCTTCCTTGTTATTAACTCCTCGGATAGGGACCCCTCCTCCATTCTCAATTCCTTGGATCACTGGCGCACCTCCTTTTCCAATAAACCTCTCATCAATATGGCGTGGAACCTTTTGTTGGGAATCATTTTTTGGGCCATCTGGAAGGAAAGAAATGTTATATATTCAAAAATCAAGAAAAAAAAAGAAGAACAGATAATTCATTCCATAAAACAGACTCTCAAGGAATTTGCTTCCATCGCAAAACTGTCAGACCCCACTTCCCCCCCCACTAGACAGGATCTCTGCATCCTGTCGCTTCTAGACCTATCCCTCCACAACTCTCCTATGCATCACAAATCTCTAGTTGCCACATCGTCTGACCCCAATTGGATGCCTCCTGAACCAAGCTACATCAAGCTAAATTATGATGGGGCATCAAAAGATAACCCGGGCAATGCAGGTTTCCGTGGTGTCTTTAGAGATCATGCAGGCCAAATTCTCTGTATATGTTATGGAAATCTAGGACACATCACAAATAATGCAGCTAAGCTTCAGGCCCTGGCTCATGGTCTCACCATTGCTATGGATCAAAACTTCTGGCCCTTATTCGTCGAGGGGGACTCCATGGTCGCTACCCAAGACTACAAAAAGATCCAGTAGGGCAGAAATTTCAACCAAGTTTCAGACAACTGGAGACTAAACAAAATTCTTCAGAAAATCAAACTCCTCATCAACAGAGCCAAAGGTGTCACCTTCTACACAGTCAAGCGCAAGGCCAACTAGTTGGCTGATCTTCTGGAAAACACTGGCGTCAATATAAATAATCGTCTCATGTCCAAGTCGTAGGACGCTTTCACTCCATCATACATCAGAATCGATTGCAGTCGCATCAAGGACATTTAATCGCCGACAGAAGGACAACCCACCCCCTCGGCGTCTCCGCTCCTCCCCCACGGCATTCATGACCCAGACCTCCTGCACCCTCACTACTCTCCCTCTGAATGATCGAGCCTACGGCTTTGTCCCTAACAGAAATTCGAATGACAGCCCCAATTGTAATATTAATTTCCCACAGATGATCTCTAGCCCAGGTGTCCCATTCTCCCGTCGCATATCCTATCGTGCTCTCCTCCCTCCAGCCTATATTAACCTCACCCTGCTTTGTTATATTTCATTCCATTCTCTAGCTTCAACGACCTTGTTTCTGACTGCCTTTCTTGCCCACTCATCCATGTCTCTCCCCTCTCCCGACCACCCAGGCCTTTCATTGCAGCCTGCGACTCCTTCCCATACCCCTCTAATCTGCATTGCTCTCATGCCCCCACGCAGAGCCAATCCCCCCCTCCTTTCCCATCGTGGGTGTGCTCGTGGTGCTCACTGGGCTAACCCCTCTCGGCCCCCTGTTACGTGTGTGGAAACAACAGCCATAAATGTTGCGCTGGATTTTGCAGAAGCCATCAGTCCGGAAGTGAAGGCTCAGTTAGAGGAAATTGAAGATAAATCCCGGACCATCCGCAGAAGAACCCCGACAGAAGCTGTGGACTACGCCTTCAACTAGATTCCAGACCCTGGCCTCACTAAAGACAGGGAGAACCTTTACAGTCAGGCCATCGACCTCCACTGGCAGACCAAAACCATGTTGGCCATGGTGCTTTAGGAGAATCACGACTGAAACAGCATTCTGGAACAGAAAATATACTCCCTCACCAAAAAAATTGTAATGTATGTCAACGAAGTGCACCATCGCCGGTTCATTTACAAAATCTCTCCGCACTACACTCTTCTCAAATGCAGGACTGCAACTTGCCATCTTAATCTTCTCACCTAAGCTGAAGGCATTGATCCTTCTGTCCCCCACTCTTTCTCGGTGCAGGTCAGCCCCCGATGGAGCTGGACCCTCCTCCAGCGGAAAGCAACATTATGGCTCTGAAGATGGAAACACTCTTGAACGTACGATCAGTGTAGATGACATCCTGATGGACGAAGTAGCCCAACCATGCTCCCCAGGCTTCTATTTTTCCAGGTTCTGCGACTGCAATATTCAAATGCTCAGTTTATCTTCTTCAGCGAGGCCAAAAGGCCTTTTTTCTCAACTTAACTACCTATGTTTTGATCACTTCTCACTCCCCTCTGCTCCTCTCCTGTAACTCCTATCATAGAGGGTGAAAACAATGTCCAAAGTAACATATGTAATGACTGCAACAAGACAACAGTCTGTAATTTTGTCTGATACTGGTACCAATGTAATTCTCTGTTTTATATGAATGTGAATAGCTCTGTCTTATTTATAAAAAAAAAAAACATTATTTGGTGATGGATTTTTTATTTACTAAACATTATATGTTAAATATTTTCCATATTATATTATATCTTAGTGTTTTCCTTTACCATTATTCTATTGCATAATATGATACTAATATCTTGCATTACTACACATTTTATTTATAAAACTTATTAATTATTATAATAATAATAATATTTATTTTTATTTTTTATAATAATAAACTATATGGTTATTGTAGGGTGATTTCATTTTATATTATTATTAATAATTATATCATTTTATTAAATAATATTAAGTTTATTTATAAGTTTTTCACTTTTCTTTTTTTTGAGTAATTAATTTTTGCTCTCTTTTATTTATCCCATATTTCATATATTTATTGAATTATGTTTCATCTTTCCCCTAGACTCATTGTTTTGAAAATGGATCTTCTTATAAATTCGAAATGTGATGAATATTCTGGATGATTTTCTAAATTCACACTCTATGAAATATGATGGTTGAAACAAGAATGAATGGATGTTAGGACCCTACATTCATATGGATTATCAAATCGAATAGCATAGGTACTTTCTGTGGATCCCAATAAATCTCAACTCTTCATGGAAGTTGGGCAATGGAGTCAACTATTTATGTTAGGACCCTGCATTCATATGGATTATGAAATCAAATAGCATAGGTACTTTCTGTGGATCTTACTAAATCTCAACTCTTCATATAAGTACTGGATAAAGGGGAAACGGGAAAAAGGAATCCAAACATAGGAGGACCTATCTTATTACACCACCCTTTGTTATCCATGGAGTCAAGTAATAAAATCAAACAGAATTTTTTTTCTAAAATGAAGGAATATTTGATTACCTACATGATCTCATTAAATTATTTTACGAGAATTAGCAGAGAATTTTCCAAATAACCCATACAAGTACTAGCAATGATGAGTTCATCTAAATTGCACACTACAGGGAAATAGGTAAGCATTGGAAATCTGATCCCCCTAAAATTTGGAAACAAGGAAATGTTTTATGTATATAAGAAGGTCACGGCCAAGCCAAACACCAACTTTGTGTATGAAATCCCTTTATTTGAGGGGCAAGGGACTTTCATCTGTGCAACAATTTGACCACTAAAGTCTACAAAGAATTGCATACTTTATCCCCCTATGGATTTGAATCGATGACCTAGGAGGAACCACATACTCTTAATTATTGATGATGGTCGCACTAATTACACTAGAAAACCATTGCATATTAAAAATTGAACTCTCCTTAATACCATTTTTTATATTTAATTGACAATTAAAGGCCTAAAAAGTGGAACCCCTATTATAAGAATTGTTTTTCCACAAGGACACTACTTTTAAAATCAGGTTTATTTCCATGGCATGAATGATTCAATGGATGATCATAAGTTATTTGTTCTTGTTCAATTAATTGGATGAACCACCTCTAGGCCCATGGACAAATGTTCAAAGATATATATTATATGTTGGAAATATAATAAAAAATCTTAAAATACAAGGTTTATGATCATGTGTGATATTATTTATGGGAGGATTGAAATAGAGTTACAACCTTTGGACATGGTTTGATGTGCTCCACATGTAACACGGTCTATGAGTTGTCTCTCTAATTTAATGGAAAGTTATGCTAAGGTAACATTATTTGGTTATGGGATTTTGATTTACTAAACATTGTATGTTAAATCTTTTCCATATTATATTATATCCTAGTGTTTTCCTTTACCGTTATTTTATTGCATAATATGATACTAATATCTTGCATTACTATACATTCCTACTATTTTTATTGATAGAACTTATTAATTATTATTATAATAATAATATTTATATTTATTTTTTATAATAATAAATTATATGGTTATTGTAGGGTGACATAATTTTATATTATTATTATTATAAATTAAATCATTTTATTAAATAGTATTATGTTTATTTATAAGTTTTTCACTTTTCATTTTTTTGAGTAATTAATATTTTCTCTTTTATTATTTATCCCACATTGCATATATTTATTGAATAATGTTGCATCTTTCCCTTAGACTCATTGTTTTTGGGATAGATCTTCTATTTATCGTACATTTCATATATTTATTGAATAATGTTGCATCTTTCCCCTAGACTCATTGTTTTGAGAATGGATCTTCTTTTAGATAAAGAGGATCTTCTTATAAATTCAAAACGTGAAGAATATTGTGGATGATTTTCTAAATTCACACTCTATGAAATATGATGGTTGAATCAAGAATGAATGGTGTTTAGAAGTTGGGCAATGGAGTCAACTATTTATGTTAGGACCCTGCATCCTGCATTCATATGGATTATGAAATTGAATAGCATAGGTAATGTTTGTGGATCCTACTAAATCTGAACTCTTCATATAAGTACTGGAAAAACAGGGAAATGGGAAATGAAGGAAGATTTGATTACCTACATGATCTAATTAAATTCTTTTATGAGAATTAGCAGAGAATTTTCCAAATAAATCATACAAGTACTAGTAATGATGAGTTCATGTAAATTGCAAACTACAGGGAAATAGGTAAGCATTGGAAATCCGATCGGACCTGCATATTAAAATTTGAACTCTTCTTAATACCATTTGTTATATTTAATTGAAAATTAAAGGCCTAATAAGTGGGAATCCTATTCTAAGAATTGTTTTGCCACAAGGACACTACTTCTAAAATCACGTTTATTTCCATGTCATGAATGATCCATTGGATGATCATAAATTATTTGTTCTTGTTCAATTAATTGGATGAACCACCTCTAGGCCCATGGACAAATGTTCAAAGGTATATATTATATGTTGGAAATATAATAAAAAATCTTAAAATGCAAGGTTTATGATTATGTGTGATATTATTTATGGCGTGATGGAAATAGAGTTACAACCTTTGGACATGGTTTGATGTGCTCGACATGTAACATATTCTATGAGTTGTCTCTCTAATTTAATGGAAAGTTATGCTAAGGTAACATTATTTGGTTATGGATTTTTTATTTAATAAATATTGTATGTTAAATTTTTTCCATATTATATTATATCTTAGTGTTTTCCTTTACCGTTATTTTATTGCATAATATGATACTAATATCTTGCATTACTACACATTCCTACCATTTGTATTTATAGAACTTATTAATTATAATAATAATAATAATAATATTTATATTTATTTTTTTAATAATAAATAATTTGGTTATTGTAGGGTGATTTCAAAGGATATAGATGTAGATGGTTGTAGATGGAGATGCTAGAACTTCTCCATGGTTTGGCGCCTTCTCACATCAGAAAAAGAGATTCGAGAGGTTGGGGGCTGAATGTCAGAGGGTACGCAGTCTCCCTGGGTTACGTTAAGCTAAGGGAGAGACCTTTCGTTCCCCCTGACCCAGCACCTTGGCAAGGAGTTTGGCGTTTTCCTTCGTGGCCCAAAGTGGATTTCTTTGCTTGGCTTCTATGCCATGGAAAAATCCTCACGTATGATAATCTTCAGAGGAAAGGGTTTCAAAGAAATATTTATTATATTTATGATAATAAATATATACATTTATATAATATTTATATTTATTTTTTTAATAATAAATTAATTTGGTTATTGTAGGGTGATTTCAAAGGATATAGATGTAGATGGTTGTAGATGGAGATGCTAGAACTTCTCCATGGTTTGGCGCCTTCTCACATCAGAAAAAGAGATTCGAGAGGTTGGGGGCTGAATGTCAGAGGGTACGCAGTCTCCCTGGGTTACGTTAAGCTAAGGGAGAGACCTTTCGTTCCCCCTGACCCAGCACCTTGGCAAGGAGTTTGGCGTTTTCCTTCGTGGCCCAAAGTGGATTTCTTTGCTTGGCTTCTATGCCATGGAAAAATCCTCACGTAACACAGAAAATTGAGCATGAGGAGGTGGGTCATAATCCCACATATGATACCAATGCAGTGAATCTCTTGCCTGCCTCAAATCAATACATGGTAAGTGTTTTTCCCACCATTTACTTGCTTCCCAAGTTATCTCACTATTGTTGAAGGTGAGAGATATGTTTGGTGCCTTAGGGAAATTTGACTCTAAAGTTTCAGCTATTGAAGAAAGGCAAGATCTTCAAACTCTTACTATTGTTCAATTACATGGTATTCTGACTGCCTTTGAAATGAGACAAGGAGGTCCTTCTCAAATCAGAGAAACTGATTTTAAGGTATCTGCAAGAGGAAAAGAAAAGGAATTTGTCAAAGAATCCAGCTATATATCCGATGAAGAAGAAGCGAATTTTGTGAGAAAACTCCAACTAGGAACTGGAAGATTCAAAGGTAAGCTTCCTTTCATCATAATATACCTTAGGAAGAAAAACCTGTTGAGCTTTCTTCAGTTTTTCATTCTCTTGCATGAAGGCTTCTATTTGGCTTTCCATTTCTTTTATCTAATCTGTCATTTTAAGAACTTCTCATAAATATAAGGTGCAATATTGGGATCATTGAATCTTGCAATCTTCAGACGTTTTTTTTCTTCAGGCCGCAGGTCAAATAGTGACAAGGCCATTTCTTTAGTGACCATACTTTTGACTTCATTGTAAGAGTGGATACTAATCACTGATGCTCTCCTCCTACGCATCATGTCAAAAAAAACTTGGGTTGATGGTCCAACCCCACGATAAGTCTCTATCAAACTCTCCAAATTGTGCAAAACAATTTGGAGACAAGACTAGGGGCACAGAGATTGATAGAGACTCTGTGCCCCTAGTCGAAATTGTCTCCAAATTGTTTTGCACAATTTGGAGAGTTTGATAGAGACTTATCGTGGGGTTGGACCATCAACCCAAGTTTTTTTTGACATGATGCGTAGGAGGAGAGCATCAGTGATTAGTATCCACTCTTACAATGAAGTCAAAAGTATGGTCACTAAAGAAATGGCCTTGTCACTATTTGACCTGCGGCCTGAAGAAAAAAAACGTCTGAAGATTGCAAGATTCAATGATCCCAATATTGCACCTTATATTTATGAGAAGTTCCTGTCGAAACTGACAGATATCTCAGTTGTTCCCCTCCTGAAACTGAGATTTAGGGGCATCTAATAATAATAATAATATTTATATTTATTTTTTTAATAATAAATTATATGGTTATTGTAGGGTGATTTCATTTTATATTATTATTATTATTATTAATTATATCATTTTATTAAATAATATTATGTTTATTTATAAGTTTTTAACTTTTTAATTTTTTTTGAATAATTAATTTTTTTCTCTCTTTTATTTATCCCACATTTCATATATTTATTGAATAATGTTGCATCTTGCACCTAGACTCATTGTTTTTGGGATAGATCTTCTATTTATCCCACATTTCATATTTTTATTGAATAATGTTGTATCTTTCCCCTAGACTCATTGTTTTGAGAATGGATTTTTGTATAAATTCGAAACGTGATGAATATTGTGGATGATTTTCTAAATTCACACTCTATGAAATATGATGGTTGAATCAAGAATGAATGATGTCTTTACGTTTGGCAATGACGAGAAAAATGAATCCAAACATAGGAGGACCTATCTTCTTACATCGCAATTTGTTATCCATGGAGTCAAGTAATCAAATCAAAAAGAATTTTTTTGCTAAAATGAAGGAAGATTTGATTACCTATAGGATCTAATTAATTTCTTTTATAAGAATTAGCAGAAAAATTTCCAAATAAATCATACAAGTACTAGTAATGATGAGTTCATCTAAATTTCACATGAAGGAATATTTGATTACCTACATGATCTAATTAAATTCTTTTACGAGAATTAGCAGAAAATTTTCTAAATAAATCATACAAGTACTAGTAATGATGAGTTCATCTAAATTTCACATGAAGGAAGATTTGATTACCTACAGGATCTAATTAAATTCTTTTACGAGAATTAGCAGAGAATTTTCCAAATAAATCATAAAGTACTAGTAATGATGAGTTCATCTAAATAGAACACTACAAGGAAATAGGTAAGCATTGGAAATGTGATTCCCCTAAAATTTGGAAACAAGGAAATGTTTTATGTATATAAAAAGGTCACGGCCAAGCCAAACACCAACTTGGTGTATGAAATCTCTTTATTTGAGGGGCAAGGGACTTGCCTCCATGTAGCGATTTGACAACTAAAGTCTACAAATATGTACATACTTTATCCCCCTCTGGATTTGAATGGATGACCTAGGAGGAAACATATACTCTTAATTATTGATTATGGTCACACTAATTACACCAGCAAACCATTGCATATTAAAAATTGAACTCTCCTTAATACCATTTGTTATATTTAATTGACAATTAAAGGCCTAATAAGTGGGACTCCTATTATAAGAATTGTTTTGCCACAAGGACACTATTTCTAAAATCAAGTTTATTTCCATGGCATGAATGATTCATTGGATGATCATCTATTATTTTTTCTTGTTCAATTAATTGGATGAACCACCTCTAGGACCATGGACAAATGTTCAAAGATATATATTATATGTTGGAAATATAATAAAAAATCTTAAAATGCAAGGTTTATGATTATGTGTGATATTATTTATGGCGGGATTGAAATAGAGTTACAACCTTTGGACATGATTTTATGTGCTTGACATGTAACATAGTCTATGAGTTGTCTCTCTAATTTAATGGAAAGTTATGCTAAGGTAACATTATTTCGTTATGGATTTTTGATTTACTAAACATTGTGTGTTAAATCTTTTATATATTATATTATATCTTAGTGTTTTCCTTTACCCTTATTTTATTGCATAATATGATATTCATATCTTGCATTACTACACATTCCTACTATTTTTATTTATAGAACTTATTAATTATTATAATAATATTATTATTTATATTTATTTTTTATAGTAATAAATTATATGGTTATTATAGGGTGACTTCATTTTATATTATTATTATTATTAATTATATCATTTTATTAAATAATATTATGTTTATTTATAAGTTTTTCACTTTTCATTTTTTAGAGTAATTGATTTTTTCTCTCTTTTATTTATCCCACCTGTCATATATTTATTGAATAATGTTGCATCTTGCCCTTAGACTCATTGTTTTTGGGATAGATCTTCTATTTATCCCACATTTCATATATTTATTGAATAATGTTGCATCTTTCCCCTAGACTCATTGTTTTGAGGATGGATCTTCTTATAAATTCAAAACATGATGAATATTGTGGATGATTTTCTAAATTCACACTCTATGAAATATGATGGTTGAATAAAGAATGAATGGTGTCTTTACGTTTGGCAATGACGAGAAAAATGAATCCAAACATAGGAGGACCTATCTTCTTACATCGCAATTTGTTATCCATGGAGTCAAGTAATCAAATCACATCTTGTTGTGATGGTGGTCACACTAATTATACCAGCAAACCATTTGGACATTAGAAATTGAACTCTCCTTAATACCATTTGTTATATTTAATTGAAAATTAAAAGCCTAATAAGCCCCTATTATAAGAATTGTTTTTCCGCAAAGACACTACTTCTAAAATCATGTTTATTTCCATGGCATGGATGATTCATGGGATGATCATCACTTATTTGTTCTTGTTCAATTAATTGGATGAACCACCTCTAGGCCCATGAACAAATGTTCAAAGATATATATTATATGTTGGAAATATAATAAAAAATTAAAAAAACAAGGTTTACGATTATGTGTGATATTATTTATGGTGGGATTGAAATAGAGTTACAACCTTTGGACATGGTTTGATGTGCTCTACATGTAACACATAGTCTATAGTCTATGAGAGTTGTCTCTCTAATTTAATGGAAAGTTATGCTAAGGTAACATTATTTGGTTATGGATTTTGATTTGGTTATGGACATACGAAATTCATATACGAGTTTTGAAAATGTGTTTGAACTGTTATAGAGTTTTTTAAATTACTTTATATGAGTCTTACATTCCATTCACTTTTGGATTGAAAATTTCTGATTCTGAGTTTCCTAGTTGTGTTGTGAAAGAATTTTTGTTGGAAAAAAATATGAAGCTGCTTGTAGTGAAACGAGGAGTTGAGATAGACGGGATGGACGTATTGATTAATAGAGGCATGTGACGTTGAAATCCGTAGATGGTCTTCGCTTCTGCATCTGCTTTCCTCTCCATCTTGATTGTGAAAAATCATGCAGACGAGGCTTTTAATTCAGGTACTATCATTTTTATATTATTCTCGCATTTTTCGAAAAGACATTAATCCATTTGATTTTCTCTCCTTTTAATATATAGTGACTTTGATTCTGAGAAGGAAGAATACAACAAATTCAAAGAATTATGTTTACATTTTGCTGGTTGTAAGTGGGATTCGTTATTTTTGAAAGAAAAAAACAATTCGTTAGTTTGGTTTCTTTGGTTTTAGGAGGGAAGATGATTCTAAATGCATTTTCATTTGATTTAGTCTCTTGTATGGAAGCCAAGAAAGGCGGAACAATTTCACCTACCAGATAGTTTATTTTCCGGATTCCTACTCTATAGTTTACTTTCTCTAATTTTGTTATGACAAAAAGAAAAAATAGGTAAAATCCATTTATACATTTGATTACTTGTTCATCTATTAATCTATTACAATCTTGGAAGATGTGCTCTTCACTCAATCATTTTCTATAAATACATTAGAATTCCTTTGATTTTTTTTCCTATTATGTGTTATTTCTCATCCATTGACCTATTTAAAATAAAACTATGGCTAATTTTAATCAAATCTCATCCTCCTTTGGACTTATCTTTAACTCCTATGTCTATTATTCGTCAGTTTGAAGAAATCTACTATTGATGCTGAAGTTACAGTAATAACTTAACGTGATAATTAAATGAATAGAAATAATCTAGTCATGCATAGTAGATTTGAATCTGTATGCCTTGACCGCTACTCTTTGTACATTTATGTTCGTCGAGGATCAACTGCAGAGGGATCCATTGACCTTGATGTTGAGCGTTCAAATCACGTAAATCCACAATCGTAATTGAGTTGGCACTGAAAATATATATGTCTCTTTTATTGATAATACATAATTTTTACATTATGTCATTTGATCTGAAAATTTTCATATTTAGACTATATTGGAAAACTGTATGTGATATGTAAGGATGAATAAATTACATTTAAAGGTGAGTTGTTCCTGTGTTAACTTAGATGGGTTGAGAATATATTTCTGCAATGATATTGAGTCGTTTTTGTTTTATCTTTGGAGTTATAGTGTTTTTTTTGGCGAAGTTAAAATTACACAGCCCATAAATGTTAATATACCTTAATTTATGGACGATAAAGTAATTCATCATAGATTTTAATTGCACATTCCATGTATATTATATTAATTCATTATGGTTTTGTAGTTGCCTTTTATATTCTATGTTTTATATCAATAGAAACTTCTAATTCTATGTATATTATATTAATTCATTTGTATTCAGGTTGTGTAGTCTCCTTTTAGTTCATTTTAGCCATTGTAATGTATGTCAATGTATATCAAGCATGCTCCAGATGTTTAGGATCCTGTATGTGGTAAAGGTCTTTTTGAACCAAATACGTTGGGGACCAAGGAAGCATATTGCTGAACACTCAATCCAGAAAAGTCGTTAGGAAAGTTGCACCTACCCGCTTCAGTCGAGTTTCTCATAACTCCCACCTTGATTAGTTCACCGGTTCAGGTTAGAACCACTAGATGGAATTCAACTACTATAATAAGGAGGGCATTTGGGACCATCCAATACTTTTTCAGTTGGCCATCCTTTTTTCTTTCTTGTTATCCATCCGGCCATTGTATTCTCTCTAATTTAAGGGAAGAATCAACCAAACTGGCTTTCTTCTCTAAGTGATAGCCTAACCACAGATTGAAGTTCAGGATGGACAGCTGGATGAACTAATACACCCACCCTCTGTGGAAATGAAGGACAGAGGGTGGCTAAATTCCTGATTAGATTAGTGATCAGATGCCATTGAGGGAATTACTATCTTCCTTTCCCATGGGGTGAAAAAGAGATAGAGATTCCATGCCTTAGACCTCACCTCTGTATGTTTTATGCTTTTTCTACTAGCTACTATCTTTGTTGTTGTTCCTTGTCTCTACTGACCCTCATTTCTTTGTGGTTTTCCTAGCCTGTCCCTGCCTGTTACTTACAACAGCTATACTTATTTGTAACCATTGTTGGCCCCAAACCAAAAGCACAACAACACGACTTTCCTATGGTCTTCAACTAAGGTGAGTAAATGGATTTCCGAATGGCTATTCTTATCTCTCAGGAAGCCATGCACGAAAGCATTCACATATCTTCCTAGTCAATGATAAGAATTCTTCTTGGGATACAGATTGTCTAGCGAGAGAATGTTTTCGTGCAAGATCTGCAACTTCCTTCAAAGATGTGAAATGACATGATTCAAGAGTAAGTATGAAAAATCATTTTCTTTCATACCGCTACATCTTGCGACCAATCAACATACACTGGCAAGTTCAAGAATGATCCATGTGAATTTGGGTCCATGAATGATCCACTACGTCTCTTCACTCCTTCGGACTTTCTTACAATATAGGAATTTTTTCATTATAGATAAAGCTTATATAGAATTCTTCCAGTGCTACTTGAATCCAATTTGTGCCCTTGGTAACCCATGCACAGTTATTTCATTTGTTATCCCTTGACCAATCTCGGTTGTAGACGAGCAACGCCGTCATTGCTTGGTTTTCATTTGTTCTAAAGTTGGCATCCTCCATAGTTAGGAGTTTCATTTGTAAACGCAAATTCTAATCTCTTCTGCTTCATTTCTTACAACTGACTTCAGCCATCTGTTTAAGGGTAATGAACAAGGGACACGAGCAAAGATGTCTCCTCATGCCACTAAAGAAAACGCTAGCGCTCACTTTGGTACATAAAAAATCCTCTGCAATCAGACAGGAAATTCCGATTCCCCCACAATTGTTAGCAAGCATTGAATCCTATTAGATTTTTCTAGCTTTTTTGCATTTGCATCTGAAAAAAGACAATAATAATATTTCGAACTAATAAGATTCGGCCCTCTCTTTTTATAGCTCCTCTCACTTGAAGATTCCCTGTCTCTCTTCTTACAGGTTGTCCCACAAGCAGATGTTCTAATGCTAGTGGTGTAAATATGAAAAAAACCATTGATATTTATAAATCTTTTCAAGAAAAAGAAAATAAAAATTAGATCACTATACACAATTTCCCTGTCATTGAAGAAACAACAAATTATTCTAAAACACACATGTCTAAATTTAAATATCAAACAAAAAAACATTAAATACATGTTTCTCTCGTGACGCTTGCTGCATAATGCTGATTAACCCATTGAATTCTTCATTCCATTATAACTTCGCATCTTCTCTGTACTATTTGTTTTCACTTTTTATCGTGTTAAACCAAAACTCAAAAAAAAAAAAATCCCAACACACTTTAGTTTTTTTGTCTTTGTTCTTGTGCTTATTTTATCTAAAACTTTGAAACAATCTAAAATTTCTAAATATAATATATTGAGTTCTTGGTGGACAATCTTATAAGACAAAGTAACACAAGAAACAAGCTCTGAAGAATTTTGTAACAAGTGAGATGAGTGTCTCTCAACATAGTTTAGTTTTTTTGTCTTTGTTCTTATGCTTATTGTATCTGAAACTTTGAAACAATTTAAAAATCCTAAATATAATATACTATTTTTTGGTGGACAATCTTATTGTATCTGAAACTTTGAAACAATCTAAAAATCCTAAATATAATATAATATACTCATTTCTTGGTAGACAATCTTATAAGACGAAGCAACACAGAAAAACAAGCTCAAAAGATAAATGTAGATAAATGTATGAAACCAAGGACAAAAGAAACAAGCTGTAAAGAATTTGTAACAATAAATTTGTGAGAGCAAGAGACACAGGAAACAAGCTCTGAAGAATTTGTAAGAAGTGAAATGAGTATGGATGGAACGCGGGTTATTTGAACACCTCTATTGAACATTCCAGATGGTTATTTAGAAGGCACCTGTAATGCGGCTGCATCATTACAGAGCTTCAAAGACCAAACTGATTAGTCAACCACATATTTTCTATTTTATGGGTTGTGTTTTATATCAAAACTGTGTTAAAGCCGTCTTTTATTTCAAAACAAAGTAAACGGAGCGAAAGATGGCACCTTAGCGCGTGGTTTGTTAGTGGTTATATTTGTACAGACTACAGAAACCAAAGAGCTACCATTTATATGCCGAATGCAATGCATCCTTGTTTACATTGGCAACAAAATATTCTGGTTTTCAATAGCTTTTAATCAAAGTCAAATATGTTTGCAAATCCACTTATCATGCCGCATGAAGGAGCTTTCGAGGCCTTAGGACTTGAGGCAAGAAACCCATGCATAGGGAATCCTACTCAACTCGCGGCTAACTTTATTGCCAAACGTATCTGCATAACAATATCTATGTATTGGCACCTTTATCCTTGCAATTTGTTTTCCTTTGGACACGTAGGGTTTATGTTGTCATCTCACCACATGGTATATCTATTTTTTTTAAAGAAATCATGCATATCTTCCCCTCTGGCAACGGGGTCTCCATTATAAAATATGATGAATATATTCGGCCCTCTCACTCAGTTATCCATATTCTTTGTTATTATTTGTTATGATATAGTGAACGTTACTAAATATGTCCTTCCTCGTATGTATATATAATTGCATTCCTTGTCCCTTTAGTTTTTGTTTCCTCCGTTTTTGTTAAAAAAATTAGAAATTAGTGTATTGTTGACAAGTTAAAAAATGATGTCATGTTATTGGTCATATGTGTGTATTGAAAAATAAATTAACTTACAGCAAGGAGTTTCTTTAAATGAAAAAGAGGAAGAGGCAAGAGTAGAGAAGTGAACAAACAGGGGAATTAATTTTGGTTTTCACAGCACACTAGCACATACCAAGTTGAACAAACAGTGGAATTAATTTTGGTTTTCACAGCACACTACTTTGAGCACATACAAAGTTTTTGTTGTTGTTTATTCACAGGTTTATAGCTTGTTACTTTTTAGTTTATCTGTTGAATCTTATGATTATATTTTGATGATACTTCAGTACAGGAGAAACAGTATAGTGGGTCTATATATATATATATTTTTGTTGTACATATTTCTTTTGTTATCCATATTAGGTTGTTCCTTATTCTTCTGATTTAAATTTTTGTAAATTAAAGAGTTGATCTTAATGGTAACAACAATTCTATTTCTAAAGGAGAGACCAATTAAGGTGACTTACTTCAATTATTCAAGGATTTATGAAGGTATCTTGCGTTTTTTTTTAATTTATTTGTTGTTCTGAAGGTCTGATTTCTATTTTTACCAGTGCTAACAGTGATTTCGCAAAATGCTTGAAGGATCGATATGTTGTCATTTTTATTGGGTTTCTTCAACTGTTGTATATGAGTCTATGAGTCTGTACATTGCAGTAGTTTGAGTCTTCGAACTGGTCAATGGTCTTCGCAGAGACCTACCGTTAAGGTTTAGCAATTATTTTAATGAAATCAACTTGTTCTTTTACACAATCTACATCTTTATATACCTCTCGCATTTTGTTAAATTTATTCACTGTTTGTAGCTTATGCTCTACAGAATTTCAAAGTCTTGGCCAAAAATCCTGACTAGCTTATTGTTAATTTAAGTCTGATTTTTCTTCTGCTTTTTTAACTATTGTTGATTGTTTATCATGTTGTGAATATTTGTTTACAGATGTATATATCAGTTTTATTTTCTTTTTTCCATTTAATGTTTCCGCAATGTAAATAAAATCAAAATATTTTCTTTTATTTTGAAAATTCCAAGCAATCTGTCTCATTATCTTGTTGTGATAACAAGATTAGAGGAGTTGACTAGTTTAATTTGTTCAACTTAAACAAAACTATCAACATTAACCATTAGACCCCCTCTAAAGAAAATATTTGACCAAGAAAAGTCAAATGAAGCCCAGAATAATATTCTTGTTGCCCAAAGCACACAAAATGTTTTCGATAACTGCAGGAAACACTTCTCAAACGTTGTTGAAGAAAGTGTGGGGGAAATGAAAACCATTATAACTACACCAAAACCATATCACAGTGCTTGTGCAGGAAACCCTTTTGTTCAAACACTGTTAAGTGAGTTTGAGAAAAGAATGGGAAGCAAATTTTTTTCATAGAACAAATATGTGCTGTTAGAGTTTTCTACAAGTTTATTTAAACTGAAGTTAAAGTTACATAAAATCAGTTTATCGGGCTCCTATGGTCAACTCCCCAATCAAAATGCAATCAAAACACGCCGAAACGAACTCATTTTGCCTCAAACACCCTTTGAAATGGCGTTTTGTATGTGTTTTGGAGTATTAAAACATTCTAAGGCTTGAAACGAGGCCCTCCCAAGCATTTCCTGCAACACATCCAGGGGGCAAAATAAATCCGCAACAGAAATAAGAACTGCAATTAACTCATGTGAGCATCAAGATTCGATATTGATCATGTATGACTTGTCATAGAGGATCACTCAACCATAATAAAATTAGTTCCCTTGAGATGTGCTCGAGTCCCTTGAGAATCACAATGTTCTTTGTGATTTGAGCCATTAAAGAAGTTATATTTAGTCATGGATACCTACATCTTCTTGAATTCTATCCTAGAAAGGCACTCTTTAATCCTTGACACGAAGGTTAGTCACCCATATTATCATTATTCATCCATTTTTCATGGATGCCCCCCAAACCTGGGTTTTCTCCACTAAAATATTCTAAATCAGTGACAATTTATGATTAGGGTTCCTTCAATTTTTATTATTGAAACCACCATTCTAAGGTTCCGAGTCTCCGACAGTACATAAGTGAATTCATTGCTACTTGAAATTTGGTTCAATGCTCCATGCATCAACTTTAGCCTCATGAACATCCCATGGTTTAAGCCACTAAAGATTATGTGGGAAAATCTGATGTGCAATGGCATCCTCAAAGTCTATGACAAAACATTTATCTGATTCGATGTCCTTTATCATGTCATCATGTGATAATTCAACAAAGGTTGTGCAAAGACATCAATACCCTCGCTACAAATTCGACAATTTCCAACAGCTTTTCAACTGTGGAAGGCTCGGTTGAACAGCCCCTCAACTTGAATATCAATGCCAACTCCTGTTTTGCAGATTTATGCACGTATTCACAATGGGGAATTCTCGTGTCCAGCAAACTATAAATCTCCATTACAATGGTTCACTTTCTCTACTCCATCTTTCATAGCCACTTTAGATACAGTTGAATTTCTGTCCATGACAAGATTATGCAATCAAAGGCAAGAGACTGGATGCATGCCAGCAAGGGACCGGGGCATTCGATCTCTGAGCATGAGCCGAGATTCTTGAAACAACGTCAATATTTATGACCTTCTCATGTGGTCCGTGCAAGTTACAGAACGTAAGTGTCATCAATCAGCATAATACTCTAAAGTGTAGGTCGATTGCCACATGACCACAAGAATATTACAATCTTGACTGCAGGGCCATCACTCTCTTTGATTGCATTTAATCCATCCATGGCTACTCTTGATTTGATTGAATAAGACATAGGTCTCTCCATCATTAATTCTCTGATTTGCAACATTCCCTTGGATTTGATAGCATTTAACATTAGAAAAACACTCTAATTTGCCACATCATTTCATGTGGTAACAAAGAGCATAAAGATATGCGCAATACATAACAGTATACAATAAAAAAATAGATAGCCCATATGATTATGTCTCATCGCCTTGCCCCTAAAGCCCATCCTATATCATTCCCAACGCTTGCTATACACTCCCCCTTGCTTTTCCTGCTAAATTGACTGTGCATAAACACCCATTGCTGCTGAAACAATCAGCATGTGTGCTTGCAACACTGTCCAATTTAAAGGCAAATTGTATCTTAAGGGAAACTGTCGAGTCCCATTCTTCAAATTCCATCCTCGCTGATTTTTCAAACTAACACAAACCATGTGACATTGAATTTATGCATCTTGTATTACAAAGTTTGTTTCAGCCACATCCACTGCTTTCTTATCATGTTCAGCCAGGATGTCCAACGTTGCAAAGGTGGACATTAATTGTCATTTGCAACAAATGTTTGCACTCTTTTGTTAACCTCAACCCAGCTGCATCCTGGCCTCTTTGTCAACCCATCCAATTTTATCACATCTCTCACTTTAAGTACATCATCCCACCTGCCAGCTCCAGCATATATGTTTGACAGCAACACATAGTTTCCAGAATTTTTAGGCTCTAGTTCAAAAAGGCGTTCAGCCACAATTTGTCCAAGCTCTGTATTTCCATACATTTTACAAGCACCAAGCAAGGATCCCCACACAGAAGCATTAGGTTGTAATGGCATCTTGTAAATAAAATCATGTGCTTCTTGCAGCCGCCCAGCACGCCCAAGAAGGTCAACTATACAGGCATAGTGCTCCATGCTAGGTTTGATTCCATAATCTTTACTCATGCAATCAAAATATTGACAGCCTTCATCAACCAACCCTGCATGTCTGCACGCAGAGAAAACACCAATAAAGGTGACATGATCTGGTCTCACACCTGCCTGCTGCATTTGGTAAAAGAGCTTGAGGGCATTCTCACTTTGCCCATTTGCAGCATACCCACCAATAATTGCAGTCCATGAGGCCACATCTTTTTGAGGCATTTTATCAAATACTCTATGTGCATTATCTATACTACCGCATTTGGCATAGAGATTTAGAAGGGCATTTCCCACAAAAATGTATGATTCGAATCCATGTCTGAAAATGTAATCATGGATTTCCTTGACCTGTTCCAAACAAGCTAATTGGACACATGCTGGGAGAATGCTCATGATTGTGACAATGTCAGGCTTCATGCCTGCCAGTTGCATCCGACGAAAAAGATTCACAGCGTCATTAGCATGCCCATTCTGGGAGTACCCGGCAATCATTGCACTCCATGATATTAGATCTGGCTTTTCACCAGCTAAATGCATTTGATATAAAAGTTTCAAGCCATCATCGCCTAACCCATTCCGAGAATATCCAGAAATCATTGCATTCCAAGTGACCATGGTGGGCTTTATGCCCACCAACTGCATTTCTTGAAAAAGTTTCAAAGCTTCATTACCCAACCCATTTTGTGCATACCCTGCAATGATTGAATTCCAAGAAGCAATATCCTTCTGTGGCATTCTGTCAAACATGGACCGTGATTTTTCCATACGCTCGCATTTTGCATACATATCAACAACAGCATTTCCAACAAAGATATGTGAATGAAATCCAATTTTAATAATGTAACCATGAATCTCCTTGCCAAGTTGCAGAGCTCCAAAGTGGCCACATGTCCTGAGAACAATTGAAATAGTAACCGCATCAGATTTCACACCTTCCAGTTGCATTGCACGAAATAGCTCAAACGTCTTATTAGCATGCCCATTTTTGGCACATCCTGCTATCATTACAGTCCAGGAAATTGTGTTTGGTTTTACGCCTGCAAAATGCAATTGTTCAAAGAGTTTTGCTGCCTCTTCTACTTGGCCATCCTGGATACACCCTGTGAGAACTGTATTCCATGTAACAATGTTTTGCTTTACACCAGCTAATGGCATTTGATAAAAGAGCTTCAAGGCCTCATCTAAACTTTTGTTCTGAACATACCCTGCAATCAATGCATTCCATGACACTATATCTCTTTGAGGTATTTGTTTAAAAACTTTGTATGCATAATCCATTCTCCTGCATTTAGCATACATGTCAATGAGGGCATTCCTAACAAAATCTTCCGAGTCTAAACTGCTTCTAATTGCATAACTATGGATCTCCTTTCCCTCTTCCAGAGCCGCTGATTGGGCACATACAGTGAGACCAACCACCACAGCAGTTGAATTGGGTTTCATTCCTTCCGCTTTCATTACGTGAATCAGTTTCAATGCATCATTATAATACCCTTGATGGGAATAACCTGTAATCATTACATTCCACGAGAACTCATCCCTTTCCAACATTTTGTCAAACACTTGACGTGCATGATTTACATCGCCACAATTCGAATACATCTCTATAAGGGCGTTCCCAAGATAAACATCAATCTCAAGTCCATTTCGTATTACATAATTATGAATCTCCTTGCCCTGCTTCTTAGATTCCATGTAAAAACACGCTTGTAAGAGAATCGCAACGGTGATGGAGTTGGGATTCATACGCAATGACTGCATATGATGAAAAAGTTTAAATCCCTCATATCCCAGTCCATTCTGCACACAACCAGCGATCGCAGTGTTCCATGAAACCACATCTCTTTGAGACATTTTGTCAAACACAAGGCAGGCATCCTCCACACTCCCACATTTTCCGTACATGTCTATGAGAGCATTGCCAACACAAGCAGCAACCTCAACCCTACTTTTAATAATGCAGCTATGTATCTCCCTCCCCTGTGACAGAGCCAATAAGTGGCCACATGCCTTAAGAACACAGGGAAATATGAAGTTGTCAGCTCGCATGCCGGTCCTTTGCATCTGAGAATAAAGCATGAGAGCTTCCTCATAATGTCCCTGCCTGGCATATCCTCCTATCATAGCAGTCCACAGGAACAAATTTCGTTCATGCCTTTTGTCAAACACTTGGCGTGCATCTTCCAAACTGCCGCATTTTGAATACATGTTAACAAGTTTGGTTTTTATAAACACATTACTATCCTTTCCACTCGCACTCATTTGGGAATGTATTTGCTTGGCTTCTTCCAGGGCTTTAGCGTCGCCGCATGCCTGCAGGAGACAAACGTAGGTTTCGGAGTCCACGGTAAAACCTCGCTGGTTTACATCATGTAAAATTCTCACTGCTTCCTTCAATCGCCCCTCCTTGCAGAGCGTCATGACCTGTGAATGCATGGCAGCGTGGCCTGTCAATATGAATTCCCATTTCGGTTTATCAGAATTTCGTAACTTTTCACAAGTAGTGAGCCAGACGAACGTTGGTTTGTGTTTACAATGATGGCTTAGCCTGAAAAAGGGTTGCATGTTGTTTGTGATAATTCGAACTTGTTGAGTGCATAGTTAACAGCATAACAAGGCCACCTAACAGGCATCTCTCTAGCAAAACCAGCATGGTTTCCATCAAAAGCCCACAAAATTCGGAGTCGACATTATCAAAATTGAACCCGTGCTGGCGTTTCCATAGGGATTAGCTAATTCAATGAGCGTTAAAGTTTGAATGTAATTGTTATATGTTTTGCCCTTTTACTATTCGGAAGAAATAAGCTTTAAATATAAAATGGGAAGAGTGATACTAATAATTAAATGTTTTAAATAATGTAAATGTATTTAATTTTAATATAGTCAATATTTAAAAAAATTAATATAAAATTGGAAAAAAAATTACACATAAAAAAAGTTTGATCCCTAACAAATACAATATTAAAATAAATTTAATATAATATATAATAAAAATAACAAAATCTATAACAAAACCAAAACAATATGATGGGTGGGGTATTTTGGATACTTCTGTTTTTTTTTTCTTTCTTTGCACCTCAAATCAAACATGATGGGTGGGGTATTTTGAATACCTGTGTTTTTTTTTTTTTGGCACCTCAAATATTTATGGAGGGCGTTATTTGGTGAAGGCCTTTGGGGTTGAGTAATCTATGCTAAATACTTGAAAAAAAATTATTCTGGTTTAGCTAGTTGAAGATTGGTATAAAAAAGATCTTATATTTGGGTGAGCTTTCAAAAAGTAAAGACATGGTTTTTTTAGAGACTCAAATGGTTTTTTGGCATATGAAATTCTATGATTATTGGTATTGATAGGATTGTTGGTTTATATGAGTCCTCCATATTCACTACGGATATCATCGATGCTCTTTATCGAGGGGGAATCTTGTTTTTCGACCAGGCTATCGATGGGTGGAATGAAAACATTCCATGTTGGAAGGATGCTACTCAAATTGGTTTATAGGAGCGTGCGGCGGAAGAGTGGAATTTCTACATCTGAAAACTTAAAGATGTTGGTTTGTGCATAAACCTGACTGGGGACGCCATTATCTGGGATGGCACTATTAGAAGGGGCTCGGTGGTCGTTGCTCAAAACTATAAATACATATTCAAGCACATGGAGGGGGCATTTACATCCTCATTTCCACCTATATGGAAGATACATGTGCCCCTCAAAATTATCTTATTTGTTTGGATGGCATGGAAGAAAAAAATCCTCACCTAGGACAAGCTATGCAAAAGGGGCTTCCTGGGTCCCGACATCTGTCCTTTGTGTGGTAAGGCAACTGAAACCATTTCTCATTTATTTCTCACATGCTTGTTTACATTGCGGGTTTGCAACTTAATTTTTCATCACTGTAATTTACCAACTAGAGATTTTTCCTCTATCGAATTTTGTTTAAAGTGGGGACTGGAAGGAAGAGGTTTTCAGGTGTTTATCCCCCTCTTTATGCTTTGGGAAACTTGGAAGACCAGAAATCAAGTCATTTTTAGGGGTGGTATTCATAATACTTATAGGACTTTCTCCAAGATCCAGGGATGGCTTGATTATATGACCCTGCATCCACATTGGGATAAGGATATGTCAATCAGATACATTAGACCCATGATCAATATGCATGTTGATTTCTTTGATGGAGCGGCATAAGATGGAAGATGTGGTTGTGGAGCAGCACTCTACACCAACAGTGATACAACTTACAAATTACATTGGTCAGGTGGCTTGGGTACAAATATGAAATTTGAATTGATGGCCCTCTGGGGTCTTTTATGGTTTTCACATCAAAAGCTAATAAACCACATACATGTATATGGAGACTCTCAGACTATCATTGACTATCATTGAGGGCATTTCTGGAAATACATCTTTTGATCCTCCACTATTAAGGAACTAGTGAAGGCTTATAGTGGAGCTCATTCAGACATTTCAGACTTTTCAGATACAACATATATGCAGAGAGTCTAATATGGAGGTCGACTCTCTATCAAAGAGAGGGTTGTAGGTGGTGGATGACTTTATATATTTCTCTCATGTCTATCTAGGAGCACTAGAGGATGGCAGATTGGTTATTCCATAACTGGTCTTTCTCCACTTGCCAAATTTTGAAAGTGGTATTGTTAGTATTTTTGCATACTTATTTTGGTCAACGTTTGGATGTTTTTCATGTTTTTGAAATTTTCACAACTCATATTTTGTATATGGAATGTTTGGGGATTTCACTCCCATATGATAAGCCTGATTCTATGATGGGTATAGATATGTAGGGGAGTTGCTTGTTTTATGATATGTTTGATGTACTAAGATGCATAGGCATATACTAGATAGATTTTTGGGGAATGTTTAGACATATGTACACTGAATTTTTATTTATAATGGAATTCAACTATTTTGTTTTCTTTTTGGAATAATCTCAAATCCTTAGGAAATTGGTGGGTGGGGAGTCATTTGGCACCAATATAATATTTTAAATTTATTAAAAGTAATGGATCATTTTGCTGAATAAAATTTTCTTATATATAAATGAATGTTATAAATAATAATGAGGAACTTATCATGGAGGAACTTATTAGAATCTAGTACTCTAAACAACCTACTTTTTTTACTTGAAAATTATAGAAATTCTCGTAAGATTTTAATAAAATCCAGCAGGAATTTTTGTAAATCTAGGTTAAAATTGTCAAACTTCAAGATTTTTGGTGCCTCAAAGGTTTTTGATGGTGTTGAATCCATTTCCACGATCAAAAACATGATTCAAACATTGCTACTACTAGATTTTTTGAAAGTTTTTTGCTCGGATTCCGACCACTTTTGACCATCTAGGAAATTCTTCCGCCTCGGTAGGCTTGTCCTATTAGAATTGGAAATATCTCAAATCCATAGGAAATTTGTGGGTGGGGAGTCACTTGGCACGAAACTAAGTTTTTAAATTTATTAAAAGTCAATGCAACCTAACAAACTTTGTAACACACTACAACCATTGACAAGCAATAAGACTAAGCATATGTT
Source organism: Pinus albicaulis (assembly GCA_034641835.2). Classification (NCBI taxonomy): domain Eukaryota; kingdom Viridiplantae; phylum Streptophyta; class Pinopsida; order Pinales; family Pinaceae; genus Pinus; species Pinus albicaulis. The sequence goes on from CM076574.1 coordinate 506,200,348, forward strand.
GAGCATATTCCCTTGAGAATCAATCTAAGTTGTCAATTAAATAAATAAATAAAAAATCAACAGATCCTCATCCACCTTAAGTTGAAATAAAAAGCCTTTGGAAAATATATTCTTTATAAAATGATAAAGTTGAAATAGTGGTTCACTTTATGATATTTCTTAAACACGATTATGGAAAAAAAATGACATATAATGTGTTAATTATTAACAGATATGTTAAGTAAGAGTTAGGATACTTTTATTAAAATCATTTTATTATTTTTGTTATTTTAGTTTTAAAAAAATAAAAAATTGAACAAGTTGGTAATAATTTGATTTTGTGTTATAATAATTTGTTTAAATAGGAAATTATGGAAAGTAAGAAAGTGTTGATCTCCTTATATGGGTTATTCAAAAGTTTAATAATGACATTGTAAATCTGCAGTTTGGTGCATCATCCAAAGTCTTAAGCCCCATGTTTTATTCTTAGACACTTAAGTAAGTTCCTGCCCCAGGTTAGTTATTGCCTAGAGTTGGTTTCCCATGTTGTAACCCAAATTATACATTTTTCCTCCCTTGATTCTTCCTCTTTTAACAAACGAGGCATGAATTTAACAAGTTTTTTATGAGATTTCTTTTAGAGCCACTTAATAGGATGAATTTGTAACACTTTTAGATTTGTGATTTGAAATAAATTTATTAGCTCTTTCAATTCTCTAAGTTTTTTTAGCAAATTTCCTAAATTGTTTAAAAAAAAAAGTGTTTGCAAATTTGTTAATATATTGCAACTCTACAAAATGAGATGAAACATTATTTGTTGTAAACATTTCTTTATACTAATTCTCCTCTATGCAATGGATATCTATTAAATTAGGAGAATCTCAACAAAGCTTAGTAGATAAACCTTCACAAATCCTTTATTTGAAGTAAGCATATGGAATTTGTTACACATTGGTCTTTACCTTCATTTGTCAATTATATAATATAAATAATGAGATGATGTTCCATACTTCAATAAGTACTTTCATCAACTAAAATCAAGTAAAATGGGCTATGGAAAATCTCATCTTTTAACTTTTCAAATATACCTCCTTGTCACTTTAGAGAAACTCTTTTCTAGATGCTGTATTTGTCCACAAAGTATTCATATTAGAGGAAAATATTCATATTAGAGGCATGTGTAGAGTGCACTTATATATATTTAAGTTGCAAATTGACTAATACATTTTTAAAGGTAAATCATGTATGCCAACAAAATACATGTTTTCAGTGACTAACATAATTCTTTACCTCTCAACATCTACCGTTAGTTCTACATATTTGATAATTAGAAGATTGCTTCATTTGGTTTCTTCGGGCCAAAATTTGCAAAGAAAACTTATAAGCTTTTGATTATGTATGGTCATTTAGATGCTAACATAAAGAGTCACATTTCCTTTTTTAGCAAATGGAGTGCCTCACTTCATTTTCACACACTAAGAACATTTTATTATTTTATTATCACTTTGATTTGCCTAAAATATGTCCTTTCAACCCAATTTTCCAAGGTCATGCTACCCCTATCTTGTAGTTTAAAACCTCTTCTTAAAAATTGTGTCCTCTTCCAACTCTACATAAGCATCTAATGTGAAGGTGTCTATGGAAGGTAGGACTTTATCCTCTTCTTGATCCAACATGGAGGGCTCATAAATTTTGAGACTCTCCACATTCACTATTTAGTAAATGTGCATTTATGGGGGTAGACTGAGTATGTAATCATTATCTCCCACCTTTTCTAATATCTCAAAAAGACAATACCATAGAGCCTTGTTCTTCCTACCAAGACCCTATAGTCCTTCACTATTTTCAGTGTAAACAAACTCTATTTCCCACTTTGAACATTTTCTCTATTCTATGTTGATTATGTCTAACCTTATATTTATCTTGTGAATTCTTCTACTTGCAAATGAATTTTCCTAATCTTCTAAAAAAAAAAAAAACTCTCAATGCATATCCTATAATGTCCTTCCTCCACCCTTCTTGTTATACATACACAACATCCAAGGGTGAAGGTGGAAAATATCCAAAGCAATTTTGAAAAAGTGGCTTATTAGTAGAAGTGTGAATTTCCCTATTATAACATCGATGTGTATATATATATATATATATATATATGTATATATATATATATAGAGAGAGAGAGAGAGAGATATATATATCCTAGGTCTTTAGATGCTTCTAATTGTAACCCCTCAAAAGATAAACCCAAATCATATTGGCTACTTCTATCTCCCCATATGTCTATGAATGGAATATTGTAGATATGTTGAACTTAGTTTCCATCTATATATATATATATATATCCTAGGTCTTTAGATGCTTCTAATTGTAACCCCTCAAAAGATAAACCCAAATCATATTGGCTACTTCTATCTCCCCATATGTCTATGAATGGAATATTGTAGATATGTTGAACTTAGTTTCCATCTTCTCCCATAATATAGTCCAAAATGCACATATAAATCCAGTATTCTCATTTGATATCATGCTCCTTGATATCCGAAAGTGCACAGAAGTCTATTCAAAGAACATGTTTGTTGCTTCCTGTTTTTTAATGGTCTTTTGCACGGCATAAGCATGCACATCTTGTTGAAATTATAAACTATCACAAATAGGTATGTCATGTCCCCTCCTGGTTGTTGGTAAATCTCCTACAAAATCTATGCACATGCTTTCCCAAGGTTTAGTGGGTATTAGTAAGGGATGGTATAGACCTTTCTTCCTATTACTAGGCTTGATAATACAACAAAGTATATGTCCTCTAATATATTGTGCTACATCTTCTTTCATTTTGGGCCAAGACACATATCTCTTTAAGTCGGAAATTGTTTCAAAACACCAAAATGTCCTGAAACCTTTGACGTTTGAGCCTCTCTAATAACTTGTAGTCGTTCACCATTAGAAACATAGATCTTGTCGAACTTTTAGAGTGACCCAATCTATAAATTATAGTCATCCTTCTTGTCACTTTCCTATGTATGAACTCAATGGCCCCATATCTATTGAAACACCTCCTTGGAGTACTCATCTTTTATGCATTCCTCTTTGTATGCATCAGAGGTAAAATAATTTGATGGGATTTTCAATTACTTATACTTATCTGAAAGAGAATATTTTTAGTTGTGCATTTGAATCATCAATAGAGGTTCATTTGGAACTTGTGATCTGTCATGCACAATCTATGCTAGTACAACTTTTTATGTGTCTTGAAGTTGTAGTAATATAATGGTTGTTATAGTTCAAGATATAGATGCTTTCATAAGTCACTGATTTTGAAAAACACACTACAATTGCAGAGAAAAAAAAAAAAAAAATCACACTTGTAGCAAAATAAATTGCAGGAACAGTAAATCACAATTGTAGAAAAGGAAACACGCAAATTACTAAGAGTGACTTGTTCTAGAATAATGGTAGTCTTGGTTTGTTGTAATAAAGCTTCAATAGAATGTGCCTAGGATGTAATGTATAATAAGAATACAACCTAGAAATAATATTTAGACAAGACAAAATTATCATTTGTAAGATATTGTTGAAAATAGAGTCAAAGTAAGTTGCAGGAGAGTTGCAACAATAGTTAGATTGTCCAAAAACATGCAAATCCATCATCCACTGGTTAATCCTATGATTAGTGCCTAGAATTACATAACCTAGAGTTGCAACAACAAGTAAGTAATGTGATTACAACATTAACCAATATAGGAATTGTAGTAGAAGGAAATTAATTGTGTTCTAGGAAAAGGAAACTATAAGTTGCAACAAAAGGAAACTATGAGCTACAACAAAAGGAAATTAACATAACTATAGCGAAATGTAAATCAAGTAACAACAATGTAAATTAATTATAATTTAACCAAAATTTTGAGGACTAAACAACCTGCTAACTCTACTTAGTAATAACAAACTAAGGAGGGGGGCCTACCTCCATACAATAAGTATTGTAAAACCTTAAACCACACAGTCACAATATAGACATTGAGTGAATGTAATATAAGAATATTTCTATTACAACAAACATCAAATTGTGCAGTAGTCAACAATAATTTATTCATTTCTTCTCCTCCCCGAGCTTCGAATGTAGTTGGGTTTATACAAAAATGATAATGTATAAACTGAGTGTTATATTGGATGCCTAGATTGAGTGAATTAGTCGACACATCATATTACAACAATATATTCAAATTTTTGTATAATTTGGGAAAAAACTTACTCAAATCAGTTGGCCATTATTCACAATTTAGTTTTCCTTCCTAATTGGTCACCCTCTTGCTTCTATCACCTTCCATTGTGAGAAAAACATTTTGGTTGTACCGCTAGAACATTGATTGTCAAGTTGTTGTGAAGTGTTGGATTTGTAGAAATGGGAGTTGCAGAAATACAAATTTAGGGCACTCATGAGTTGCAATAGCTTTGTTGGTCCTAGGCAAGTTTCAACATTCCCTTTAGTGATCATGTTAAAGTTGCAATGTTGTAGAGAAGTTATAGTGGTTAGATGGAAGAGATTCATAGCACTTTTCCTATCGTGGCTTGTGGAATTGTAGTGCCTATTATGGAGTTACATCTAGAGTTGCAGCAATGTGGAGGGATTTCCAATAATTTTGATTCTTATGTAAAATCCTCTTATTCTTATGAGGATGATGATATGACATAGGTGTATGATGATGATATGACAAGGAGTCGTGATCTTGCTTCAAATACTAATACTTGCATTTCAATCCTTCATGCTCTGCCTACAACTAAGAAATAACAAATTGCAAGGTAATGACTTCTTGATGAAGTGGATCAAAATCCTTATTCTCTAGATAATAGGTAGAAACATCATCAATCTAGTCACATAAAGAAGATATTTTTTTACTCACATCAATTACGTTTTCAGCCGCAACATGTGCCTATAGATTGTATGAGATAATTTTTTCCAATGAGAAATCCTGCTTATTTACAATGCTCCATATAGCTAAATCTTTGGCATTGGTTGGTTTCTTTATAGTACCAATGACTATGCACTAGAGATTCTCGCCCTTGAGAATTCAATCAATTTTATCTTCCAAACAAGGTAGTGAGCACTAATCAACTCAATAATTAAAACAACCTTTGAATTCATGATGAATAAAGAAAGACACTAATAAATTCATGGAAAGAAATGCATTCTAATGGACTAAGGATGGGCACAAAAAGATAAAATAACCTACCAAAAAATGAATATTCAACTAAATCTATAACAAGATTGATAATAAAAAAAACATTTCTTAAACAAAGGAAAATCAACCACTCATTCAATAAAGAACCAACAAGATTTGCAAACCCTTAGTGAAGAAGATAAAATATGCAAATAGAAATTTAACAACTTACGTCTCCCAGAGTGCTAACGAAAGAAAAAATAACCTGAACCCTAATAGAGAAAAAATCACACCAACAAAGTGATGATCCCCAAGAGTCTCAAGAACAAAGAATACATGTTTATGTTTTGTTACAAAATTGCATGAGCCAAGCAATCCACTTCTGTATAGATTAGAGGATATCCCTTGTTGCCAATGAACAAATTTATAAACTAAAGACAACATATTTTTTAGCATAGCACAAGAGTGGGGTAACTTGTGTGCTCTTTGTCGTCCTTAGAAAAAATTGATGGTCGGTTGCAACAACATTTTCATAGGTTGGTCGCAACATCATCATGGCCATAATGTTGACATGACACATCATATTTGACTTGTTTATAGCATGTTTGTTGTAAATATTTTATTACATGAAAATATGCATATGAAATAAAGTGTAAAAACACAACTCAAGTGAATGCATTGATAATCGTACCATCTCAATTAATCAATTGGGTTTAGCTTATGTGGTTGGGAGGAATGATCGGAATCCTCCCCACCTAGGTTCAATTCTCACAAGTGACATGATAAGATTGGATGTAATTGATTTGAATCTTGTTGAAAATGAATAGCCCATTGAGGACTCGAACATGTATATTCCTCATATGGAATATAAGAGTATTTTCCACATGAAAAAAAAAATCAATCATTTTCAATCAAAATCACTTTATGAACAAAATAACCATGATGTTATCATACATGTCAATCTCTTACCACTTCGGCATTCTTCATTTCTTATACAAATTAATATTGAAACCCCTTACTTGTGAGGGTTTCAAATCACATGAAAATTTGCAATCATTGTGGCAAGCAATGACATATATCCCTAACTATTATATAGGATCATAAAACCAAGCCTGCACTTCATAAACCTTGTTTTTTCAATCACTTGCGTCAAGTTTTCATTATATTTTAAAGGAATTGCAAAGAAATTGACTAGAGAGAAATCAACCAATCTATACACTTAGGAACATAAATAAAATAGAAATCGCCAAGAGAAACCCCAATCATGGCTAACATGAAAGCACATTTGATAAACTCTTTTAAGATGGCTCTGGACACCAAAAAGAGGCCATTTTTTAGTTGAATGTGCCATGAAGGGAGTCTCATGAGAGTGATAAGGGTTATAATTTTGCCCCAACCACTAAAAATTAACTTTAAAACACCAAAAATTGAGAATCAAGGCCATGGTCCACTAATCCATATAGAATAAAATGGAAAACGACCATATAGTTTACCCAGGGAGGCTATAAGAGTTAGATTTGAGAAAAATTGGGTTGAGGGAGGGTGGACACTGAAAGAAATCTGTTGTACAATGATAAAATTTGGCTAGTTGAAGAGAAAAAACATGGAATATGAGATCATAAGCAAGAACAAAACCAAGTAAAGAGAAAACATCATTGCATGGACCTGTACAGGGTTGTACAAGGTGAGAAATTGAGTGGGAAATGCCTAGGAAGGTAAATCATGAAAAAATGAACCCAATAAAAATATTTCACCCAACATTATCTTTCATATCAAAATTTAAGAGGTTTGAAATAAAACCAAGGTTTGGTTAAAAAATAAACTTGGTAATCACAAAACCTAAATATGCCCAAAATATTTTAGGATTAAAATAATTAAGTTTACTTAGGTTTGAGAACAAAAATTAATTAAATTTATGGAAAATAGAAGCTAAGTTTAAAAAGTGAGTAGTCAATCCTAACCGATTTCCATGTTCTAGAGCCAATGATTAGGTTAGAATTGCAAAAAAAAAGCCCTAAAATAGTGAGATTTGCTCATATATGATGAAAACCTAAGTGGTTGTCTATTGAGATTCAACAAGAAAATTTCAGCATCCACGCCTAGTGCATTAAGCACCTACACTAAGGTGGGGCCCACAGTGTTATTTTTGGTGCATGTCTATTTTAATTATCCCTTAATTAAGATGGACAATAAATTGTAATCTAGTCTCAGAAATAGCTTGTAAATTTTAACTGAGGGTGATAAACTCATTTAGCTCATGGATTTCGAGTTAGAGGTAGTTGGTGAGGCATGTAGAGTAATTCCAGTTGTAACAGAGTCCGAAGTGCAATGGTGCATTAGTTAATGAAGGTTGTAATCAGTTTAACTCAGTTGTGCTAGTTGTAACTACTTGATACACTGGTGAGAGATCAAGTGAATTAAATATTAATTAATTCACAATCAATGATCTCACATGCAATTGAGGATTTACTATTATTAGTTGCATGCATGCTAGATCCAGTGGAGACCCAGTTGAGATCTAGGTGAAAGGGAAGTTGACTATCAGTTGTAGGATTATTGGGTTGCACCCATGCAACCAAACACCCATTAGAGTGCCCATGATACTTGCACAGTCAAGGAAGGCCAAAATTCCTATTCTTTAGGGATTGGATTCATTAGGGATTATGGAAGCAAGGTAGGCTATCTGTAGGTAGTAAATTAGCTAAGTATTGGTCAGTTTTATGTATGACAGTGTGAGACAATTAGCTGAGTCCTGAAGGGCTCATGTGAGAAGAGTTTTGTATGAAATTGTTTCATGATCCATGCTGAATATACAATAGAATATAGTGATGTTTTGTGCATCAATATTTCCCCGGGAAATTATATGTGTTGTGTTTTATTTGACTCTTCTTTACTTCATTTGATTAGCGATTGTGTTTTTAATTCCACAAAATTTTTGTAGAAGTGATTCAATATTTAACTTTAGTACATTTTTATATCTGGTGAATCGAAGATATACATGCATGTTGTATAATTTCTACATGGTATCAGAGCACAGGAAATCACAATTGTGAAGCGTGAAGGAGGAGTTGAGTTTGTGACTGGATGGAATTCGAATTTGCAGAAAGAATTTCTTGGTGCTACAGCTGATTCAGGATCGAAATGGCTTTCGATGGCTTGAGGTTGGAGTATGCACTCGAAGGCAGCTCAAACTATATTTCTTGGAAGGAAAAGATGGAGGCAGTACTCGAAGACAATGGCTTGAAGGAATTCATTGACAATGATGTTCCTAAACCTGTTGTGACAGATGCTGCAAATCTTGATGCATGGAAAAAGAAAGCGACAAAGGTGAGGAGGATCCTGTTGGAGGGAGTATGAGACCACATTGTCTCAATCCTCCATGGTAAATCCACACCATATGCAATATGGAAGGCTTTAACGGATCTATTCCAGAGTAGCAGCGACCATAGGAAATTGCCACTCAAAGATAAACTCAGGAAGATCAAGATGGAGAAGGGTGACTCCATACCAAAATATCTAGCAAAGTTTGTCCATTGTCGGGATGAACTGGGGATTGTTGGTATAACAAATTTTTATGATGATTTGGTGAGCTTGGCTCTCCTAGGACTTCCCAAGAGTTTGCATAGTTATCAAGACTCTATCAATGGAAGGGAAAATTTTCCAGATTGGGAATGACTGTGGTTAGATTTGGTGTAAGAGGAGTTCAGACGGAACACCAGAGCTAGATCTTCATCTAAGAATGAAGATGAATAAGATTGTGCTTTGGATTCTAAGGCGAATAAGGGGAAGGGGAGGAAATTCCATTCCAAATTTGAGTCCAAGAATGGAAAGAAGTAGGACATGTCCAAGGTGAAGTGTTTTCACTATCACAAGCATGGACATTTTTCTACTAACTGTCCACAAAAGAAGAAGAACAAGAAGGTTGGAGGATCTGTAGATGGTGAGGCTCTTGCCTCACAATTTGAGCTTGAATTCTTATTGATCACATGCATGGTGTCAAGTGCATTGGGATCTGTGTGGTATTTGGATAGTGGCACTTCCTTTCACATGACGGGAGACAAGGAAATTTTCAGTGGCTTGGAGGAGAAGGATCTCTAGATGCATATTGAAATGGGCGATGACGGGTGGTACAGTGTTACCGGGATTGGTACCATTACCTTCCAGAGGTAGTCAGGTAAACCCTTTCAATTAAGATATGTAATGCATGTACCAGGTTTGAATAAAAATTTAGTTTTAGTCGGAATATTGGAGGATAGAGGCTATGATGTTGTTTTTAGTGAAGGAAAAGATTTCCTGCGACACAAAACAACATGACAATCCAAGAGGATATGGATTCGAGTTAATAATCTCTACAAGTTGGAGGTAGATGGTTGCACAGCAATGATGGGCAAGGAGGATCAAGTGGTGAGTCAGGATGAGGGCGTATTATGGCACAGGAGATTGGTCCATCTTCACCATGGAGCCTTGAAAGTCATGCAACAAATTTCTACAGGTCTTCCCAGGGGTACACTTGCGCATTTAGATGCATGCAAGGGATATAATATGGGAAAATATGTAAATGGCACCTTTCATGAGAAGGAGAACCGAGCTTCGAGAATCCTTAAGAGATTTCACACAGAAATGTGTGGACCATTTTCTGTTGCTTCGACAGTAAAACATAAGTACTATGTAATATTTGTTGATGAATTTTCTCGTAAGTGTTGGATCTTCTTCATGCAGAAGAAATATCATACATTCTCTAAGTTTTTTGAGTTTAAAGCACTTGTGGAGAAAGAGTCGGGGAAGAAAGTGAAGGCTCTTCAGAGCGATAATGGTGGATAATACATCTCTAACGAATTCAAGAACTTCCGCAGCAAAGAAGGAATTTGAAGAGAACTGATAGCGCCTCATAACCCACAGCAAAATGGGGTCATGGAAAGAAAGAACAGAATGATCGTGGGTGCAGCAAGAGCAATGCTGCATGATCAAGTTTATTGGCTCGAGGGGTCTTGACCTAGGTTCGAAGGTTAAGGTTTGCTAACAAACCCCTATACTACTAGCCCTTTCGGTAGTGACCTGCTTGCGCAGGGAAAAGTCTCACCCGAAGCAGTATGGGTGGGTGTTGGAACCAAGTTTCCGCACCCTGAGAGAGAGAGCAGGTAAGTTGAACTGTTCAGCAACTATCAAATCTACGCAGTCAGAGGTCGTTCGCAGGACTTTCAATGATTAACCAGAGTACAGTTTTACCAGATTTATATAACAAGCTCTCATCCACGTGCGGACATCCAATTATAAGCATAAAAAAATATATTCGCAATAGACTTAATCAGATCGCAAATACAGTTATCATAACACAGATCATTCGCAGCTTGTAACAGAATCACATATAATGCGAGTCCACAATAATCATAACCAGATAGATCAAAAAGCATCATATATCCACAATACTTCGCATATATTACTTATCAAAAGTCTCTTACATACCCCAAACCCACCTGTGGACACAGCCAGCAGGGTCCGCACATAGCCAGTAGGAGTCCTTTCCCCAAAAACCCAAACAAATCTACTAATTCACAATTCATATCAATCTTAGTCTCAGTCTGTCTTTCAACTCAAAAAGGTTCAACTACTTACACTATTTTAGCCTACGCATCCAATGGTCCGCAAACTATGGTTTGCAGACTCTTGTTCTACCCTTGACCCATTTACAATGCATTAGGAGATTTGAACCACCCCAAAACCCCTGAGTTAGACTAATATAATAAAAAATATACAAAATGGACCAGTTTCGCAGCTCTTGTAGGAGACCCTGTTCCAACAGACCCCCAACACAATCTTGTGACTCGTCCCGAGTCACAGTGGTGGTGGGGTCTCCACCTGCGCGCCCAGTGCATTGACAGCTGCGACCAACGGGGGCAACACTTCTTGACTATGAGCAGCAGCGCTCTGCGCAATATCTACAAGCTTCTGTGAGGTTGGTCCCTCTGTCGCAGCCGTGACACTCTCTAGTGTCTGTTTTAGTCCCTTCACAGCACCATAAACATCGTGTGAGAGCTGGAAGGCCACAATAGTCCAAGGCTTTAAGCATTCTCTGATAACATGCTTCTTATGGCAGAGTCCCTTAATCTCATCTTGGAGGGTATTTCTAGTCTGCAATCATTCCAAACATTGTGCAAGGACCAAGGTAGGTAATGTAGCCTCAATTTTCTTAAAAGCTTCCTCCTTCTGTCGCAAGTCCTAATTGATTTTCTGGAGGACCAGATCGTGCTGGATCTTGGTCCAAAGCTGCATGGCATCCTCGCGTAACCGGGCACCCTGAGTAATCTGTCCTGTAATGGTGTTGGTAGCCTCAGTCACTATCGCAACGCGCTGGGCTCGTACCTCCAGGGGTGTTTCGGGCTGCATTTTGGCTTGTAAGTCAGATATTTGTTGTTCCAACTGAGTCTTAATGACCTGCATTTCCGTCCTGGAAGCCTTCAATGCTGCGACCAATCCTTTCACTTTAGCCCGGGGAGTGGCTGCGATCGGGATTTATTTCGTAACTTCAGTGCAGAGCTAGTGGATCAGAGTTTCGAGCTCTGCCTGTTGTGTGATAGCAAAGAGCAGCTCTACATTTCTCTGTGATGGTCTGTTCGGCCATACCAAGTTGGTGGTGCACTTGCTAGTCCCAGTGGTGAATCTCCTGAAACACTACAATGTGGAGACCTTGTAATGCGGCGTGGGGTAGCTTGGAAAGATTCAAATACACCCCTGTATCTACTTGAAGCTGGATCTCTTGGTCCGGCGTACTGACCACAAGGGCGGCACTAGGTAAGGGACAGAGGCGGCTTTCTTCCGTGGCTAGCGCTATACTGCTATATGCCATGGGAATTCATCCCTGAACCATGATGGTCTGAATGGTGTCTGCCTTTAACTTCAAGGTTCACAAATCTTCCTGGATAGTGTTGATCGCAGCCTTCTGGTGCTCTTCTAGCGCGGCCCATTTTTCTTCTGTGGCTAGTGTAACAACATCTGCGATTTGTTCGAGATCTCCATCTGTCAATGTAACCGTCTCATCCTGTTCCTTCCACTGGGTGCACTGCTTCTTTCGAGGTCCCTTGACAGGATCGCCTGTGCATTTCGTACCTCCGACGTTCACTTCCTCTGTGCCTAGTTGCGAATCAACCTGGGTCTCAACTCCGGTGTTCTTTGTGGTGGCCTGTGGTGGTTGTGTGTCCTTTTTCGTGGCTGTGCCAAAATATTTCCTTGTGCTTCCGGTCTCCTTGGTGGTAACAGGTGGGGGTACTTACGTCGTGCTAGTACTAGCGGTGCCCCTTGCACCGGTTTTGAAGCCTATCTTCTAGGCAGGAGGCGATAGCGTAATCACATTGTCGATTTCTTCGTTTGCTACCATATAAGGAAGTGATGTCCAGGTTTTATCCTTGTGGCTACGGATCTGAATGTTGTTCATGGTAACCTGGAATGATGCGATACTTTTGTACTTATCATATACTGTGGGGGATAGCCATGGTCGAGAATTGATGGCTACGGCCACACTACTCTGAAAGAGAACCCAGAAGACTTGGTTATCTTCTATGTGTTGTGAATCTCTGGAATCCCAGAGATGGGATACCGGGCCCCTTCGTACATATATGGAGGGAGTTCGGGGAGGACTGACTCCGCAGGGGTTTCTCAAGCAACCAGGGCTATAAGAAATATTAGCCAGGCATAGCAGAAGGCTTTACCCTGCTCCTATGATTCACGGACGTTGGCTAAGAACTCGTCGCATAAGTATTGGGCCCAATTGAGGCAGACCACCTTCACACATTAACCGGCTAGCTGAATGACATAGGCAGGGATAGTTGTGACTTAACACTTTTGCATTAGCTTGCAGGCTAGTAATATGGTACCCATCTACGTAGTCGGGTCACTGATGGATTTTATGATGAAGCCCTGTGTATTCCTTTCCACATGGTAGGTCTTACGCACATACTTAGCGGTGTCCCCTTCATATTTCTTGCCTACACGCTCCAGAGGGTGTGGCCCGTTCATGGGAAGGCCCGTGATTCTATGAACCAAGGCAGCATCTATGGGGACCCTATCCCAAATCCACAAGCAACCATTGTGTACTAGGGCGAGCAACTGTCAGGCCAGTTGATCCGTAACGTTGTAGTGGCTAAAGTGAGGCATACGCAGCAGGTTCAAGAGCCCGGATCTGGCCAATCCACTTACCCAGCATTGAGGAACGACTGTGACCCGATCGTCGGCATAAATTGTGTCGAAGTACAGCGTGGGGGTCAGCTAAGGGAAGGCTTCATAATTTTCCAAGTCGTGATCGTTGAATTTAACTTCATGGAGCTTCCCGTAAGGGTCACTCAGGACAAGGACTTCTCCCAGGCTTAGCGGCGTCTATAGGTAGGTAACTAGGCCATCAAGGTTTTTTGGTGTGCACATCTATGGCCTGTGCTGGCGGATGAAGGGAGGTAACCAGTTGATTGGATTGGTAGGCAGGGCTTCCTCCTGCGCAGCCTGAGCCTGAGGTGTTGCTCGTGGGGACTTTGCATGCCTCAGGGAGGTCCTAGGCTTCCCTGAAGCCCAATTCACAGCTTTGGGGGGCTTCCCTGAGCCCTGTGCCTACTCTTTTCCCTTCCTCGTGACCGGCATGGAGGGAACTTCTTCATCCTCCGACCCAATCTCCATTACTTCCTTAACTTCTGGGGAAGTAGGGGCCGAGGGCTCAGCTGGGTTGGTGGCTGTCATCCTAGCATAGAAAATGAATCCCGATTCTAGGTGGCTACTATCAGTAGGGGGGTCGATTCGACATGAGAGGGACAGTACAGACCCAAAAAATCTTATAGCTCAGGCTCTCGTGAGATAAAGAGGACAGGTGCAAGTTATGCAAGTGAGACGGAACCCTTGTTTGAGCTATCTAGCCCTTTTTATAGCACTTGTGGGAATCCAACGGTAGGGTAAACTTGACTTGGAACTTACCATTAGGTAAACGGGAAAAAATCCGCACAATCTGCCCCATTAAATTCCAACAACCTGCTCCTTTTAACGGTAACTTTTGCTTTTTACTATACGTTATTATGCTAATGGCTAGCTTTCACACCTCCTGTGTGCTTAACGTTCCTACCACGCCTGGTTCAAACTCCTGCGCATATTTCCCCAACACAGGCTTAAGCCCTGAGTACTTCAAACCCAAAGATATGTTTGCTTGGTTTGTGTCATCGCAATAGAACCGGGCTGCCTTCATGAGCAATTATTTCAGAGGTGCTATGATTACTGCATATTTTCGAACAAAATTTATGTAATAACTTATGTGGTCAAGATGTGCGCACAACCGCCCTTTTGTTGTGGGAGCTGGTGGAGATACAATATTCGTATCCCCACTTTTTTCCAACAGGGGGTGCGTCTTATTGCTATCCATTCGCAGCCCGAGTGGTCTCGGACCCGTGCGCACCCTATTCAATTCTGAGCTAGGACCCTCTTGTGGATCATTCTTACCTTCTTTTGGGGCAAGGCTACAATATTTGATCATGCTTGGTGTCCGTGGCTCCCAATTGGGTATTTCAGGTGCGACACATAGGTGCAATTCACCCCATGCTACAGTGTCAATGTCCCGCAGAGCTGGGTCAAGCGCCTCTGTTCTGCCTATTATCCCAAATGTTCCCAAAAATTCACCCCTCAAAGCCTCCCAGTGGCAGGTGTGCTGGTGGAGCTCCGAATCTAAGTACCATGCGGTGGGAAGTGGTCCCAAGGCATGAATAAGCAGATGAACCCACTCCTGGGCAGTTCTATTGCACCATTGTTTTACCCATGCAAACAGATACTCTCGTGGGTCTTCGGATCCAAGGAACGTTCCTTTTCGTACGTCAAATGGGGCCTCAAATCATAGGATCATCATATTCTGACACTCTTCCCAATTCTGGAATGTCTCCTCATGCGCTCCCCACCATCGCGCAGGTGTTCCACGCATGGCCAACTTACAAGCCCATAGTAGTCGTCCTTAGGGAACTTCGGCTTCAAATGCTCGCAAAAAGTCCCTAACATTACCATAACCATCAAAATAAGGTAGATATCTTACCTTTGAGGAGATGCAACAAAAGTTCTTTGTGATCCAAAGACATCACAACGCAGAGACATCATGTAACCAGTTTTTCCAGTTCTCCATCTCCCCATCAGAGTCGGAGCAACAGTCACTATTATTTTCCCAGTAGAGTACCCCCTCCGCTGTGGGGTTGATCCAATCTTCATCTTGCACAGTCAACTTATATATGTGATCCACATCCTCTTCGTCACACGCTAGTTCTGTGTATAGTTCGCCTTCCGCCGGATCTAATGGTACTATTACCCTTGTACCGTTATTCTCGAATACCATGCTTCTCTTCTTTAGGTTAATGATGCCTCCCATATCGATGGCCCAATCCAAGCCTAGGAGCACAAGTTAGGGGTCCGTATCTTCGACGATCTGAATTACTTCAAAATCAGCCAGGACCTTAACCCTTGCGATGCCCACCACAATATTCGATAATATTCCCATTGGAATGATCTTCTGTTGATTGGCCATACATAGCTAGATAGTGGACCATTCCAACTTAGGTTCCCCCATGTGTTGCCAAGTTTGTTTAGGTAATACATTCGCATCTGACCCTAGGTCCAAAATAACCCGATCCATCTTGTAATCACCTATCTGTGCAGTCAACAACATCTCCCTGCTGGTGTGTTTCTTATACCTATAGATTTTATGTATATCCTTGACTTCCGGAGGGAGGATAGGTCATGTTGCGCAACTATCTATCAATTCTTGAAGATTTCCTACAACCCTCAGGTTGCGCAGTAGCTTCAGACATTCTTTTAAAAAGGGTTTGACCTCCTCATCTGTCTTGAGGCCCTCAGGCGGCTGCAAAGTAGATGCCTCTGCCTCAGAAAAATCCTTGCGAACTGCTTTCTCCTTCTTTAGATCCAAACCTTCCTATTTAATAACTACTGGTCGGATCAGAGGCTCGGTTGTAGTTTTCTCCCGGCCCCCCAGTGGCCATCCCATTGTGTGTTACGACATTTACGCTTAGATCATTGTCTCGTAGTTCAGCCTTAACCCTCTGCACATTCTGCGTAGGTGTCGGCTACTTTTCCTGCATCTTCGCTATCAAGACTGGACGGTTTTCAGTCGCATGGTCCAACTGTCTGCAATACTGGCAGGTCTGTCTTGTGGGGTTTGGACAGTCCCTGGCGAAATGCCCTACCTCTCCATAGCTATAAAAAATGAGTTGCCCTCATCCTTGACCTGCGATTTCGCCTCTTCCGCCTCCCCTGCCCCTTGCTGGGGAGCCCCCTGCACTCGAGAGTGATCTGGGTGAGGATGGGTCCGACTGCACTCTATAGAGATTCCCTCGATCGATCATCAAATCATATGTCCGAAAGTTCTGTTGATCGTGTCCTACTGACCTGCAGAACCTGCACCATTGCTGTTTTACTTCTGGAATGTACATAGCAAGGCGGGGACAGTGGTTTGTGTCGTGTAGTCCTGCAACACGACAATCATCGCACCACAGTACCGACCCACTTGGTCCTGCCACTTCCCTAGGGCGCAGCGGACTAGGTCCCCTGACTTGCATGTAGTATGTTAACAGCGGGTAGTTATCCTTGGTGTGACCATTCATCCTACAACGTATGCACCATCTTTCTGGGCTAGCCTCTGCACCTTGCTCCTTTCGTAGGTTCTGGATCTCCATGTGCATCGCCTCTAGTTGTCCTTAGATCTGCTAGATGCCTAGCTGGGTATCGTCTCTAGGCAAAACTTCTAATTTCATATCGACCACTGGGGCTTTTTCCGGAGATTCGAAAGTTTTGTGACCCAAAGGTACGCGCAGGTGAGGCAGCAAAATAGAAATGAACCACTTTGTGTGCTATCTGTAGTTGTACTGAAATCCTCCTTCCCTGATCACCTTCTTCAGTCGTTGATCGGCCTCCCATACTGATTCATAAGGCCCTTGCTTGAAATCCTTTAGATCAACCACTATTTTAGAATAGGACTTAGGCTTCTTGAATTGTTGTTTTAAGGCGTCCTTGATCTCATCGATGGTTGAATTTGCATGCTATCTGATGTATCCCATGTACCAATCTAAAGCTCTTCCTTCGAAGGCAAGGGATAGTTGTGCCCTCTTCACCGCATCACTAGCTACATTCTGCGCAATCCATACTGATTCTACGACAAACCAGAACTGTTCCATGTCCTCATCTCCCACACCCTTAAAGGTATGCAATTTCATGTGCACAACCATGTCGTCTTCTTTTAGGTTTCAATTTTCCAGTACATCCCTGGCATTACCCGATCCCTCTCTCAAAATGCTCCCAGTCCTGGCAATGGAACCATTTTTTGGCTCGAGGGGTCCTAACCCAAGTTCGGAGGTTAAGGTTTGCCAACAAACCCCTATACTGCTGGCCCTTTCGGCAGTGACCTACTTGCGCAAGCCAAAATCTCACCCGAAGTAGTATGGTTGGGTGCTGGAACCAGGTTTCCGCACCCTGAGAGAGAGAGCATGTAAGTCGAACCGTTCGAAAACTATCAGATCTATGCAGTCAGAGGTCGTTTTCAGGAATTTCAATGAATAACTAGAGTACAGTTTTACCATATTTATATAACAGGCTCACATCCATGTGCATACATCCAAGTATAAGCATAAAACAGTATATTCACAACAGACTTAATCAGGTCACAGATACAATTATCATAACACAGATCATTCACATCTTGTAACATAATCACATATAATGAGAGTCCATAGTAATCATAACCAAATAGATCAAACAACATCAGATATCCACAATACTTTGCATATATTACTTATCAAAAATCTCTTACATACCCCAAACCCACCTGCGCACACAGCCAGCAGGGTCCACACATAGTAAGACTGAGGATCTCTGTGCACACAGCCAGCAGGAGTCCTTTCCCCAAAAACCCAAAAATATCGACTAATTCACAATTTGTATCAATCTTAGTCTCAGTCTGTCTTTCAACTCAAAAAGGTTCAACTACTTATACTATTTTAGCATATGCACCCAATGGTCCGCAAACCGTGGTTTGCAGACTCTTGGTCTACCCTTGACCGATTTACAATGCATTAGGGGCTTTGACCCACCCCAAAACCCTTGCACTAGACTAAATATAATAAAAAATATACAAAATAGACCAGTTTCACAGCTCTTGTAGGAGACCATGTTCCAACAAAGGCCTACCGATGCATCTATGGGCGGAAGCATGCAACACTGCGGTATTTTTGCAGAGTCGTTGTCCTCATAGGATACTTGGAATGAGTACACCTAAAGAGGCTTTAACTAGTAAGAAACTTGGTGTTTCACACTTTAAGATTTTTGGCTCATCTACTTATGTGCATGTGACCAAGGATGCCAAGAAGAAGCTGGAACCGACAGCTGAGATCGATAATTTTGTGGGGTACATTGAAACACCCCATAATTATCGAGTGCATTTGCCAAATAAAAGAATGAATGTTGTGCGACGAGATATAAAATTTGATGAGGAGAAAGCCATGCAGTTGTCCCTTGAGAGGGAGTTGGACTTGCATGTGGAGGAGGAACTGTTTGTTCCCAAGGATGAGCCTCAAGATGTGGATCAACCACACAAGGAGGTTCATGGAGTGGAGGAAAACATTCATGTGGAGCCATCCATTAGAAATGGAAAAAGGCGCACCACAGAAGCTAATAGATTGATACTTGATGTTGCAGAGAATGTAGGAACACCTACTTCACAACACAGACAGAGACATTCTCCTGACCGATTTACTGGATACATGGCTCTTATGAGAAAATGTATTGTGAATGAACCATCTTCCTTTCAGGAAGCAGTGCAACAACCAACCTAGGTTGATGAAATGGTGGAGGAGTATGACTCCATTGTCAAGAATAGTGCATGGGAGATTGTCCCAAGACCGGTCGACAAATCAGTGGTTGGATCGAGATGGATCTACAAGGTAAATCAAGTTGTTGATGGGAGTGTGGAGAAATACAAGGCCATATTTGTGGCTCGGGGATTCTCACAAATCGAGGGGATAGATTATGATGAGACTTTTGCACCTGTTGCAAGGTACTCTTCCATAAGATCCATCCTTGCACTCTCAGCGCAAATGGGTTGGCACATTCATCAAATGAATGTGAAAACTATGTTTCTTAATGGGATCATTAAGGAAGAGGTGTACATAGAGTAGCCTGAAGGTTTCAAGATCTTCAATAGTGAGTCGCATGTGTGCCAACTCAAAAGAGATTTGTATGGGCTAAAGCAAGCACCCCGTGCTTGGTACACTTGGATAGACATCAATTTCACCAGACTAGGCTTCACCAAAAGTGAAGCAGATGAAAACCTGTACTAGATTGTGGTTGAGGGTAAGATATTGATTATTGTTCTTTATGTTGATGATCTAATTTTGATTGGTGATGACCAGCTGATACACTCATGCAAGGAGGATCTTGCAAGGGAGTTTGAAATGAAGGACATGAGACTCGATTATTTCCTTGGATTGGAAATATGGCAGTGGGATGGTGAAATTTTTGTGTCTCAAGGAAAGTATACAAAGGATATATTGGGTAAGTTTCACATGGAGAGTTGCAAACCCATGGATACTCTTCTTCCAAGAATTTGGAGGAAAGAGGATGCTACTTCTGGAGAGGTAGTGGATGCTACTATCTACAGGCAGTTAGTTGGTTCACTGATGTATCTAGTGAACACTATACCATACATTTTCTACGTAGTTAACCAACTGAGTCAAGCTATGGTTAAGCCTACCAAGATCTTTTGGAAGGCGAGGAAGCTTGTCTTGAGATACCTGAGGGGCACATCAATTATGGCCTATGGTACAAAAATATAGAGGGAGTGAAGCTTTAAGGCTTCACGGATGCAGATTTAGCAAGCAGCCCATCAAACAAAAAAAGCACACCAGGAGGGATCTTCAGCACAGGATTGACAATAGTTTCCTGGTACAACAGGAAACAACAATCCGTGGCACTCAGTTCAGCGGAAGCTGAATACACGACGACAAGTCAAGTTGCATGTGAGGCTATCTCGATGAGAAATATCTTGGTTGGTTTGTTTGGTTCTCAGATGGATCCTACAGGGATTCATTGAGATAATCAGAGTTGCATTAAACTCTTGATTAATCTTGTGTTTCATGATAGGTCCAAGCATATAGATATATAGTACCATCATCTCAGAGATTGTGTGCAAAGAAGAATAATGTTGCTTCAATACATTCCCATGGAAGATTAGGATGAAGATATTATGACGAAGGCGCTCACCAGGAGAAAATTCGAATACCATAGAGATAGGATCGGGGTGAAGGATAATCCCTTTCTTGTTGAGAGTGAGTTTTGATATTCAACAAGAAAATTTCAGCACCCACGCCTAGTGCATTAAGCACCTACACTAAGGTGGGGCCCACAATACTATTTTTGGTGCATGTCTATTTTAGTTATCCCTTAATTAAGATGGAAAATAAACTGCAATCTAGTCTCAAAAATAACTTGTAATAGTTAAATGAGAGTGATAAACTCAGTTATCTCATGGATTTCGAGTTAGAGGTAGTTGGTGAGGCATGCAGAGTAATTCTAGTTGTAACAGAGTTCAAAGTGTAGTGGTGCATTAGTTAATGTAGGTTGTAATCAATTTAACTCAATTAAGTGAGTTAAACTCAGTTGTGATAGTTGTAACTACTTGATGCACTAGTGAGAGATCAAGTGAATTAAATATTAATTAATTCACAATCAATGATCTCACATGAAACTGGGGGTTTACTATTATTAGTTGCATGCATGTTAGATCCAGTGGAGAGCCAGTTGAGATCTAGGCGAAAGGGAATTTGACTATCAATTGTAGGATTATTGGGTTGCACCCATGCAACGAAACACTCATTGGAGTGCCCATGATACTTGCGCAGTCAAGGAAGGACAAAACTCCTATTATTTATGGATTTCATTCATTAGGGATTGTGCAAGCAAGGCAGGCTATCTGGAGGCAGTAAATTAGCTAAGTATTGGTTGGTTTTGTGTATGACAGTGTGATACAATTAGCTGAGTACTGGAGGGCTCCTGTGAGAAGAGTTTTGTATGTAATTGTTTCATGATCCATGTTGAATATACAATAGAATATAGTATGGTTTTGAGTAGCAAGCTTTCCCCAGGAAATTATATGTGTTGTGTTTGATTTGATTCTTCTTTACTTCATGTGATTAGAGGTTGTGTTTTTAATTCCGAAAAATATTTGTAGAAGTGATTCAATATTTAACTTTAGTACATTGTTAGATTAGGTGAATCCAAGATATACATGCATGTTGTATAATTTCTACATTGTCTACATAGGAATGCAAAACTATAAAAGAGGAGAGACAAAAAAACATAAATCTATTGAAATTTGATGCAAAAAATTCAATAAAGAACTTATTCAAGGAGAAATATCTCGATAACCTACTCTAATGCCATGTTATAAATATCTACATAATATAATCTCCTACTGGAAAAAAATAGTAGATAAAAACATTAAATAAACTATGAAAGGAAAAAGAAGGGAGAGATAGGAATTATGTGGTAAAATGCTAGTTTGGGAACATCCATGGAAGTAACTTATTTATTCTCTAGGTATACTCCAATTCATATAAGGCTACACCCTCATGTAAGCATTAGATCTTGTTACATTTTCTCACTTGCACACTCAATAGAGTCTCCTTCACCTTTATTATATATTATAGAGTGAAAGGAAAACAAAACCGATGACACGTGGGATAACACCTATTTGAAATATGGTAATGTTGTCATTGTGACAAACACCCTCCAAAATATTTCATACACTTGAATTTTGGAGCCTCCTTTTGATCTTATAATCTATTTTTCCAAGTTGTTCATAGTCACTTCATGATCGGTTGGAATTTTTCTAAAGGTGTTGAAGCCACTTGCTTACACACGCTTATATTTTGATGCATTCACAAGAAAACTTATTTCTAGCAAGCCTAGAAGACAATTTTTACCTTTGAAGACAAGCATGTGCAATCCTGGAGAACAGTGGTTGTGTCGTCTTTCGAAATAGTGTCTACACAGTCCTTAGTAGTAGTGATTGTGTATTGCTTGGTGATAGGCATTGTGCAGCGCCTAGACATTGCATAGTCCCTGATGACAATGGTTGTAAAATTGATAGGGATAGTGATTGTGTAATCCATGTAGACAATTAATGTGAAATTTCAGTTGAAAGAAATTCTCGCGCTCTTAGTTGCAATTGTATCGTCATTTCGAGTGAGTTTCTCAATTGTCTCTTTTGTGCGCTTTTGCTTTCGTAAGTGTCGCTTTCACATTTTAAATTGTCATTTTTTTTTCACTTTTTCGTGTGTCACTTTCACTTTATTTATATTTTGCAAGTATCATTTCACTTATTCCCACCTTTTCAAGTGTCTCTTTTGATTGTTTTCACTCTTGCATGTGTCTCTTTCGCTTATTTTCGCTTATTTTGTTAAAGCGATTTGGTGTACCACTAGACGTTGTTCTAACACACTCTTATGGATTAGTTGATCCTACCTATTATATAAATATGCACTAGACACTTCCCCACATCTTAGCACACTTTATGGTTTTAGTTGACACTTGTATCGCAGCTTGTATTTTAAGTGTCGCAAACCTATGTTTTAAATGTTGCACTGCAAAATAAGTGTCACTTTGTTGTTTTTTCAAGGCATACATGTTGATTCTAAGCATTGTGTTTTCTCTTGGCTTGTTTTCTATGGTATACATGTGTGATATAACTGTATTAGGACTTATTTTCATGTTTTGTTCTTTCTTGTTCCACTGATCCCACACTTAGCCAATTTCATAGTTTCCTTGGCCTCACCTCCTGCACACTTGAATTCCCAGTCAGTGGATGAGCGCATTGCACACTTTTAGCCAACAATGATGACATTCTTACCTCCTACAAAATTTCATTGCGCCATTGTCAGGAAAGCCTCCTTAAAAATCACATTGCACAAACCTAAAACACAATCTCTCAAGTCTCTATTGCTTAGTCTTGCTCATTGTGCCCAAGACTGAATCTTGCTTGCCTCCATTGGGAATAACACATTTCTCATCAGTAGTAGTTCCTCCTCTTGATCACTGCTGAAGAGAACTGTACAGTACCTTGAGCTTTCCTCTCATTCAGTGTGCATTGCATAGTTACAATTAGCAAGCCTTCAACCTTATCTGTTAGAATTTCCCATTATGTAGAAGATATGGCAATCCTTTCCTTCATTGTGCAATACACATTTTTGGTGGGAAAAGAGTCACATGGATACCCTTGCAATAGAAAATTGTGCAATGCCTTGACTTCTTGTCTCTTGGGCAGCTTCAATTCCTATGCTCCTAGTCACTGCCTCTTGTACTTCACAGACATGCTAGTATCTTCCTCTTTCCCTATCTTAGTGTGCATTTTTAGTGCACAATATCCCACTCCTTACCTCTTACAATTGTGCATTTTTCCAAAGGAAGCCTCACCCTATCATCCCTTACAAAGATCTATCACTTTGAGGACTTTCGATGAGTAGCCATAGGTAGAATAGATTATTTTCTTACTGATGTTATGTTTTCATGAGTGAAATTCATCTTCCTGTGTCATCATCTCAACATGGAAAGGTGATGTACAAGGAATTCATCAAGGAGAGGTTACAAGAAGGAACTTGTGAAGAAGAAGCATAAAGGAATCATTAGGAAGGACATGAAGGAATCTTGGACCACGACAGAGAGATGGAAACACATGCTGACTTGGAAGGTTCCAAAGCTAATCCAGACCCTTTGGAGGGTGAAGATGTAGTACAAGTCATATCTATCATGAAGAATTGAAGACGCAACAACAAAGAGAGGAACTTTGCATTGATACATTGCAATGAAGTCTTATGACACAGTCGCCAAATTATGGCCTCTCAAATTGTGATCACAAAATCATATGTTGTTAATGTATTTTTTCCACATCATTTATGGAATGCAATGTTGTATTTTCAAAGAAATTTCACTTAATATATGAAGCTCTCATATCTGGAACACTTTCATGCATGTGTCGTGAATGATTGTAAGATTATTATTTCATTGTTTATGGTGTATGTTTATGTTTACACATACTAATGAAAATGAACTATTTTATTAGCTTTGGTATGTATCTTGTTGAATGTGCATTATACTTGCTTTTATGATCATTGTTATATTGTGAACTACTTTGCAGGTTAACTAGTGATTATTTCCACGCTCTTTTCTATCTCTTTTAGGATAATACTATTACTTTTATACTAGAGACTCACTCTTTCTTTCCCTTCTGTGAAAGCACCTTATATATGTTGCAATTGTATGCTTCACGATGTTAACTTACTTGATTATCTCAAAGTTTGTGCATAGTATCTTATGTTGATAATTGTAGCCAAGGCAAATCTCTAAGAATAATGGTGGTCAGGCCTATTATCCAAATGGGGCTCCTACACCAAATGGTGTGAAGTATAGTTGGGACTTCATATCGGGAAGACCCCCTTTGTTGGTTGACTCACTCTTTCTTTCCCTTTTTTGAAAGCACCTTATATATGCTACAATTGTATGCTTCACAATGTTAACTTACTTGATTATCTCAAAGTTTGTGCATAATATCTTATGTTTATAATTGCAGCCAAGGCAAATATCTAAGAATAATGGTGGTCGGGCCTATTATCCAAATGGGGCTCCTACACCAAATGGTGTGAGGTATAGTTGGGACTTCATATTGCGAAGACCCCCATTGTTGGTTGATCTCTAGCATTTTCAATAGGTAAATTGATGAATAATAACTTGGTGAAAAGAGCACTAAGGAAATCATTAACAAATTCACATTTTAACACTATGGGTTGGTATCACAGATCATGATTGACCTGAAATGTTAAGTCCCTTACGGCCCCTATATTAATATCATAATAGGCATTCATTATTATTTTATATGTTGTATTGGGAGCTTGGATAGATCCCTTTTGTACCCTTTAATTTTAATTGTACCATTGGTCTCCTACACACACACACACACCAAGAAAAGCTACTCTTATGATCATAAAAATCTTGTCTTGTACATTGTATTCATTGGAAAAGGAGGCTTCCCCCTCAAATATTGTAATTATTAGTTTCTTATCATTTTTAAGGTCCAAAGTTCATAACATTTGGTATCATAGCATAAAAACCTAGGGTTTTTCTACTTCAAACAAGTCATTGTGGAATTTTTGTCATAATTTTTTATTAAGTATGATTTAGACTGCAAAATTTTGAGACGATTTAGGAATGATCACGAATTACAATTGGTCAAAATTGTAGATTTTGGTTCAATTTACTTCTAAATATACACCCTATATCAGTTAGGGTTTGTGAATGGTCCTAAAATTGGTTTCAAACAAGTGTTCTTTGAATATCACCATAACTTTTTGGGGGGAGATTCAAATGGTGAAATTCTGAGCATGTTGATAAGAGATCTTAGGAAATATCTAGTAAAAATTTCATATTCTAGTTTGGTATAATATAGGTATCCCCTATGAAATTTAGGGTTTACTAATGGTCCCAAAATCAATTTCAAATGACTAATCTTGGAATTATCACTATAATTTTTTTCTCATACACTTCAAATTGCATTTTTTTCAAAGATCTAAACAGACATACCAAAGTGCCTCAAATAGAAATTTCAAAATATTATTTGAAAAATTGGACAAGTGGAACACTTTACAAGTTCACTCTTGGGAAGAGGTCAAAAATCAATAATTTTTGGGAAAGTTATCATAATTTTCACATGGCACATCAAATTTTTCTAAAACTTGTGGAATTACACAAAAGAAATATCAAAGTAATACATGCCAATTTTTTTAGATTCAGGAAATCTCAAATATAATATATATCAAGGAAAAGGTTATATATCTAGATAGTCTCCTAATTAAGGTTTTGAAG
Organism: Pinus albicaulis; assembly: GCA_034641835.2. Classification (NCBI taxonomy): domain Eukaryota; kingdom Viridiplantae; phylum Streptophyta; class Pinopsida; order Pinales; family Pinaceae; genus Pinus; species Pinus albicaulis. Next base: position 506,226,402 of record CM076574.1, read on the forward strand.
GTATATAATTTACAAGTGACATAAACTTTGATTGGAAGATCCATTCTTTTAGTGACATAAAATTGTGATAAAGTGGAGTATTACTATTATTTCCTCACATGCCTCCAAAGAAATATCCAAAATCTATTACACCCATTAAACCTTTTGAATGGTCATCCATGAATCATGAAGAAAGATAAGATATCTAGTACCAGTTTGCCATTTTTAAAAATTTATCACAAAGGAAAGAATTGGTTAAAAGGGGTATTGAACAAAGGGTAGATGAAAATAAGGATGAAATGGATAAGAATAATCGTTGGAACAAAATATGGATGGAATGGAACAACATATTATAGAAGTTGTAAATGGGAGGCTCCTTAAAATTGATAATTTGAATGAAGTCATAAAAATAAAAGTAGTGTTCAAGTGGAACAACTTGCCAATAATAAGAATTTTTCAAGAACATTTAACTCCAATTTTGGAGTTACTCGTGGATGGTTTCCTAAATAAATGAACCTTCCCAAGGTTGAATTAAATAATTTTTATGGAATAGAGGTATTTACCTAGGTGCGCCAAATAGAGAAATATTTTGAATTGCAAAATATGATGGATGATAAGCAAAGGGTTCACATAACAACTTTGAACTTTGAGATTAAACCTTGTCAATGGTATCAATGGGTAGTTTAAGGAAGCCCCATTCTTATCATTATACTTGGGGTTTATTTACAAGAGACTTAGAATCACAATACAGAAAATATTTGGAACAATACTACTTCAGTCAATTGACAAGAACCAATAAGTTTGGTGATATTGAAGATTAAAATTTATAATTTTAGGTTTTGGGGTGGATAATATGAACATTTATTGGAATATTACATGGGTGGATTAAAATAAGGCATTTAATTTTAGCTTTTCCTAAAACATCTCAAAAATATTATGGAAGCTATGAACTTTTCTCATCATATTAAAGCCAAGACTAAGGTTACAAACAAGTCTTTCATGGGAGTATACACAAGAAGAAGAGATAATTTTGGGGTTCATAAGGCAACCCTGCCTCAACCTACTTGAATATCACAAAAACACTGATGGAGGAAAGAAGAGCAAGAGTACTATGTTTTGGTTGTAACAACAAATTATCAAAAAGGAATAAATGTTGTTGGTAGAATAAATGTTGTTGGAAAATGCAATATAGCAACTATTAATTTTGTTTTTCCTTAACTTTAATAATTGATTGTGAAATTTATTTATCTTCTTGTGTTTTTTTATTGGTTCTTCTTCATTAAACAATTATAAAGAGAAAATTAGTAAAGATAGAGGACACAAAAATTAGGCGCCAAGCCATGGAAAAACCCCTGCAGAGGGAAAACCCAAAAAATATCTTCTCTTCTTATAGAATCTTGTTCAAGTGAGACAATGAAGACCCAAAACCTAGAAAAATTCCTCCTCCAAATACCAAGTCATCCCTTCAAGAAACCCTTCCAATAGGATCAGATCAATAAGTCTCAATCCTGCATCAACCAACTTCTAATTGCAACTTCGATCCCCAGCTTCTACGCTACAACTTCAACCTACAAATTCAATCATGTAGTTGTTGCAGAAACCCTAAGACAACTCTTCAAGAAATCTTCCTTTGAGAAAGAAAATATTTCCTAATGAAAACACAGCCAACTCAAGGCACTTTTATCTTCTAGCAACTTGATCCTCCAACTTGATCTCATGCAATTCCGACCTTCCTGGAAGCTGTAGAATCCCTACATTTCATAGGTGTGAGAGAGATAGAGCCCAAAAATAAACTTTTCTCCTTATTATTAGATTCTCTTTATCTTTTAGACCTTCACTCTCCCTTTCTTGCCTCTCCCAGCTTCAGATCAAACTTCTTCTTGAGAGATCAAATTTGTATATGTGAATGTTTTAAATGAGGTCAAAGCTACCTATATTTATATCCTTTCCAAGGGTTTGAATTCCCTCTTATAGGCGAACTTGAAGTTTCTAGGGCCGACTTGTACTTTGGAGGTTTCTTGGACATTCTAGACTCAAAATAAATTAGTTTTCAAGTTACATCTTGCCCATAAAGGTCTTATAAACATGATGTTAACTCTCTTGACTCATGACAATAATTCCTATGACCTAAAAAACCCTAGAAGCATGAAGAACGTGCCTTTTCCTAGAAGAGAATCAATAAGAAGCATGAAACCCATGTTTTAAAATAGTAATTTTATTTCTTCTTTTGTCTGTTATATAAGATATACATATTGAAATGAGTACACCAATAATTATGAAGATTGAAACTAGTTACATTTTTAACACTCTCTCTTAACTAGGGAGGTATTCATAATTGTACAAATAGTACAACATCATTTTCAAACTAAAGAGCATAAGAAGAGTCAGATTGATAATCCAATTGTAAGCATCAACACTATGACCAACAATGTCTTTAAGGCCTAACTAGACAATCTCAACTTCATTCGAGAGTAGTATAATGGGAAGATTTACGTGTGATACTATAATACCTCTAAGGTGCATACCCCATCTAGATGTTCACTAAGTATGTCCTTTTAGGACTATTCTTATCTCAAATTACCGATCCTAAAAAGATATATGTATTCTTCAACCACTCTTATATTGGATACCTATATTATCCTCAAAGAGTGCCAATATATTTCCTTTCTTGATTATCTATCCTCAAAGAAACCACATATGCTTATCCAATCCTCCACCATTCTCTCTTCATGGTCTTCACTTAGACTTGCAGATGTTAGTCCTAGTCAAGTGCATGATACATGAAGAAGAGAATGCTCATGTGATGTCCACCATCACTCCCTCTCAACCAAAGAATATATACCCATTCCATCTTGGTTAGGAAATAGATCCTTTCTCCTATTTAAGGAGTCTCCTTTACTCCCTCTCAAGTCTAGAGGAGATTCGTGACTTCTTGTTAAATTTGATAAGTCATAGCCACAAGCTCTCTAGATTGTTTCCATAAAAGTATCATCCACCTATTCTTTATGGAGATAGCTACATGGCTCCCTCTTTACTTCTCATCTTATTATATCGATCTCTCTTCCTTCCTGGGTATCATGGAGCCATCTTCTTTTTGACAGGGTTCAAGCCATTCCTTTCATCTTATCATCAACAATGAAGCCATTATATTGAGTCTTAACAAACTTCAAGCTAATATTAGCTTCCTTATGAAAGTGATCTCCTTTTTACGAGGTTGAACTTCAGGTTATCTTCTAGCAATTCTACCTTTCAATCCCAAGATGAAAAAAATCTTGACTTCATAATTTCAAAATATCATATGTTGAGCTTGCCTCATCATTCTTCATATATTCTTGCAATATCATTCTAGGTAGCAAACTAATATGTTAACCATATAACCAACAAAAATTATTAATATTTTACTTACCTAATCATGCTGACCTTATCATTCAAGAATAACCATCCTCCTAGTCCAACTCCACAAGAAACTTCCTTCATGAATCATAGTGCCGAAGGATCAAACTTGATTACCAAGTTACAATTTTATTCTGGAGACTATATTAGATGGTGATCACTATTCTATATAATCTAGTGAAAAATTCTTAATTCTTTATTCATTGAGTAATTCAAATTTTTCTTTTAAGAAACATATAATCATAATAAGCATATTACAATATTATGCACATATGAACTTGATTCAGGAGAAGAGTTACTTCAAATATGCATTCCTATGCTTCCATACAATCATCTAGCCATGTGTCCTAAAATGAGCTTGAAACTTGACCAACTTCATTCCTTCATCCTTTAAGAGTATCGTTTCCATACTATATGGAATGTATACTAACCTTGTCATAATTCTTCTTCCAAGAACCTTCCAAAATGATGGTTCTTTGTAGGATCTTGATGATCCAACTTAGCAAGAATGACTACGTCTAATATAATGTTAGATAATGCTTGGATATATATTGTGTAAAATGGCCCCAATCTTCTCAATTTTGAAAGACTAAATGATTGAAAGAACCTCAATCAAGTAGACTCTAAATAGATATTATCACATGCTTCTATCTATGATGCGATAGAAAATCATGACTCTTCTAGAGTAAAAACCAATGCATGTTATTCTAAATGCAAGACAAAATTCACATGGGACTTGACAGGGAGTATGCCTTATTCAATAGTAAATATCTTTGATATATTATTTCTTCTGCCTCTTCTCAGATTCTCAGTTGTGTGAGCTTTTCTTCTTTCCTTTATTTTGTTGTTCTGCTTTTTTAGACAAGACAATCCCTCTTAAAGTGTTTATATTCATTACATCTAAAGAATTGAAATTGGACATATTTTCCTTCTTCTCATACTTTCCAAACTTTCCCTTCTTCAGCGTCTTGATCCTTGCAATAAAGGATTTAGATTGTTCATTTGATTCAATGTGATTTTTTTCCTTGAACCTTTTTTCTTCCAAAAGGAGTAGTATATAATGCGACCTTTTGGATTTGACGTGACAAGTTTATGGACAGTTATACATCGCATGGTGAAAATGCATGTAGAAGATTATTACAGTTTTTTTTTTGTTTTTTTCGGCAGTTCTTCTTCTGGCAACTCTGACTCGTACCCTACACACATTCAATGCCAGGTTGATATCGAAAATTTGAAATTTCAAATGATATCTTCCTGCCTTCAAGCTAAAGTGTTGTGGGCAGAGTTTTTCTGGCATCCTCGCCATCCAATCCTCATCGTCCATCAAAAAAAAAATATTGTCCCAGCATGGTTGAGGGTCGCCCACGAGAGTTTGTCGTAGCCCACCCCAAAACTAGCATGTTACAGGGGCTTTGCCTCCCCCAACACTCCAACCATTATTTTTATTTCTATCGCAGTTTCATGCGAGGTCACATTGTTGGCGGCATAGTGGCGCAGGGTTTGGGCCACTGCCCTGGGAAGCTTTTCACAGGTAGGAGGGATTTCGGCGCACAGGCCTTCGAATTAACGATGGGATTCAAAATTTTGATGGTGCCGTGTCATTTCGAAACACTTTATCTTCTCTTTTTATACTCTAAAAATCCAACACAAGTGACATATCTTTCTTCATTGCAGTCGACTCCTCTCAGGCCCATTAAGGAGTTGCATGTTCTGTTTTTCTTTACAATATGGTTCAATGTTCGTATAACAAGGGTGGGATATTAGGAAATCCAACGTTCAAGCATCAATGCTAATAATCCTTCATTGAATGCAGGATGTAAGAAATTCGCCGAACAACTGTAATTATTCAGGTTCTTTATATGTTTTCTGTGTTGGAAAATGTGTTGTTTGTGGACAAATTTCATGCTTATTTTTATTGGGATGTTCTCTATCTTGTTTTAAATATTATTTTCTAAATTTCGAATTGGTTCTCAAAGAAGGGATCTCAACGTATATTTCTGGGTTTTCTTCCCTTGGCGTGACGGTCAAACCTATTCTAGAATATTCTAAATGCATTCTTACGATGGGATGGAAGCTATTTAAATTCTTATCATGTGGAAGGAATTGGGTTATCTGTATTAAATATAATAAAGTTCTCTTATAGTTAGCTGGTTTTCGTGAATCAACCCCAGATTGTGGTTGTTATTAACTCTTACATTGAATATTATGGCAGGCCACAATTTTCATGAAAATAGAGTTTTTTTTATAAATTATTATTTCACTATTATTTTGAAACATTACTTTTGATTATCTATTCTAAAAAAATCTTAATGATAATCACCTCGGTGAGAATTAATATTATGATTCAAGTTTAATTTTTTACTTGTAATGGCATAGTGTTCATTAGAAGAAATAAGATGAACAAAGTTTAGAATGGAAAGGATTTAGTAAACTTAGATTAAATAATAACAATGAAACCCATAAAAGCGATTAAATCTAAAGCATAATCAAAGTCATGAATGTCATAAAACGACTAAATCTAAAGCATAATCAAAGTCATGAATGACATAATGGAAAAAATGACCTTGACCTAATTTTGTGTTGTCCATGATGTCTCTATGAATGGATACATATCTCAATTTGTCCATTTACAGTAGTTGGAGACATCATCAAAGAAGGGAAATTCCATAATAATCATAACGGAAAACTAAAAATTATGAAAACTAGTGGATATGGAAATATTTTGATATTATCTTATGAAGCATTATCAAAAGGTGTTAATCCCATCTAATGATAAGTGAATTGTTGATGACAAACATAAATTTGAACTCATTTGATTTCAGCAAAACATTTTTCTCATGGTTTCATCGTGCTATGATATTATCGCACATTGTCTGACGCAATCATGGTTCATTGTATGATGCTATCATGGTCTTCGAGGATTAATGTCGTAGTTAAAAATTTCATCACTCATCCATCTTTTGAACCTTTTTCCATTAAATCTCATCGCCATTAAGGACTTATTACCACTTATTTCCACAAAAATTGACTTGAAATTCAATGTGAACCATACCTAAAAACCATTATTGCAAATGGAAAAATTGAGATGCCTATACATTCATAGAAACATCGTGGAAAACACAAAATTAGGCCATTTTTTCCATTATGGCATTCATTAGATTTAATCGTTTTTATGGGTTTCATTGTTATTATTTAATATAATTTTACTAAATCCTTGTTATTCTAAACTTTTTCATCTTATTTATTTGGATGAACACTTGGATGAACACTATGCCATTGCAAGCAAAGCAACACTATGCCATTGCAAGCAACTAGAATCAACAACCAAAATGATGACCATTGCAAAATGGCCTACACCAACCATAAATTGGAAATACAAATAAAATTAGATATAATATTAATTCCCACTGAGATAATTAATAATATTAATTCTCAATGAGATCATTATCATTAAGATTTCTTTTTAGAATAGATAATAAAACGCCATGTTTCAAAATAATAGTGAAGTGATAATTTATAACAAATCCCTTATCTTCATGAAAACTCGTGGCCCATGGTAATATTCAATGTAAGAGTTTATAACAACCACAATCCGATATTGATTCACAAAAACCACCCAAATATAACAAAAGTTTATTATATTTAATATAAATAACCCAATTCCTTCCACATGATAAGAATTTAAATAAATTCCCTCTCATCGTAATAATTCATTTAGAATATTCCAGAACAAGGTTGACCAACATGCCAAGGGAAACAAACCCATAATTATACACTGAGATCTCTTCTCTAAGAACCAAATCGAAATTTAGAAAATCAGACTGAAAGCAAGATCCAGACCATCACCATCCCAATAAAAATAAACATGAAATTTGTCCAAAACACACATTCCAACACTGAAAACATGTAAAGAGCTTGAATAATTACAATTTTTAGGAAAATGTCTTACATCCTACATTCAAGGAAATATTATTGAAACTTACGCTTGAACTTTCAATTTCCTAATATCCCACCCTTATTGTATGAACAGGGAATTATATTGTAAAGAAAAAAAGAACAGACAACCCCTTAATGGCCCTGAGAGGGGCCGATTGCAATGAAGAACGATATAGCACTTGCGTTGGATCGTTGGAGTCTCGAAATCGCACGGTACCATTACAAGTTTGAATCCCATCCCCAATTCGAGGACTGGTGCGCCGAAAGTCCTCCTACTTGCGTAAAGCTTCCCAGGGCAGTGGCCCAAGCCCTGCTCGACTGTGCCTCCAACAATGTGACCTCACAGCATACCGCGATAGAAATACAAATAATGGCTGGAGTGTTGGGGAGGTCATCCCTCAACCGTGGCATTCCAAAAAATTTTCTAGAGGAATATGAGGATTGGATAGCGAGGATGTGAGAAAAACACCGCTCGCAACACTTTAGCTTGAAGGCAGGAATATCGCATTTTAAATTTCAAATTTTTGACATCGACCTGACATTGAATGCATGTAAGGACAAGTCAGAGTTGCCGGAAGAAGATCTGCCTGAAAATCAAGAAACCGTAATAATCTTCCACATGCATCTTCACCATGCGATGTAACCATCCATAAACTTGTCACATAAACTCCAAAAGGTCACATTATAGAATAATCCATTCCAAAATGCATTGATCCCACAACTCATCAAAAGGAGTTGAGTCTTTCTTAGAGGAAATTCTAGTTGCAAAAATACTCTATTGTAGTGGAAATGCAATACACATATGGTAATTTAAAATCATAAATTTTCTTCCTAAGCCCTTGCAATTGATCTCTTATTTGAGAAATATTCATTAGAAAGGAGGATATGTCCTCATCCTTAGATTTATTTATTTTATATAATTTATTTATCAAATATATATATTGACCTGATTTAATTATAGAGTACAAATTTACTAGCATGTCATACATAGCCTTACAAGTCTTCAAATTAGAAAAAACTAGAGCAAGGTGATCCTTAATGGATTCAACAATGATCCTTTGTGCCCTCACCTATCCCTTGTTGTATTTTGCTAGCTCTTAATTCTTGTCTTTGCTAGGTTCAGTATTTTCACCAAGAACATATTCCATGCCATATCATCCTCTTCTTCCATGCTAGGAAATTTGCTAAGCTAGTGAGCTTATTTCTTTCCTTGAAGAAACAACACATATGACCTGTAGATTCATACATAGAGTAACAATATGATACTTACTTGACATCCAAGAGTCTTCCCTTCTATGATGATGTCTCCAACTATCTCGAGGCTTCCAAGATCTTCAAAGATACTTCAATGATGTCCTAGAAATATGTCTTCTAGGATACCTTCAGCGAAAAATTCAAGGAGTGATGAATGATACCAAGATTCCTTGATGTTTACTTCAATGATGTCTTCCAATGAGCCTTTAAATAGATATCCTTTCAATAGAGATCAACAACCTTCTTGTAATCTTCTTTGATGAGAGCTGTATGTAGTCTTCATCCTTTTTGCAAGAGATTTCCCTTAGAAAACCCTTCTTTGTGTCCATAAGATGATATTCTCAATTTCATTCTCTTGTTCACCTTAGCTCTAATACCCTGTTGGAAAATGCAATATGGCAGCTATTAATTTCATTTTATTTTAACCTTAATAATTTCTTATGAAATTTATTTATCTTATTGTGTGTTATCTATTATTTCTTCTTCATCAAATAATTATCAAGAGAAAAATGGTAAATACAAAAGACACATAAATTATGCTCCAAGCTAGGGAAAAACCCCTCGAAGGGGAAAACCCAAAAAATATCTTCTCTTCTTATAGAATCTACTTCAAATGAGACAATCAAGTCCCAAACCCTAGACCAAGTCCTCTAAGTACTGAGTCATCCCTTCAAGAAACCCTTCCAATAGGATGAGATAAAAAATGTTCAATCTTGCATCAACCAACTTCTAGCTGCAACTTCAATCCCTAACTCCGACCCTGCAACTTCGATCTTGTAGCTTCTATAGAAACCCTAAGACAATTCTTCAAGAAATCCCCCTTTGTGTAAGACAATATTTCCCAAGGACAAGAAGTCAAAACAAAGTACTAATTTGATCTTTTAGCAACTTTATCTCTTGCAATTTAGACCTACAATTTTAGCCTTCCTAGAATTTTCAAAAACCCTAGATTTCGCACATGTGAGAGAGCTAGAGCCCCAAAACAAACTTTTATCATATTTTTTGGATTCTCCTTATCTTCTAGACCTTTGATCTCCTTTTCTTACCTCTCCTAGCTTCAGATCAAACTTCTTCTTGAGAGATCAAACTTGTTTGTGTGAATGTTTCATGATATGAATTGGATCATTATATTGTTTTTCATCCATCTCGATGCATTTGGAGTGGAAAAAGTGGAGGAATCAGCTCATGGGACCATTTTTATTGGAGGAGCCTAGTTTGGCGAAAAAGGGTCTGAAACCTTTCAGGAGAATTTTGAGGCATGAAATGATGTTTTTGGGAGGTAAAACTTCGTTGATTTAGCGCATTAGAGAACTTTTGAGGTCTAAAATGGGTCTCTTAAGAAAAATGTACAACCAAAATAAAATTTATAAGAACCAATAGGATTCAAGATGATGATGTCAACCATGGGGAATGATTCACCATTTTTGGGGTAAAAATGTAAAAAGATTAAAAAATAACAAAATAAAAAAAACTATTTTTTCAACTTGTATTTTTAACTTATCTCCCTAAGGTTTTAATCAAATTTTGAGAGAGAGTACTCGTTGGATGCAACATGTAATTCCTCATCCAATGAGTACCATTTTTGCATACTTTTGATGGACCCTGATACACGAAAAATGAGAAATACATGAAAAAATGTGTTTTCAATCACATTTTTCATGTGTTTCTCATTTTTCGTATAGAAGAGTCCATCAAAAGTATGAAACATGGGTACTCCTTGGATGAGGAATCAAATTATACATCTAACGAGTGTTCCCACTTGAAATTTGAGTAAACCCATAGGGAGTTAAGTTGAAAATACGAGTTGAAAAAGTAGTTTTTTCCTTTTTCCCTCTAAAATTTGATGATGTAATCTAATATTATTTTATTATTTCCACTATTATTTTATAATTTCCTTAGGAGGCCCATTTTAGACCTCAAAATTCCCGTAATGGTAGAAATTTTTCATGCTATTCTACACATATAGATTTTTCCAACGACGCAAGAAGTGGACCAATCAAAGTTTGTATGTAAACGTTGTGTCACTTAGAAGTTGACCTTCCTGTTTCACACCTATAGTTCGGGAGGACGTCGTGTCAACGCCCATTATTCATGGAAAAGGGGCTAGCCACCTGATTATGATGTTAATAATCTAGAAGATTCTATATTGTAGCTCTGGTTAAGAGTTGATGTAGTCAAATTAACCACTAGTAGGTTATTAGGTTGTGTTATAACTAGGCCACTAGGAAGAAGAGGCATTCCATTCTCTTGAGAGAATTTTGTTCCATAGCTGAGCAAAGATATCCAGGAGAGATAGGAGGTAGAGAACATAGACATGATCTGTGCACTATAGCAGCCCAAAGGCCATAAGAATTACTTCTTTGTACCTGCATCCATATTTCCAGACAGAGAAAGAGTGCGAAGCAAACTAACCTTCCAGCTAGGTTTTCTCTCAAAATGGTTTCCCATAGAGAATATCTCGTGTCTGATGTATGTGTAATATTAATTTTTCATTCTATACTTTTATGTATAATTTCCATTCACATGCATGCACTAATTACAGTTAAATATACATATTTTAAAGTTTAATAAACTGTAATAGTGTAGAATCTCAGATTTTTAATATAATATTATCAGATCTGTTGAGATGAACTGTCCAATGGAATATCCATGACAGTTTATGGATCATTTAAAATGAGGTTGAAGTTGCCTATATCTATAGACTTTCCAAGATGTCAAATTCCCTCCTTTAGGTCGTCTTGAAGTTGTGATCCAAGATCTTTTAACTTCAAGGATGCATTTAGAATTTCATATAATAGAGCATATTAACCAAGTAACTTAAAACACATGGAAATAAGCGGGAAAACATAAGAAAACAAGAGATAAAAGACACAACGATTTGATTACAAATTTCCCCCAAAGTGGGCTATGTCTATGGGCTCTGCTCAATAGTGGGGAGGCCTTCTTTTATTAAGTGGCATTAAAGAAATCAGTTACAAGAAAATTTACAAAAATGACCCTTATACCTCCAATCGGGATGATGGCCTGAAAATGAAGAGCTCAACTAGAGAAACGGACGTCACCATTGGGTTTATGTCATGAAATTGTGAAAAATCGACAATAATCGAATTTTGACACTGACACCTTTGGCACTCTAAGCGAATCATTATAGCATCTTCGCAGATCCCTCGCTCATGGTTCCATTACCTCCTCCGCTCATGGTTCTATTCCCATTGTCCGCTGGCTTGCTCTTCGTCAAATAAATTGGATGGCTTATTTATAATGTTATGGGCATAGTTAAAAATATAGGGTCGTTGGCCCGTTGTTAAAGTGCCAAAATTGGAGCGGGTAGGTTTGGGGTTACAACACAACCGACCCCCCCCATATGGAATGGCGTGTTATTTAGTTTTATCGTCATGTTTAATTTTTGAATTGATTGGTTTGGGGTCACCCGGGAGGCGCGCCGACTAGATTGGTCGGGCAGGTTCAAGCCCCTTCAGCCTCGGTGGTTATGACATATGGTGTGGGGTGTGTGGCGGATCCACCTTTGGAGACCCACCCCTATATTATATGTAATATATATGATATGTAGTCATGGGGTGTGGCGGCCCGCAACCCCGAATTTTGTTTTAATTTATATTATATATAATACAATGCAGTGGGGGTGGCAAACCACCACCCTAATTATAATTTTTTTTTTAATAAAATAATATAGTCATTTTTAATCCGCCAGAAAATAAGGGTCACTAGGAAAATTAAGTAGGAGACAAATTCGCCTGTTCTAGTGGTCGTATTTCATGCGCCAGGTCACTTCTAAATTGTTTCCTCGCTAAGCCTGCCACTTGGCCAAGTTTGACCAAAACTTTGTGTTATCAAAAAATTGGATCTGATAGGCTGCTTGATTAGTCAAATTCATGTAAATATTTCAAACCTAATATTTTGACTAAGGCTTAGCCTCCTTAGCCTGAGAGGGCTCTCTCAAGGGTTAATGATTTGGATAAAAATATAGATGGCTAACTCTATTTAGGCAATAAAAAGATAAATGATAGATGTAGGTTGAGAATCACATCAGCATGAATACATTGGGCTTATGGAGTCAAAGCAATTTAGTAATTCAGTGAATCTACTTAACATGGAAGTTGAGGCATATCAGAGTTTTAGTCATAAGGTACACACACATGAAACTGTAAAAACACAATCAGTTCACTTATATAGGAAGTCAGAGCATCTAATAGATGAATTCTGAGTAATATAGATGAAACACCACTGCAATGAGATAATATAAGAGATGAAAATAGAATATGAACACACTAAAACTCCTTATGAATCTCAAGTTGGTCAAGTAGAAAATCTCTGTATTAGTTGAAAATCAGTCAATTCACAAGAAGCACAATTTTTGCCAAAAATTTCCAACCCATAGAAATTCGACCTCTTGGCCTTTAATAGACCTCTTACAACATGAGATGATCTGCCTCTAGGCTAGATACATTGAATTTCTAACTATTGACACATTGCATAACCATAAGACATGGAATTTATTACAAAAAGACACCTAATCTACGTAAACAATCCTATTCCAAAAAGGACTCAAACTGCTTAATGCTATCTATAACAACCTTATCTATTAAAATTTACATCATTGCCAAGTGTATCATCACATGGTCGAATCTGGATGATGGGCTTCATTTCTTCATGACCATATTGCTGACCTCCATCAAAACAGGAAACATAATCATTCTTTTTAGGCATAAGATCTTTTGCACTCTTTGAACATTCTGACCATCATGTATCCTTCATTTCATGGTCCTTGGCTGCTGGAAGTTGTCATAGCATGTCCCATAACTCTTCTCTAGCCTCCAGCTTTCTAAAACCACTTTAAACACTGCTCAAAATGTTGTAATGATCCGCGCTACGAAAACATAGCAGTTTCGTAGTGCCTTTCATAGCACTGCCATTTAAACCTTTATTCTTCAAACATTTGACTTCTTTCCTCCAGGATTATTTTAATTACCCTTTAATACATCCTCCATAGAAATTTCAGTTCTTGATTCATTCTTTAACCCTTCAAAAACTGATCAAAATAAGCAAGAAAAGCTGCTACAACAGTTTTGTAGTGCTTTTCTACTTTTTTACACTGAATGCGCTACGAAACTGCTGAGTATGCAGTTTTGTCAAAAATTTTCCAAGTGAAAACTGTAGTTATGCCAAAAACTCAAAATATACATGTCTCCATCATTTAAAAACCATATCAACTGTAAAAACACAGTTGTTTTAGCTTTCTTGAGGTCCCTTCTTCATTTACACTTGATTGAGCTATTGGTTCTTTTATGATTGTCATTTTAATGCCTCTACTCTTTAACTCATCATGAATCAAATCTAGCTGCTGCTCTAAATCTCTCACATGGTCTTTAAGTCTTCTTTTAGTAGCTCTCAAATGAGTATTTATTATTCTGAAAAATTTAGATTCCTATATTGCTGGAACTGTCCACTTGAAAAATTTCTCTGTACTACTTGGAGTTTCAGAAAAAGAATTAGTCTGTCCTTCCCACAGTGCCTTCATTCTTTTAAACTGTACTTTCTTGACATTGTGCTTTCTAGCTCTCTTTTTCATGACAACAATTTCCTGGTTTTCCAACCTTAATTTCTCCTCAAGACACTGAAACTTTGTTTTCTTTGTCATTTTCTCTTTTCCCCTTTTTGTTCTACTGATTGTATGCTTCACTATAGGTGATGAAAGATCAACAATTTATTTAGGGGATCTAGCTGTCTCAATGGGTATTTGAACTTCTTTTCTGCCTTCCATCAGTTTCCTAGTATGCCTAGTCATAGGATTTCTGGCTTGAAAGATGAAACCTGCATCTTCCCCCTCAAACTACAGCTTCTTATCAGACTTGGACTTTTTCAATTTATGCTCGTCTTCCCCAATGAACTCAACTTGGACAATGGGTGTCTCTTCTATGTCAATGGCATGAAGAATATCCTCTAGATTTCCCTTTGTTACTGGGCTGTCCCCTATAGCAACTGTCTTTCCTTTTAATGCCATTGCTTGGCTTCTAGTTACTCTTTTGGTCCCCTTGCTGACAGCTTGTTTCTGTCTTGCATCTTTGACAAACTTTGATATTTGTTTTCTAGGTGGGAAAGTTGGAGTATTAAGCATTTGCATTTGCTCTGGCTCTTTCTGAGTTTGCTTTCTTGACTTCACTGCTGAAGTTGCTTTTGGCTTTGCAGCCACATATTGACATGGTTATGCTGGTGGTGGTGATGGAACTCCTTTAGCTTTAGGGTTTCTTACAGGAGTTAGGGTTTCCAACTCAAAACCATTTATAAATAAGAAAGATGATCAATCTCTGCCTATCTTCTGAATTTCATCTAAAATTAATAACTTCATTAAACCATGATGAAATAAGGATGTTTCACTCCCTTCAGACTTTGCTTGCACCTTATCAGCCATCTTTGCAAGAATCCTATGCAGATAAAAAGGTAAATCAAGTGAAATCTTACCAATGAAGTGTAGAAGCAATTTGAAATGATATGAATAACCTTGTGATATCTGCCTTCACAGGTAAAATATTTTTGAATGTTGAACAACAGTTTTGAGTAGTTATCTTTGATGTAGCTTCTAGGGATAGCATTATTAAGGTTCATGTCTATGTACTCAGGCTTCATGAACTCTTTACACGGCTCCATATCAAATTTGAAGCTTTTGAACCAGGTTTCTTGACCTCTTGGTATCTCAGTAACAACATCAATGACCTATGGTGTAATAGACACACTTAGCATCTTGACCTTAGTGTCTGTCCCATTGAAATTTATGGAAAATTCCTTGGATACCTGTGTGTGACAGCCCTGCAACTTCTCACAAAGCCGTAGGCAACCTACTCTTCTGAATGCTTCCATCACTGCTGGGTCTTCAATTATTGCTTTCATGTCTTAAGCAGTGTCCTCCTCCGTGAATTTTCTTTTCCTCTGCCATGTTCTTGAAAAAATCTTTCAGCCTCGCTTGAAAAAAAGTAACAACAACCTCACTTGAATAATTGTAACAGCAGCCTCGCTTGAGAAACTATAAGCCTCACTTGAATAATTGTAACAACAACCTCGCTTGAGAAATTATCAGCCTCACTTGAAATGGGTGTAGTAAAACCTTTGTATGAACCAACCAAAAGTTTGGCTTGATACTCAGAGCTCAGACATTTCGAATGGAGGCAAAAGGGAATGAGAATGACTAATTAGGAAAGATTTCAAAATTTAAAATGTCCTCTCATAACTAAATGATGCCTCATTCATAACCTATACTGACAATGATGACTACAAACATGGGTGTGTACATCGAATTTCATCATTACATGACTTGAAATACCACTATCCTACCCTTTCCCAATGGTTTCTGACATTTTCCAACCCAACTAACAAGAAAATTACAAATACGCGCTTTCGGTGTGCCTACAATGTAATTTTTCATGTTTGCGCTATGAAACTATCAGTGCTTTCATAGCGCAAAACAAATTTTTTCAATAGGTGGCACTACGAAAACACATATTTTTGGCTAATTGAACAGTTTTGACACAAAAATTTTGGAAATGACATAAAAATGGAAAATGATGAATATTTGACATGAAAGAACTTTAAAGAAGGCTTTATTTGAAACTTAGGATGAGCTTTAAACTATAAAAAATCTAAAACCTACCCTTGATCAAACCTAAATTGACTCCTAAAACCCAATTTTGATCCATGAAATTTTGTAACCTTGTCAAAATGATGCTTTGAAATTTTTTTGGGTGATAACACTTTGAACAACTATAACCTGAACATATGAATTCAGATTTAAGTGTCATTCACACCATTGGAAACAGGACAACGAGCACTACGATAGTATTAGTTTCACTTACATTTGATTACTTTGATTTTTAAGCTATTTGCAAGGCCACTTGTATTTCGATAGCCTCCTGGATCATTCCTCCTAGATCAATCCTCCCCACTAAGGATATTTGGTCCTCCAAAAGCATGACCACATCCTGCACACTGCCTGTGTCCTCATCAAGCCACATTGTCAACATCTTAATTTCATGCAAATTTGGTACATTATTTGCAATCACATACAAAACCACACATGACTCAAACAACCCCATACTTGCCAAGAGTTTATAACACCCACTCTTTGGTCAAGTTTACATCATAATAGAAATCAATACCTTGGCTATCAATCAAAGGGAAAAACACGATCGTTGCTTTAATAAGCGATGGAAAACACATAATCACTTGTACATTTACATCACAACACATGATTTACAAATTGTGACCATGAAAAGCGGGTACACCTAGTAAAACCATCTCTTACTCAACAAAGTGAATGGGTCATCTCCCTGTGGCAGATTCGCTTGTTAAATATCTTCACCATCTAGTTTATTCATAGGTGCTTTCTGAGCTTGGAGTGTCTGGCACATGGATTTATGGTGTCCATCCTTGTTGCAGTAACTACAATGATTCTTTCTCCTCCAAACTTTCTGGATCATCTTGGAACACTTTCTTCTGGTATGCCTCTGATAAGTGCCAATGGAATCCTCACTTTCACTAGAATGCAATGAGGTGATTTCACCATATGTCGTTGGTTGGTCACGGGCTGTCTTGGAGCATTCCCAAACTTCCTTCATGACATATCCAAGTCCTACATAACGAGGAAATTCCTCCACTTTGATGGAATTCACAATGCCTTTGCCATTAATGTTGGGGTCATTTCCTTGATACCCCATTTTCTTCAACAATTCAATCCAATTCCCGTAGCATGTCTCTCAAAAGCATTGAAATCATCATCATATTAAGTACATGAAATTGAAGAATCAATTTTTACCTCAAGCCTGTTATGCTGCAACATTTCCAAGGCCTCCTCCTTGGCTTGAACTACTATTGCAACCTCTGTTTCTCCTTCTCTGCTTCTTGTAGGAGTCTCCTTAGTTCATAGTTCTCCACCTGAATGCTTTGGTTTATTTCTTCGATTTTTTGGAGCCATGCTACATTTGGTGCCCTTTTCATCTTTGGTACAACATCTACTGACATCTCTGTCTCATCACCAAAATTGGAACCCATGTGGATGGGTCCATGAATCTGCTCCCATGTTAATTAGTTCACCGCTTGAAAATCCTGCATTTGTGATCTTCTCATCCTCCTATGATTCATATTCTTGGCCTTGTTGCACGGTTGAAAATGTGTTTTTCTTCTCTTTTATGTCATTCCTCTTAAGTCTCAATTCTAGATGTAGTTTCTAGAAATTATCCTCATCATGCCATTCTTTCTCACAATGAGTTCGAGAGGTTTTTTCTCCTCTTCTCTTAACTTTTTTTTCCCTCTTTGGGTGGTCATCTTGTTCATGCTTCCCCCTGATTTCAAGATGCACAACCTTCAAAATTGCTTCACCAATAGTTTTAGGTTCAGATAATAATAAAGAATGACACAAATAAATATGCAAAGAGCTAATATATTTCATCAAAGTATTAGGAGTGTCTAGTGGAACATTCAATGCTAGTGCTTGTTTCCTAAACTCTGTAAAATTCAAAACATTTTGACATTTACCTTGTTTCAAATGTCGCCATTCTGTCATGGCTTTATGTCTATAAAACAATGGGTAAACCTATCCCCTTAAAGAATAAATGAGCTTAGACCAAGATGACAAAATTTTATGACTATTCTTACCTCTTTGTTGCAACTTCCCTTCCAACTAGATGAGACAAGTACCACTCAAACTAAGGGATGCTAGCTAGATCTTGGCTTCATCCTCTTTGATTTGTTGTATGCAGAAATACACTTCAACATGTCTTATCCAGTTATCTAGATTTTCTACATTATATTCTCCACTAAATACAGGTAAATAAAACTTGACATCCAACTTGAAAAAGGGATTTTTAGATGCATTCCTCTCATTCCTGTTAGAATGATGAGAAGAGGAAGAAGAATACATTTCACTAGAGGGCGGAGAGGGAGGAGGATCTCCTCATCCACCTTCATGGCATACTGATGCATGATCCTCAGGCTCTTTCTTCTCATGCTCGATTTTCTTGTCATATTACGCAAATAGGTTTTCAAATTTGTCTACCATGTTGAAGAAGATATTGCGATAATTTCACTCTTCTTCATCTCATGCATCATTATCTGCCATGTTCTGTCTTCGTGGTGCACACCCTGCTTCAAAGTTTTCCTTCACCTCTTTGGAGCTTATTCCTGGTTAGCATTAACTCATGCAACTCACATCAAGAAGACCTGCTTTGATACCAAAATTGATCCAAGATATTTTAACTTCAATGATGCATTTAGAATTGCATATAACAGAGAATATTAACCAAGTAACTTAAACCACATGGAAAGAAGTAGAAAAACATAAGAAAACATGAGATCAAGGACACAATGATTTTATTATGGAGTTTACCCAATGTGGGCTATGTCTCCGGGCCATGCTCAATAGTGGGGAGGCCTTCTTTTATTAAGTGGCATCAAAGAAATCAGTTACAAGAAAATTTACAAAAATGACCCTTATACATCCAATCCGGGTGACGGCCTAAAAATGGAAAGCTCATTTGGAGAAATGGACGTCACCACTAGATTTGTGTCGTGAAATCGTGCAAAATCAACTATAAATTTGTCGAATTATGGCATTGTCACATATGGCCCTCTAAGGGAATATTTCTAGCATCTTCACAGATCCCTCAATCATGGTTTTTTTGCCTCCTCTACTCAGGGTTTTGTGCATGTCCTCCACTCACCTGATCCCGGTTGAATGAATTAAATGGATCATTTATAATGTTGTGGGTAGAGTTAACAATATAGGGTCATTGGCCCATTGGTAAAGCGCCCAAATTGGAGAGGGTAGTTTGGGGGTTCCAACTCTGCTGAACCCCCCAGATGGAATAGCCTGTTATTTATTTTTACCTCCGTGTTTAATTTTTGAATTGATTGGTTTGGGGCCGCCTGGGAGGTGGGTCCGCTAGACTTGCAAGGTGGGTTCAAGCCTCGTTGACCCCAGTGGTTATGAAATATGGCGAGGGTGTGTGGCAGGTCTGCCTTTGGCGGCCTCCCACATATTAAAATATATGATATGATATATAAACGTGGGGTGTGGCAGGGATGGCGACCCTCCACCCCAATTTTATTATTATTATTATTATATATAATACAATGCGGTGGGGGTGGCAACCCACCACCTGAATTATAATTATTTTTTGTTTTTTTATAAAAAAATATAGTATTTTTAATCCGCCAGAAAATGAGGGTGACTGAGAAAATTAAGTAGGCAACAAATTCTCCCATTATGGTGATCAGATTTCGTGCGTCGGGTTGCTTCCAAATTTTTGCCTCGTTAAGCCTACCACTTGGGCAAGTTTGACTAGAGCTTTGACCAGCTATAACTTGAGCATACGAACTCGGTTTTGAGTGTTGTTCACACCGCTGGAATCAGGGCGACGAGCACTATGATTTGGTCTTGGTTTTATTTCCATCTAATGACTTTGATTTTTGAGATATTTTCAAGGCTACTTGTATTTCAAGATCCTCCTGGATCAAGATGTCAGGAACGACTTGTACTTTGGAGGTTTCCAGGACCTTCTAGATTCAAAATAAATTGTTTTTCAAGTTACATCTTGCCCGGAAGGGTCTTTAAACATGATGTTGGCTCTCTTAACTCATGACAATAAGTCCTATGACCTCACAAACCCTAGAAGCATGAAGAACATTATTTTACCTAGAAGGTCATCAATAAGAAGCGTGAAACCCTTGATTTAAACTAATAAATTTTCTTTCTTATTTTTTTGTTACATAATATATACATATTAAAATGAGTACAACAATAATTATGAAGACTGAAACTAGTTACATTTCCAACAAGAAGTATGCCAAAAAACCCTCCTTAGATACTAACATTTTCAACACCTGTAACCAAGTGAGGTCTCACCGGAGTTATATTGATGGGTTGTAGAACCTTTGAAGGTTATGCAAGGAAAAAAGAGAAATAGAGATGACTCTTGTTCAAAATAACCCACCCTGAATTAGTCCAAATTCCATATGTTGCAGATATATTCATTAAATAGAAATGTATTCATGCACCCTTAAAACATACATTCAAACATTCCCAGCAACTATGATGTGTATCAGATGAGCATAATACATTTTTTAACCAAAAAAGTGAAAATTTGACAGGAATTTGTTGTGTGAGTGAAAAGCCAACTCTGACTCAAAGTAGAGGAAACATAGTTCATTCATTTGTACAATGACATAGTTATTTACATTATAATTCAACCCTAAACTATCCACCTAGAACATTAATCAAGAAACATACAAAGACTCTATAACTCATTCATCGGTCCCAACATTGATACAAAATACATAGCAACACCCTTGGATGTCTCATATTAATATTAAACATCAGTGTTACAAGCTATACAAAAGCTCCATAAACCTGAGTATAAGAACTCGGAGTTTCATCATTCATATTACACTCTTCGGCCAATGTCATTAGAATAACAAGAGTAAATATTAAAAATTTAACAACAGACCATCAAAACCATAGTACAACCATCAAAAGAACCTAAAAGCATAACCCTCTATCCAAACAACTATTAAGCAACAACCTCTACCATTGGTAAGAAATCATTATATAGATTTAGTCTTTAACATTGTGTTCTAGGAAATATTCAACCAACTCAGCCTAATGAGTTGTCCTTGTACATGCCAAACCGCAACGAATAGTTTAACCATACTAGGATGACCACAAGTGTTTCCCACATCTAATTGACTCCTATAACTCTAGGGTGCATTTTCAGTCAAGGAATATTTCAATTATGGCACAATCTTCTGAGTCTCCACCACACATATGTGCAGTCTATATAGCATCTCTATGGTGTCCACCATCCTCTGTGGGGTTTCTACACAATTAGGAAAATTTTCAACATTTTCTCCTTTTTCCTCATTTTTCCTCCTTTTTCCTCCTTGGCTCCAACAGGCCCCCAACACTATTCATGGCTCATCCTCGAGCCACTCTAGAATGGTTATTCACCAATGGAAGGAAAGACCTCGATAGTTTTTGTCAAAAAAAATCAAATTTTTTTTTGGTTGTGTGCATGGTCATCTTTGCTTCCTCTAATGACCTGATAATAGTTGTTGCAGTATCCACATGCATAAGAGGAATTTGGAATAAGGGTTCATTCTCGATAATGGATTGGGGGGTTGTTGTCTATGTTGTCATGAGATCATTTATGAGTTGCATGGCTTCATCGTACAACCATACCACTTTTTGAGCTGATTGTCGTTGCTTCACTCTCCATTTGTTAATTTTTCATCCCAACACCATACTTTCAACCATTGTAGCTCTATGTTTTAGCTCTAGTAGAGATATAAAATTGTTGCTTATAGTCTTATTTGGTTGCTTCATTGTTTGAATTTTTTAATTGATGTATTAAGCTCTACACTGTTAGCAATCTGTAAATTTCTCCAGCTGAGGAGAGAAATCCTAGAGGCAACCACAAACCTCTTTTAGGCTAAGGTCCAACCCCCTATCCTTGCAGAGGGATCTCTCGCAATGTCCTGCTATCAATCAAATAAATGAATGGCATGATCTAGGTTTCAAGATGGTTATATTGATCAAAGGGTAGTTTTAATTTTGATTTATTGAAGGTAGGTGTAGAGGGTCGAACTACTTAATATCGAACCACCATTACATATCCAAATGAATAAGGGATGTGATGGAGTTTGAACAGGGGCAAGATAGGAAGATTTATTGGTATCAAATAAAAAAATTTCGTAGTAAATGGGTGAGTGCAACATGAGAAAATATGACAAATAGAGCATTAAAACACTAATGAGTTCATATTTCCATATAGAAGAAAACTAACACATATGATCAAATAAATAAAATCAGAGAACTAAATGAATTTTGAAATATCTCCTTTCAAAATGAGCATGAATAATGTTTACACCATGAAAATATATATTAAAAGAAAAATAGAAGGCAACATATAAACCATATCATAGGAAAAAAAATACCAATAAATGTTGACACAAGAATCCCTATTAAAGCTACACCTGTTTTCTTCTACTCTCTTGGGGAGAAGATACAAAATTTCAGAAAAATGTAGTCTAGCCTCTTACACTACCAACTGGAACCATTTTCCATGTCCTTACATCCTTATATGCAATCTGAAATTTGGATCACCACTCTAGGTGATCGAATTCACTTCATAAAAGTTGAACGATCTAGATGCAATGCATCTTTACAAAAAAAAAAAATAGAAATTGTTTTCTCGAGACTAATACACTTTAGAAACATCAATAAAGTTAGAATTTATCGACACTTGAACTTTAAAAATTAAAACTATGTGACTTTAAACTTATATACACTTATCCAATAACCAAAATTGCCTCTAGAAACTCCAAATTTTGAATTTTCCAAAATAAATTTAACTAATATATTTTCGCAACAATTTCATAGCAAAGGGTATAAGTCTTCAAACTTGGCATGGATTTAGATTTTTCTGGAAATAACTGATCATACGGATGTGATTTAGATGATGATTTGTTGGTGTAGAATCCATTGAGTGCTTCCTTTCAGTTTTTTGCAGAACTCCCAACTAGCTAGTCCCAATTTGCGCAACATTTGTGCAACAAAAGTGAAATTCTGAACTTGTATTCACAAGTCCCTCTCCAAAATGATTGTAGTGACCAGTCAACCATCTTATTCAACCTTATAGCACCCATCATACTTACAAACTAACAAAACCTTCGCACTTTCATCAAAACATTCATGGAACTACTTAATAGGCCCTTGGTTATGATGGTAAACAGTGAGTTAGCCCTCTAAACCTAAAGTTTCTCCTGATACAAGAGGCTTTCCTAAAATAGCACAATAATCGATGATCAAGTACCGAGTTGATACATTGTTGGTTACATCCACCACTATGTCATATTTTCTAATGATTTCCAAATAATTTTTTATCATTAATGTATTCCATAATTTTGAGAGTAAAATTAATCGCATGACATGTTGTAGCTGCAGGATTTACTTTTGAGATACCAATATTTCCTTTAGTATGAATGAAATTTCGATGTATATTTTTCATCTCAACAGTATCATGATTAATATTTCCAAGGAAACCAATACCACATGCTGCAAGATAGAAGGCAACAGGGGATCCCAATCCCCTAGCTCCTACAAGCAATACTGAAGACTTCAAGGGGTTTGATTTTCCTTGAGCTTAAGCCTCCTACAAACCTCCAATTTGTGTGCTAACCTTACAGGACGTATGGTACAAACCAACGGAAGGATCACTCTCAAATTTTGTAGCTAGGTGATGATAGTGAGTATAAAACAAGCCATGACATCCAATTTCATGGGCAAGATGTTCTAGCACTGCATGAGCAATTTCATGTCCATTAGAAGTTGCAGTTCCACGTTCAAGTTCATATAATACTACCTATGAATCTCGTGTGGCATATGGCATCATAGATTTCGTCTCTAATATTTCAACAAGAAACGTACTTTTCCCAACCATGATATGGTCCTTTTCTCCCACATGAACAAATATGCGGTCAACTGGTGAAAATTCAAATGCTTCAGCAAGAACATTTTCCCCAAGTTGTGCCAAGATAACTGCGAAGCATGCTTTCCAAAGAAGATTTTATTTTCCACCCATGTTAGGTCCTGCTATAATAAGCATCAAACAAGCATTTATATTCCCACCTATATTCACATCATTCGGAACAAAGCACCCACTTCCACTTAGGCTATATAAAACTAAATTTCCCAACTCTTTAGCATGTAAGTACAAGGTGTCAACTTCATCACTCAATAGCTTAGTGGTGTCTTTGATAGATGGCCTTGTAATATTCCTCTCAAGGATGCTTCTCATTGTCCTTGTGCATCAACGAGGTCTTGTAATAGTTGCTTAACCTTTGGTGTAAAAAATCTGCAAAAACATTTTCTTGATGACCGAGCTTTATAATCTCGAGGAACTTTTGCAAGCATAATTTTAGGTATCTCTATTTTATAGTTATTTTGTATTACAGTAACATAATTTATTTAAAACAAGTGTTTACCATATCACTTCCAAAAAACTTCCACTACATTTCCAAGTGTTTTTCCATCTCTATTTCAATTTTTCTCACACTTTTATTAGCTGCATCATAGTCCTTATCCTCACCTTCACAAGGAAAAATATGACCAATATTTTCTACTTCTAACCAATCAAAAACATTTTCAAAATTCTTAATAGTTGGCCTCTTGTCAGAGAAATTTGTCGAATAAATCACTTATTCAATGGAGATTAACCTGATCACACATCAATTTCGAATCGCATGCATAACACATAATCTCTTCTACAATTAATTGTCACATGCGGAAAGAATAGAAGCGATAGCACATCAAATCATCACACACATTAACACAGTATGTATGGGGAAAGCTTATAGCTGAAAACACCGCAGCTATAGTATATTATAAATGGAGAGAACATGCAAAAAATACATAGTACAAACTTCTAAAATAGATTTTTTCACAAAAATCACATGTGTGGTCCCCACCTAGTTTAGGTGATCACTTTCCAACTAGGATCAGGAAAGATGTTTAGGAGGCCTCCTTCACTATTTCTTGTTGCCATTTTCAACACTCCCTCTCAACAAGAAAGTACTCTCATTGCATGCGATATGCAACTCCATGCATTCACCCTGCAACCTCCACAAGCGCCATGCAACTCCATGCATCTGCTCTGCAACTCCTCTGAAACTGAATAGGCTTCAAACAACTCAATTAGTCTGATGCATCTAGCATCTATCATCAAAGTCTTCAACTTCTGCTTGGCCAACTGCACATGTCATTAGGAACCACTGCGCTGTTGAACTCTTGCACCCATGCACTCTTGCACTTGCTGTCAACTCTGATCCGCGCTCCAGTATCCGACACTGTCACTTTGATCTGCCTGCATCACTCCAACTGATCTTGCTACTGCTGCGCTGTGGGCACCTCGTAGCCAGGTTCAACCCATGAGATCCACACCATCTCATGAATCTGCCCAGAAATCTCCTCATGGGATTAATCATGCATGTCGCCCCACCTCATACCTGGTGGTATAGCTGCATGCACTCCCTCTGCCCGTCTGGCACGAAATTTCTCTACATGAGTGGTCTCTTCCACTCCATGATCCTCTTGTGGCTGCTCCACATCCCGAGGTTCACTATCACCTGCATGCAAAACTTGCTCCCTCTCAAGCTTCAGTTGCATGTCTTCCTTCCGCTTCCCAACAGTAGGAAGCTCCGTAGACATCCCATCTACTTCAAGTCTGTAGATATTCTTTTCCCGAATCCCAACCTTCTTGACTTGTCCCGTTGCCTTGTGCCGAAGGAAAACTTTTCCTTCTCTAAAGACAACTTCATACCCTTTATCCTCTAACATTGCGACCGAGATCAGATTCTTTGTTAGACCTGGTACATGCAATACATCTTGTAAAAGAATGAGTTTACCTGACTCCCTCTGAAAGGTTATGGTACCAATGCCAGTCGCATTGTATCGTCCACCGTCGCCCAACTCAACATGCATCTGGAGACCTTTCTCCACCAAGTCACTGAAAAGATTTGCATCTCCCGTCATGTGAAAGGAAGCGCCACTATCAATATACCACCCTGATCCCAATGCACTAGACACCATGCATGCGATCAATGAGAAGTCCAACTCAAATTGCGAGGCAAGAGCCTCACCAGCTGCAGATCCAGCAGCCTGCTTGTTCTTCTTCTTCTTGGGGCAATTCGTGGCGTAATGTCCATGATCGTGACAGTGAAAACACTTCACTTTGGACATGTCACGCTCTTTACCATCCACACCGGATTGAGAAGCCTTCTCCTTGCCCTTCCCCTTCCTTGCTTTGGCAGCCAAAGCGCAGTCTTCTTCATCAGATACCTTTGATGAAGATCCGTCCCTGGTAGTCCTCCTGATCTCCTCTTGTATGAGATCCGACCACAGTCGCTCCCATCCCGACAACTTCTCCCGACCATTGACACTATCCTGATAGGAATGCCAAGCCTTCGGAAGACCAAGGAGAGCCAGGTCCACCATATCCTCATCTTCGACAGTCACCCCCACACTTCCCAGCTCATCTCTGCACTGAGTGAACTTCGTGAGGTATTTTGCGATGCTGTCGCCTTTCTCCATCTTGATGTTTCTTAGTCTATCCTTGAGCGCCAGCTTCCTCTGATCACTCTTGCTTTGGTACAGATCCTTCAAGGCTTTCCACATCAAATATGGAGAGGCCTTCCCGTGTAAACTAGATACAATGTGATCCTTTACACCCTCCAACAGGATCCTTCGACATTTTGCTTGTTTCTTTTGCCATGCTTCCACAACAGCAGCATCATTAGAAGTAGGCTTTGGAATCTCTTTCTCCACGAATTCCAACAGCTCATGATCATCTAATACAGCCTCCATGCGGTCCTTCCATGCAACATAATTCGAACTGCCTTCCAAGGCATATTCTAGTCGCAACCCGATGAAAGAAATTTTCACCGCGGCACCAAGAACACAAATCTGCAAACTCGAATTTCACCACCAGCTGATAACTCAATCGCTTCCGATCTACACTTGAGAACAAATTATTTCCAAATCAGAGATTGACTACATGGGCTTTTACCAGACCTTTCACTTTCCAAAGAAAGATGAATCCGGAGGCTATCTGGCCCGTATGCAGGCTCTGTCTGAGGAAATAAGTTTGCAATCACCGTAATAGATCTCGACAATTAATATTGCTCTGATACCATGTAGAAATTTGCTGAATAAATCACTTATTCAATGGAGATTAACCTAATCACACATCAATTTTGAATTGCATGCATAACACATAATCTCTTCTACAATTAATTGTCACATGCGGAAAGAATAGAAGCGATAGCACATCAAATCATCACACACATTAACACAGTATGTATGGGAAAAGCTTATAGCTGAAAACCCCTCAGCTATTCTGTATATTATATGGAGAGAACATGCAGCAAATACATAGTACAAACTCCTCACAAGTACTCAGTACTATCTCCCAAAGCTACACAAAACTAGCTTGGTTTTGAACAAGTCACAGGTTCAAAACAGACCCACTAATTTCCCTGCCTCTATTGCGCAATCAAGGCTGGTCTAAATAGAGATCCAAGTTTGAATCTCACTGGCTCCAACTGCGCAATTGTCATTGGTAATTTCCTCCAAGTGTGGTGCAAATCTCATGCACAACTAATGTCGCAACTGATAGCTAACTCAACCCTTTCATCTACCTCTTTCACTTGTCGCCACAGAACTGTCCATGCACTGAGTTAAACTGATGTGTTCTTTAGTTGAATAATGAGTTAATAATTAGTGAATTAAATAATATTTAATTCACACAACTCATCTCTAGTGTATTAGCCAGTTAAACTAAATACAACTAGTTCAACTAATTAACCAGAACACCACCTCCATTAACTGTCGCATCAACTCCACCTAATTCACACTCTGAGCTCTAACCTGTCATCCATGAGCTAGCTCTCAACTAACCCATAGGAAAAGCGTATTTCCTTCTGCAACTCCATGCCCCACCTTCAGGTCAAACCTATGCTCTAAGAGAGTAACCTAAGTTTAGTCCAAATATTAGTAAATAATATTTGACTTCCCTATTTTACATGAGAGGCAAACCTAAAAATAGACTTCAACCTATAGGTCCAAAAATAGAGTTCCATATAATTTTCTAACATGACCAATACTCCAAGAATAACATACATCAGAATAGCTAATCACTGACCATGCTCCATATGTCTAAAATAATATAGTTCAAAAATAGATTTTTCATAAAAATCACATGTGTGGTCCCCACCTAGTTTTGGTGATCACTTTCCAACTAGGATCAGAAATGATGTTTCAGGATGCCTCCTTCACTATTTCTTGTTGAAATCTTCAACACTCCCTCTCAACAAGAAAGGGATGTCTTTGCATGCGACATGCAACTCCATGCATTCTCCCTGCAACCTTCACAAGCGCCATGCAACTCCATGCATCTACTCTGCAACTCTTCTGAAATTGAATAGGCTCCAAACAACTCAATCAGTCTGATGAATCTATCATCAACAAGTTCACTTCATGGCCAACTACACATGTCATCGTAGAACCATCGTTACTTCGTTGAACTCTTGTACCCATGCATTTTTGCACTTGTCGGGTTAACTCGATCTCATGGGCCCAAGATCTCGACACTCACTGATCTCGCCAGATCGTTCTAACTGATCTGCACATCGACCGGCACATAGTAGTTGTAGTTCAACTCATGAGATCCACACCATCTCATGAATTCTGCCCAGAAATCTCCTCTTGGGATTATTCATGCATGTCGCCCCACCTCTCACCTGGTGGTATAGCTGCATGCACTCCCTCTGCCCGTCTGGCACGAAATTTCTCTGCATGAGTGGTCTCTTCCACTCCATGATCCTCTTGTGGCTGCTCCACATCCCGAGGTTCACTATTACCTGCATGCAAAACTTGTTCCCTCTCAAGCATCAATTGCATGTCTTTCTTGCACTTCCCAACAGTAGGAAGCTCCGTAGACATCCCATCTACTTCAAGTCTGTAGAGATTCTTTGCTCGAATCCCAACCTTCTTGACTTGTCCCATTGCCTTGTGCCAAAGGAAAACTTTTCCTTCTCTAAAGACAACTTCATACCCTTTATCCTCTAACATTGCGACTGAGATCAGATTCTTTGTTAGACCTGGTACATGCAATACATCTTGTAAAAGAATGAGTTTATCTGACTCCCTCTGAAAGGTTATGGTACCAATGCCGGTCGCATTGTATCGTCCACCGTCGCCCAACTCAACATGCATCTGGAGACCTTTCTCCACCAAGTCACTGAAAAGATTTGCATCTCCCGTCATGTGAAAGGAAGCACCACTATCAATATACCACCCTGATCCCAATGCACTAGACAACATGCATGCGATCAATGAGAAGTCCAGCTCAAATTATGAGGCAAGAGCCTCACCAGCTGCAGTTCTCGCAGCCTGCTTGTTCTTCTTCTTCTTTGGGCAATTCGTGGCGTAATGTCCATGATCGTGACAATGAAAACACTTCACTTTGGACATGTCACGCCTCTTTACCATCCGCACCGGATTGAGGAGTTGAGGAAGCCTTTTCCTTTCCTCCTTCCTCTCCTTTGCTTTGCAGCTAGCACAGCCTTTCTTTCATCGATACTTTTGATGAAGATCCACCCTGTAGTCCTCCCCGATCTCCTCTTTGTGATGAGATCCACCACAATGCTAAGCTTCCCATCCCGCAACTCTTCCGGTCTATTGACACTATCCCATTAGGAATGCTGTTTTCCTTGAAGACCCAAGGAGAGCTTAGGTCCACCATGTCCTCATCTTCGACAAATTTCCCTGCACACTCTCCTGGCCATCTTTGCACTGAGTAAACTTTGTGAGGTATTTTGCGATGTTGTCGCCTTTCTCCATC
Source organism: Pinus albicaulis (assembly GCA_034641835.2). Classification (NCBI taxonomy): domain Eukaryota; kingdom Viridiplantae; phylum Streptophyta; class Pinopsida; order Pinales; family Pinaceae; genus Pinus; species Pinus albicaulis. The sequence continues at coordinate 506,256,425 of CM076574.1, forward strand.
TTGATGTTCCTGAGTCTATCTTTGAGCGCCAGCTTCCTCTGATCGCGCTTGCTTTGGTACAGATCCGTCAAGGCTTTCCACATCAAATATGGAGAGGCCTTCCCGTGTAAACTGGATACAATGTGATCCTTTACACCCTCCAACAGGATCCTTCGACACTTTGCTTGTTTCTTTCGCCATGCTTCCACAACATCAGCATCATTAGAAGTAGGCTTTGGAATCTCTTTCTCCATGAATTCCAACAGCCCATGATCATCTAATACAGCCTCCATGCAGTCCTTCCATGCAACATAATTCGAACTGCCTTCCAAGACATATTCTAGTCGCAAACCGATGAAAGACATTTTCACCGCGGCACCAAGAACACAAATCTGCAAATTCGAATTTCACCACCAGCTGATAACTCAGTCGCTTCCGATCTACACTTGAGAGCTAATTATTTCCAAACCAGAGATTGGGCATGGGCTTTTACCAGACCTTTCACTTCCCAAAGAAAGATGAATCCGGAGGCTATCTGGCCCGTATGCAGGCTCTGTCCGAGGAAATAAGTTTGCAATCACCGTAATAGATCTCGACAATTAACTTGGCTCCGATACCATGTAGAAATGATCTGAATAAATCACTTATTCAATGGAGATTAACCTGATCACACATCAATTTCTAATTGCATGCATAACACATAATCTCTTCTACAATTAATTGTCACATGCGGAAAGAATAGAAGCGATAGCACATCAAATCATCACACACATTAACACAGTATGTATGGGGAAAGCTTATAGCTGAAAACCCCCAGCTATAGTATATTATAAAGAGAGAACATGCAGCAAATACATAGCACAATACTCCTCACAAGTACTCAGTACTATCTCCCAAAGCTACACAAAAACTAGCTTGGTTTTGAACAAGTCACAGGTTCAAAACACACCCACTAATTTCCCTGCCTCTATTGTGCAATCAAGGCTGGTCTAAATAGAGATCCAAGTTCAAATCTCACTGGCTCCAACTGCGCAATTGTCATTGGTAATTTCCTCCAAGTGTGGTGCAAATCTCATGCACAACTAATGTCGCAACTGATAGCTAACTCAACCCTTTCATCTACCTCTTTCACTTGTCGCCACTGAACTGTCCATGCACTGAGTTAAACCGATGTGTTCTTTAGTTGAATAATGAGTTAATAATTAGTGAATTAAATAATATTTAATTCACCCAACTCATCTCTAGTGTATATTTAAGCAATAATACAAACGGTTCAATCAGTTAACTGTAACATTGTTTTCTTAATCCGTCGCATCAACTCAAGTCCAAGGTGGTCCAAAAAACTAGCTCTTTAATCAAGTCAACCATGCAATAGCTCAACTAACCCATAGGAAAAGCGTATTTCCTTCTGGAAGCTGCATTTTCCACATCCAAGCATCAAACTGAAGTGCTCCAAGAGGAAAAGATAATGTTTATAGTCTAAATATTATTAAGGGTTAATAATATTTGACTGTTCTATTTTTAGCCCGGCAGTCTAAAAATAGAAACCGCCCAATGTCTAAAAATAGAGTTCCATCTATTTTTACCAACTCGACCAATCATCCATAAATAGCATCCTGCAACTCATAGACCATGATCCATATGTCTAAAAATAGACATAGTCTAAAAATAGACTTTGCGCCAAAAATCACCTGTGTGGCCCCCACCTAGTTTAGGTGATCACTTTCCAACTAGGATCGCAGTTACTCGGTGATAGCCTCCCTTCACTATTTCTTGTTGCCATGGCTTTCAACATGTATCAGGGATACCTTTACCTGGGGTTAAAATGTGTCGTAACAAACTAGATTTTATCTCACCCATATTGTCATTGAAAGATAGACAAGCTTGGATCAATAAATTCTTGGAGTTGCTTTTATGTTGCTTATTCATAAAGAACAAATCGATCAACATTCTTTCCAACAACACCAATAGACCCTTTAGACTATGACACCTAGTGATTCATATTCTAAATTTTACCAATAGACCTTCAAGATTAATAGGAAGATAGGAAAACACTTTGATTCCTAGACTATAGGACCCTAACATTGGCTCCAATGGGAATGAAAGCCTCCTTGTGAGGTGCCAAGAACACTATAGACTAGTAGCCTAACCATTGGGCAACTGAATCAAACAAAAAGGCTAAAACTCGACTGAATAAACTAATTACAAAGCTCAAAACTTCAAAGGGAATAAGAAATTTGACAAGACATCACCAAAGTCTTAGGGCCTTCTCCTCGGGATTCAAACGTTGATGATAGTTGTCCACACTTGCTGAAGATATATATACACTCATGTGAAATGATCCCTCCAATGTAACCAATCAAGAAAATGACTAATTGACAGGAGCTGGTATTTGGCTTCTCCATGCAGAAAGAAAAATTCAGAAAATGGAAACTCAAACTTTCCCCTGAACATCTGCTCATGATCCATAAATTCAATAAAATTCATCTTCCTTGATGACTGCAACAAATTGGAAAAATGATATTAAATAATTTGAAACATTACTGTGTCTTTAAAGTCAGCAAAAAGACAAGCACTCCCTTCGTTTTCAACCGCTAGCTGTTCTATATTGTCCAATGAAAGATCTTCATGAAAATGAAATAAAACAAATTGTTTATCAAGCTTATCATTTTCATCAGGGAAAAGAATATCACGTTCATGAAAATATTCAGTTGAGGAAACCACATTATCAACAACAAAAATGTCCACATCCACGAGGTCTAAAATAACCTCCTCTTCTTCATAATTTTCCTGCAATTCTGGGTAGTTATCACCATGAATGATTTCACTGCCTAAAATCTTTATGCGTGAAATTTCATGGGTCTGATTTTCATGATTTTCTTCATGGATTGTAAATTAATACAAGGAATAGCATGAAGAATGAATTGATTTACTATCATGATTCCTTTCTTAGTTATTTTAAAAATGTCTAATATATTCATCAAGCTCAAAAGAACAAACATGTTGTACATTATTATTAAAATTAGTGGATGAATTATGACTACCTTCATCAGGATTTTGATATACTCTGTTTTCAGCCTTTGGAGAAGCTATTTCCTCCACCTGGACATTATAACAACTATCCTCGACCATTTCACCCTAATGTTGAAAAGGATTTTCATATTCTTGATTGCGAAAATATGGACAAGACTACTGCAAATTATCATCAAAATCAAAGGATAAAAAATGATTGTCATCATTAAAGTGTTTCTTGGTTTCATTTTCATCCAAGAGAAAAGCCATCGTGTATCCTTGGTGATGAAAAGGGTTCTCGTACAACGGCTCTAGGATTTCTTCATCCACAAACTCTTCATCACCATAATAATTTTCTAGAATTTGCATGAAATCCTCAAAATGATCACAACAACTCACAACCAAAGACAAAGAAGCATGAGACTCTTTTTATTTCTCAAAAAATACTAAATGAAAATATTTAAGTGAATACAAGCTCCCAAGTGGCTAACCTTCATACCAATATCTCACTTTTTCCTCCAGGGTAGCCATGAACATCTTCATCGAGAAGTTTTAAACCCTCAACTTGTGTACATGTATGTGAAATTTAACTAGATGCAGAGAAACATCATCTCGGTCCCCATCTTTGAATCTTGGAAAATAAGTTTTCCAATCTAAACATGGAATGTGATTTGGGAATCCTGAAATATGATCTTGATTTATGGGAGCATACCTTCTAGATTGAGAATTCATCTTGAAAATGTGGAGATACCAATGGAACTTGAAAATATGGGTTCTAGTTGATTGGAGTCACCAAGTGAAAGGTACAACCTTTTGATTTCCATCTTTTGTTCACCATCAACAATTGGATTTGATCCTTGTCATTCACACCTAAGGAAAATGTGACCTTTCTCTCCTCGACAACAGTGCCAATATGTTAGCACTCTGTAAATTCTCCTGGCTAAGGAGATAAATCCCACAGGTAACCACAAACCTCTTTCAGGCTAAGGTCTAGCCCCATGGCCTTGAAGAGGGCTCTCTCGCTATGTCCTGCTATCAAGCAAATAAATTACTGATAGGATCTAGGTTATATTGATCAAAGGGTAGTTTTAAGTTTGATTTATTGAAGGTGGGTGAAAAAGGCATGAATACTTAAGATCATAGCACTATTACAGATCTAAATGAATAAGGGATGTGTGGAGTTTGAACTGGGGAAAGATAGGTATATTTATTGGTATCAAATCAAACTTTGTCATAGTAAATGGGTGAGTGAAACATGGGAAAAGATGGCAAATAGAGTATCAAAACATTGATGAGTTCATATTTCCATATAGAAGAGAAGTAACACATATGATCAGCTAAATTAAATTAGAGCTCTAGATGAATTCTAAAATATATCCTTTCAAATTGAGCATGAAGAATGTTTACACCATGAAAATATATATTAAAAACAGACTAGAAGGTAACATATAAACCAGATCACAAGGAAAAAAAATACCAATAAATTTTGACACAAGAATCCCTGTCAAAGCTGCATATGTTTTCCTCTATTCACTTGGGGAAAAGATACATTAAAATTTCATAGAAAATGTAGTCTATCCTCTTACACTACCAACCAAAACCATTTTCCATGTCTTTACATCCTTATATCCAATCAAGAATTTGGATCACCAATATAGGTGGTCGAATTCACTTCATAAAATTTGAACGGTCTAGATGCAGTGCATCTTTAACAATACATACATATATATATATATATATATATATATATATATATATATATATATATATATATATATATATATATATATATATATATATATATATATATATATAGATAGATACAAATATATATATATATATATATATATATATATATACATACATACATATATATATATATATATATATATATATATATATATATAGAAATTTTTGTCTCAATACTAATACACTTTAGAAGCAGAAAGAAAGTTATAATTTATCGACAATTGACTTTAAAACTTAAAACTATATGACTTTAAACTTATCTACACTTATCAATTAATCAAAATTTCTTCTAGAAACTCCAATTTTTTTATTTTCCAAAATAAATTTAATTGATATATTTGCACAGCAGTTGCACAAAAAAGGGTATAAGTCTTCAAACTTGGCATGGTAGCAGATCATTTTGGACATAACTCTAAATGGGAGATTATGTCACAAACAAGTGTATATCTGTCTCTGTTTATTAAACCTTCAAATATTAATAATATAATCTCCAAATATCGAACCCCTACAAGTTCTGCAATGCCATGTTCTCTTTATGCTGAAGTGAATGAATGGAAGAAAAAGCAAGAAAAGGATTTCAATTTGATATGCTGCTTAAAAATAATCTACCATCATAAAACCCTGAAGAAGTGAGCAACAATAAAGTTAAAATAGATGAGCGCCCATTAAGGATGTTTAACTCTTAGATACACAGATATCAAGAGATCTGCAACTCAAATCACTCTATTTTATTCATAGATATGGAAACGAAATGAAAACTGGAAAACTATTCAAAATAGATAGAATGAAGGAAACTTGCAAAAATTTTCATTGATTCAATATTTTTTAGTACAAAATTAGGCTTCAAGGTCCAAAACTCGGAACCTTTCTCTTTCTTCAAATTGTCTTTATTATTGTAATAACTTGATTTTCGATGTGAAGCGATTCTAACTACTACAATAACTTTAGCACACTAAAACTGACCCAAGATCATGATTTGTCCTACCTAAGAATCTTATTACATTTGCATAATCCTGAGAAATGACATAATGAGAATTTTTAAAACTTCTAATCTAAAGGAACAACTGGTCCTGAAGTTACTGCGGAATCAACGGCTACTTTTGATTCATCCGTTGGAATATTTTTTGTTGTGTCAATAGAGAAGATTTTGCATTTTTTCCAGAGTTCACTTTGAGTTGTAGGAGCGTTCTTGTAACTGAGGTATTCCAATACAAATGTAACAACCTGATTGTGAGTGAGCCTTTCGGTGAAGAGTGCTTTTACCATCCATATCAAATTGAAGTGCCTCTGCAAAGATTAACTTTTATCTCCTTCAGGCTGTGTCTTTTCTTCTTTGCTATCTGCCCTGCTCTTTGCCAGTGTTAATGCATCTTCATAAAATTGCCATGTCAAAATACTTCCCTTCTCTGTCCAGCATGAAGGTAAACCTGTTCGGCTCAATTTATCAAAAGTTATATCAAACTTCTTTACCGCCTCCTTAAGCCCCATTAACCTTTTCTCTGCAGCTTTCCGTAGATCATTTTTAATTATCATTTTATCGACTTCTTCAGCATAAAGGTATCTGTCTTGTATCTCAATTTATTCTAACTCTTCATCTGATTTGGAATTGATAAAATTTAAAAACCTCCTAGCCCAATTTGCTCTTTTAAGGGCCGTTTGTTTTTCAGATAATATCTCCTGCTCATGGTCTGAGATGAGGCATTTCTCTCTAGTAATTATATTAAGGGAATCCCAATTTGACTTCATTTCAGAGATAATTTCAGTCCAAATAATATATTTAGCTCTTAAAAGTGAGATGTTACCTTTTAGCTTCTCCTTGAGCTCCTTAATTTCATCTTCGGCCTTTTGTAGTTTCTGCTTATTTTCATTTGCTTTATCTTCCCATCCTTTCATAATCTTAATAGCTGTTTCTAACTCTGACTGAACCCGCTTAAGATCACCTTCAGCCATCTTCAATTCTGTGCTGAGCTGAACAACTTGTGTTCGAGGATATACATCTCTGTCACCTGTAGGAACAACAAAAGTGCAAGTATGATTTTGAATATGATTCTGTAGAGATATAGCAATCTGCTTCACTTTGGACAACTCTTCATCTTTTTGTAACAATTTCATACGTAACTCTTCCTTTTCTTTTTCCACCTCAGCTACTTCTGCAGCCATTGAGTGCTCTGAAGCTAGTAATTTTAACTTTTTCCTTAGTGAGGATATTTCTACTTCTGAACTTTTCATGAGTTTTTGAATTGCAGCTTTATCATTTGGATCCACACCAATTTTCATAATGATCTTCTTCAACTCTTCATTTTTAGTTGTTAATGCCCTTGAATTAGCTTTCTCCATTTTTCATTGTCTAGTGACCTTTGCAAGCATGTTTTCAATCTTGACTGTTGTGGCATTAGTCTTGCTCAAATCATTTACAATCAACTGCCCGGTCTGCATATGAAGATTCATTTTGTCCCACAATGGGATCTTTTTAACATCCATGATTATGTTTACCTCATTAAAGTTGCTCGAAGACCCAAGGGACATTCCCTTTGGATGTGACAGAGCCATTCTAAATTGATCTTTTTCAATATCCATTACAGTCAATAATCTGGTCTGATCAGCAGCTGTGTGATGTTCTGCTTGCACTTCTACATTGGCTTTTATTCTCTGATTTCTTTCTTCAATTTGCGTGAATACTTGCTTGACTGCCGGCATCCTTTCTGAGTAAAGTTCATGTCTTCTAGGAGAAGAGGGAACACTTGATTCTTCATTGATATGAAGGGTAAAACCAGGCGAATTGGGAGAATGATCTTCTGCTAATTTGGTTCTCTTTTCTTCTCTGGGTTCCTCATTATCTATTTCAATAACATCTTCTCTACTTCTTTTGCTTGCCCTTTCCATAATGGCAGGTGTTTGAATGCTGGTTTTTAAGGCACTTGTTTCACCTGGATTTTCCATCTTCTCTATATCAGGCTTGCTTACATGGGAGAATGCAGCATACCCGTTCTCAACCATTTTCTGAGAAATTATTCCATGTGGATCACAAGGCCATTTTTCTCCCAACAACAACTGTGTCCCTTCCAACATTTTTGAGACTTCATCAAAAGCTTGTCTCGTGTTGACCACAAAAGGTCCCACACTCATAGGCAATTTCTACATCAAACCTTTCTTCATGGGAAGAAAGTGGACTTGGTCTACATTAAGACTTTGCCTTATGAATTCCAGGGCGAAAAGTCGCATGGGTACAAAAGTTGGGAGCCTATAGGGCTCAATGCTAACTCCATACAGCCTTATCTCTGAGTATTCTTCGAATACAAACCAATCTCCAAATCTGCAATTGGGTCCTATCTGTAGGAACTCTCGGGCTTTTGGTAGAAAGCATGGAGGAAGAGTTCCATTCAAAAGTTTATAAGCAATAGACATGAAATGATTAGCACATTCAAACAGCCCTGCTTCATTCTCTTCTTTTCTAATCATGTCGGTCCAGAATAAAACTGATTGCTTATTTTTATTACTATCAACTATATTTAAACCCAAACTCATGAACTCTTCAACATTTTGATACAAAAATAAGTAAAAAACCAATGATGGAAATTTGAAGAAACCTGTTAGAGGAAAAGCTATCAATTGGGAATTTACTATTTCCTGCCAAAAAGACGGAATGTTAAGGACCACCCCTGGTTTCATCATCAGTGCAAACATCCCCAAGACTGATTTATCAATTTTTTGGTCATGTATCCCCAAATCCTCCCTAATGCGGCTAAGGCTTGGCCTATCTTGAGACATTGACAGCCTCCAAACTGAACTCTTCTCCTTCAAATTGAGTTTTCTGGATTTGATTTCAAAAACAACATACACTTGTTGAACTCTTCATTTGGAAGGTCTTAAGTCTGAACCAATGAATCTTCGGAGAATTGGAACGGAGACTTATCTTCTGGAAAGCACAATGCTTGGCGAATTAGTTGTGTTGATACCTGCAGGAAATTTCCCCCCTGAGAATTCATGACGAAACATTTACCAGGGTACATTGATGAAACTAACCAGGAGATGAACTCGGGGAAGAAGTGAGTTTTAGAACAGTAGATATTTCTGAACACTAACAGAAAATGTCTGAGGATTCATGGGTGTTGGGGACCTTAAATGAAAATGCAATGAGGATGGTTGATGGATATTGGCAAGTGCTCTGGCGTATCACTTTCACTATCCAGGAGGGGACTGAGGTTTGATGAACCAGACAAGGATATTCGTTTTTCCATGACTAACAGGAACTGAAAACAATTCGCGGGGTAATGGAAAATGCAAAGGTGGCAAGAACACGGTTCAAAAGGGGAAAAATAGTCACACATGGACAAAACGAGACTAAAGAATTCTTTAATAAGCTATGGGAATCCGTAATAAATGCCGACATGATGTGGACAAACCATTGAGAGCGGATGACAGCTGTTTTCCACTCAACACGATGATATCCTTACGGAAGTCCTGATGCGTTTGAAAGCCAGCCTATACTATAATGAATCCAAGCCGTTGATCACGGCTCATCCAAGATTTGACTAGTCAACTACGGAGAGTGAGACTGATAAACCGAGCTACTTCTCCCCCGCAATAACTTATCAGCACTTTTGTGATCACGCTTCGCTCGGAAGTTACTCAGGAAAACAGCAAATCATACCTATCAAAATAAGTTTTATATTACTTTATGTACATCATTCTTTGTAAAAACATTGCATTTCTTTTTTTATGCTAAAGTATAAAAATTTCATACTATAGCATATTTTTCGAATTTCCATATTTTTTGATTTTCAAAATAAAATATAAAAAAGGATATGCAGATAATGATCCACAACATCTGGCTCCACCTGGGGATAGTGTTTTCACCACGAAACACTAAGAACCTGCAGATTAGTGCCTTCACCTCGGGCATGGAGTCACACATTGCTTGATGGAAATGTACACTGATCACACCGGATATATACAATGATGAACAAACAGCTGCTTAATGCCGAAAATAATGCTTGAGATATTGCCCATTCACAGGCATATCCAACACTTCTCCTTCAATATTTTCCAGCATGAAGTATTATTTCCTCTGACTTCATTAATTTTGAATGGGCCATACCACAAGGGATCAAATTTTCCATGTTTCCCTTTGTCTTCCCTTCGTGTATCCCATCTCAATACTAAGTCTCCCTTATGAAACATGATTTCTTTTGCTTTCCTATCAAATATCGCCTTCATCTTCTGCTGATAAGTGAGCAAGTTGTCCCGAACTTGATTTCTGTTTTCACTTAGCTCCATCACATTGTTCATTCTTCTGATCATGGCATTCGGTTCTGCTTGAGCATCTTGGAGGAAAGAAATCACAGGTTTTACCAACTGTATGGGAAACAATGCTTGAGTGCTGTATACGAGCTCATAAGGAGACTTGCCAGTAGACCTCCTAGTGGTCATCCTTGTTGCCCAGAGAGCAAAAAATAACTTTGTATCCCAATTCTTCTGATTTTCACTAATTGTCTTCTTCAAAATTTTTACTAATGTTTTGTTGGAAGATTCCGCCAATCCATTTCCCTGTGGATGATAAGCTATAGAATGAGACAATATCACACTATAAGTCTGACAAAAATTAATAAATATGAGTGAGATGAAAACTTGGGCATTATCTGTCACAATCTTCACTGGACATCCAAACCTGCTAAAGATATTCTCCTCTAGAAACTTCATAACAACCAAATCATTTGCCTTCCTGGTGGCGATTGCCTCCACCCACTTTGTAAAGTAGTCTGTAGTAGTAAGTATCCACTTAAATTGCCCACTGGATGGTGGATTAATTTCCCCAATGAAATCCAATCCCCATTGTCTAAAAGGTTCTTCAACAAAAACAGGGAGAAGAGGTAATGGAGCTAGCTTTTTCTTTTCTGCAAATAATTGACATTTCTGACAACTTTTAACTGTTTTATAAACATCAGCAAACACAGATGGCCAATAGAAACCTGATTTGAATATTTTATGAGCAGTTGCCTTCCAGCTGTAATGACCTCCGCACAAGCATTCATGATATTCTTTGATCACTTCTGAAATTTCTTCCTCTGTCAGACATAACAAAAACACACCAGCAGGGTCCTTCCAATATAATTTTGCTTCAATTATGACATAAGGCTGAGCCTTAAGTTTTAAAGCTCTGTATTTAGCTCTATTTATTGAAGGGAGACAAGAAAGAAAGCATAAATAATGGACAATATCCTTATACCAATCTGAGCAGAGAAATTTCTACTTAATTGCTGTCTTTGACTGATTATCACCTGTTTCTCCATCGACTTCCTCTACAGGGGCCAACAAATTGATTCCCAATGCTTGGAAATTGGACTCTGTCAATAATTTGGCCAATCCCAATCCTTTAACCAGTTTGGTTGGTTTTACATCCAAGTCATATTCTTGGATTTTAGCGATCCATTTTCCCTTTTACCTTTCACATCGCTCTGTACTAGTACATCTTTTACAGCTGAATTGGGAACGTATGCTAAGATTTGAGAATGAAGGATATAAGTTCTGAAAGCTTTCAGTGATTTCACCAAAGCGTATACTTGTTTCTCCAATATATTATTTTTAATTATGCATCTCGGAGAACTTTACTAAAATATGCTACAGGCTGTTCATACTTTTCTTCATTTCTCTGTAATAACACAACAACAATTGTTGAAGGAGATGCAAACGAGAAAATTTGAAATGGCTTCAAATAATCTAGACTAATGAGAACAGGCACTTCCTTTAAATCTTCTTTAATCCTTTTGAAATACTCTCTGGCTTCTTTGTCCCACTTCACTTCGTCATCTTTTTTCAACATGTCCATTATCTTCTTGACGATTTCTGCGTAATTGGGAACGAATCTTCTTAGAAAATTAATTTTTCCAAGAAATCTCTGAATATATTTTTTGCTTCGGGGCAGTGGGATAGACTGTATTGCTTCAACTCTTGCTGGATCAATCTTCACACCTTGCTTTGAAACAATATGGCCCAACAGTTTGCCTTCTTCCAGGGCAAACAGAGATTTTTTAGGATTCAACGACAATCCATACTTTCTAAACTTCAGGAAAGCTTTCTGCAAATGTTGCAGGTGTTCTTCATCATAATTTGAAAAAATTGTGACATCATCCAGATAAATAACTACAAACTGATCCCCAACAAATGCAATATCCATCGCTCTTTGGAATGTAGCTCCTGCATTCATTAGGCCAAAAGGCATCCTGGCGTACATGAATGTTCCCCAGGGTGTAGTGAAAGCAGTTTTTTTTTTTTTTTTATCTTCCTTCTCCACAGCAACCTGATTATACCCTAAAAAACCATCCACCATAGATAATCTATAAGCCCCAGTGACTTTTTGTAAGACAAAATCCATTTTCGGCAAAGGATAATTATCCTTCAATGAAGCCCTGTTCAAGTTCCTGAAATCTACGCATAGTCTTATCTCTCCATTTTTCTTTCAGACTGGTACAAGATTGGAAACCCAATCTGAATATCTTAGGGGAAAAATTATTTTGGCCTGCAGCAATTTCCTCACCTCCTTTTCAATCGGAGCCAACAATAATGGATTGATTTGTCGAAGCTTCTGTTTATGCGGCTTGACTCCATCTTTTAGTGGGATTTTATGCTGTATGATACCCTTATCATACGTTTTCAAATCGTCATAGGACCAAGCAAATACATCTTTGAATTGTCTAAACAGATCTATGTACCTTTCTTTGTAGTCCTTCAAGATTCCTTTGAACAATTTGATCATTTTAGGCTCCTGTTGAGTCCCCAAGTTGCAATCTTCCACCTGTTCATCTTGGTTTGCTTTCTTTTGATTCACTGCAACGTCATTAGCACCAAACAGTATTTCGAGAGGCACCAAGCCTCTTGGCAAAACATTGTCTTTCAACTGAATAATCTCCTGACCACCAATATTTTTTTTAGAGTTTTACCGGCCCACTCATCTTCATCAGTTTCCAAATCAATCTGATGACCTTCAAAATCTTCAATCATCAACAAAAACTGCTTAATCTGTTCATCGTCCTCAAAGACCTGCCAGTGTTTAATATTGTCTGGGATTGAAGGTCTATATCTCATCTCAATTTTATACCTTAGCCTTGGATTAATCGGAGGCTTGAACGTACTGGCTGCAACTGCCAAAGAATCATCCATTCTATTCTCTTCCCTGGGAACAAACTGTAAGTTGAAGGCGTCAAAGTAATTTTCAATCAAATCCCAGACTTCATTGCGATATGCTCTTAACCGAGGATATTTAGTTTGACATAAATTCTTAATTTGTCTTATAATTAATTCAGAATCCCCAAACACAGTCATGGACTGAATTCCCATTTTCTTAGCTGTCTGCAAACTAATAATTAATGCTTCATATTCTGCAACATTATTAGTGGACTCAAACTCCAATTTGAAAGAAAAAGGCACAAGGTTACCTTCAGGAGAAACAAAAATGAAACCTGCTCCAGTACCTTCTTTGGAAAATTCACCATCAAAATAACACTTCCATAGCTGGTTCGAATGTACCTCCTTATGTACAATTGCTGAAGGAAGCTGCCCTTGCGATTCTTCAGCAAATTCTGCATCTTCATGCAACATGAAGCAAGAGAGGTCATCCTTCTCTTGGCCATAAATTGGTGAATTACCTGCATCTTTCTTGGTAGTAGTTTTTTGAAATCTAGTCTCTCTATACAACCTCCTTTCTTCACCATTGAAAATGGGAATGATAGCATATGTAAAATCTAGCTTCAAAACTCCTCCAAGATTTGCCCCCCATGATCTAGATAGTAAAATACCAAACCTGGCAGGAATATCTGCCACTACAACATCCATCATAATGCTTTTGGCTAGGATTTGAGCCAATGTAACAACCATATCCTTAATCAGACCCACACACTTTACCCTTTTTGAGTCAAAAGAATAAAGATCTCGATATGGCTTGGTGATTTGAAAATTCAACTCTTTCATCGCACACAATGGCATCAGATTGTGGGACGCACCAGAATCTAGCATGCAGTTATGTAGAACAAAATCATGTAACAGAAGTGATATATAAAAAGGAGGGACAGATGAATCTACCTCTTCAACATGAGGTCCAAATGTAACCACTGGTTTCTCTTCCTACAGATTTACTATATTACCTACTTCATCAAACTGAGATAAATTGATAAACTCGGAAATCTCTTTCTTATAGCCAGGTGTTTTCATCAACTCAAGAAGAGGTACTTGAATCTTCACTTTCTCCAACTCTTTCAACAAACTGAAAGTTTGATTTGATTTTGTCAACTTTTCAGGTTCTTCTTGATCTTTCTTGGAATTTGAGTTTTGATTAGAAACAGTAACCACTTTCTCCAAAATATTAGAATCTCTAAGTTTTGTTTGAGAAGTTTCTGCTTGCTGCGTTTCCTTCTCTTTTTCTTCGTCCATGGGCTTTTTCCCCTTATCTGTTTTCTTAGTTTGATCTTTCTGGAATGGAGTCGCCATTGGAGTAGGTGCTGCTTCTGATTCTTTTTCTTCATTATCTTGAGTCCTTAGTCTCTTTTTTGACCTCAAATCGTACTTTTTATGCAACTCAGATTGCATGAAGTCTGTGAACTGTCTGCAGTAATCATCCATCTCTTCTTGATCAAATGAAAGATCATTTTCTTCCACTCCTTCTTCAGCTTCTTCTTCTGTTTCATCGTCTTCCATGTACACAGCAGAAATTTGAGCATCATCCTCTCTCTCATCATCATCATCTGCTGAACGGGAGGGGCTGCTTCTATGTACAAAGGTTCTTGCACCTGATCTTGATCTTTCTTTTCTCTTTGTAGAATCTGCAGGGGTTATTTTTTAAATTGGGGATTAAAAACCCATCTATTCTGTCTTGCAGGCTTACTATCTATTTCCAACTTTACCAATTTATTTGACAGATTTTTTATGACCTTAGTCATATCGTCAATTCTTTGATCTTGAGCTGAGGCTTCTTCTTTAGCCTTTCCTTTATCTGAAACTTTACCAGCAGCGGACATATTAGCCTCAATCTCCAGAGCATCAGTTTGAATCTGCTCCAACGTAGGGGACCTTCTTTCCCTCAATGTGAAATTGAATTCTGGTTCAAATGCACCAGCAAAAACGACCCTAGCTCCAATAGGAGGAGGCTTCATCTCTGCAGGCAAACTATTATACAATTTATTAAATCTCTTCACAAAATCACTCATATTTTCATCAGATTTCTTCTTGATTGCATTAAATTCTGTCAAAGAATAGCTGTGGTCCCTCTTTTCTCCCCACCTTTCAATGAAACGTCTTTCTAGGGCATCCCAATCGTTAATGGAGCCATTAGGTAATCATTTGAACCATTTCCTTGCTTCTCCACTTAGAGACTGAACAAAGAGTCTCATAACAACATCTAAATGTTCAACATTTAAATTCTCTACAAATGTGCAAAATAGGGGTAAGTGCTGTTCTGCGGTTATTTCATCTTCACCAGTAAATATAGGGAGAAATTTGAGGTACTCCTGAGGCATATCATGCAATGGTTGGGCTAGATTTAATGGTGCATATCTATTCATCAAGAAAGGAGGGGCTGCAGGGACTGCCATATTTATGCCCGGGTTAACTGCTCCTTGAGCGGGGGTAAAATGAATACCAGTTGTAGGTAGGGATGAATGAGGTGAAACAAATGATATAGAAGTTGGAGAATGAACGATTGCAGAAGAGCTGGCAGCTATATGGGGCTGAGTTTCTATAAAAGGAAAAGACACAAACTCCAAAGATTGCTCTTCTAATGTGGGTTCTTGAAAACGAACGGGTGATGGTGATGATTCTTCTTCTGAGAAAATGAGTTTCTTGGAAGCTTTCTTGGATGAGAAAATGTGTGAACTGCTGCCTGGTGCGAGCAGTGTAGTTTCAGGTGTATCTAATATTTTTGGTTTCTGGCCCTTCTTTGAAACAAGCTTCTCAGGATCAGACAAAACAGGAACTTTTTGCTGAGAGGTATCTGACCTCGTGTTAGGTTTCTTGGGAGCCAGAGCTATTTTCAAACAAACACAGCGTACTATATTTCCTCCTCTCTGAACAACCAGAGGAAATGTAAAACAAAACCCAGGGAAAATCTTCGAATCTTCGATCCCCGGCAAAGGCGCCAATTAATGTTGTTCCTTGAGAAACAATTCCTTGCTGTGTAAAGGAATCCGTGCTCAAGACATTAAATATTATGTCACAAACAAGTGTATATCTGTCTCTGTTTATTAAACCTTCAAATATTAATAATATAATCTCCAAATATCAAACCCCTACAAGTTCTGCAATGTCATGTTCTCTTTATGCTGAAGTGAATGAATGGAAGAAAAAGAGAGAAAAGGATTTCAATTTGATATGCTGCTTAAAACAGAATCTACCATTATAAAACCCTGAAGAAGTGAGCAACAATAAAGTTAAAATAGAGGAGCGCCCATTAAGGATGTTTAACTCTTAGATACACAGATATCAAGAGACCTGCAGCTCAAATCACTCTATTTTATTCATAGATATGGAAACGAAATGAAAACTGGAAAAATATTCAACATAGATAGAATGAAGGAAACTTGCAAAACTTTTCATTGATTCAATATTTTTCAGTACAAAATTAGGCTTCAAGGTCCAAAACTCGGAACCTTTCTCTTTCTTCAAATTATCTTTAAATACATTATGAAAAAATAGTTTCCAATAATGAAACTGATTCTAACTACTCTAACCAACTTTAACTGCCTAAACTGTTAACTGTCATGGAGGTACATGCCTCGAAAAAGTCTTATTACATTTACATAATCCTGAGAAATTACATAATGAGAATTTTTAAAACTTCTAATCTAAGGAACAACTGGTCCTGAAGTTACTGCGGAATCAACGACTACTTTTGATTCATCCGTTGGAATCTTTTTTGCTGTGTCAATAGAGAAGATTTTGCATTTTTTCCAGAGTTCACTTTGAGTTGTAGGAGCATTCTTGTAACTGAGGTATTCCAATCTAAATGTAACAGCCTGATTGTGAGTGAGCCTTTCGGTGAAGAGTGCTTTTACCATCCATAGCAAATTGAAGTGCCTCTGCAAAAAGTTAAACACTGTCTCTCCCTTCAAAACTTGTGTCTTTTCATGCCTGCTATCTGCCCTGCTCTTTGCCAGTGTTAATGCATCTTCATAAAATTTCCATGTCAAAATAATTCCCTTCTCTGTCCAGCATGAAGGTAAACCTGTTCGGATCAGTTTATCAAAAGTTATATCAAACTTCTTTACCGCCTCCTTAAGCCCCATTAACCTTTTCTCTGCAACTTTCCGTAGATCATTTTTAATTATCATTTTATTGACTTCTTCAGCATAAAGGTATCTATCTTGTATCTCAATTTCTTCTAACTCTTCATCTGATTTGGAATTGATAAAATTTAAAAACCTCCTAGCCCAATTTGCTCTTTTAAGGGCCGTTTGTTTTTCAGATAATATCTCCTGCTCATGGTATGAGATGAGGCATTTATCTCTAGCAATTATATTAAGGGAATCCCAATTTGACTTCATTTCAGAGATAATTTCAGTCCAAATAATATCTTTAGCTCTTAAAAGTGAGATGTTACCTTTTATCTTCTCCTTGAGCTCCTTAATTTCATCTTCGGCCTTTTGTAGTTTCTGCTTATTTTCATTTGCTTTATCTTCCCATCCTTTCATAATCTTAATAGCTGTTTCTAACTCTGACTGAACCCGCTTAAGATCACCTTCAGCCATCTTCAATTCTGTGCTGAGCTGAACAACTTGTGTTCGAGGATCTGCATCTCTGTCACCTGTAGGAACAAAAAAAGTGCAAGTATGATTTTGAATATGATTCTGCAGAGATATAGCAGTCTGCTTCACTTTGGACAACTCTTCATCTTTTTGTAACAATTGTAGACGTAACTCTTCCTTTTATTTTTCCACCTCAGCTACTTCTACAGCCATTGAGTGCTCTGTAGCTGGTAATTTTAACTTTTTCCTTAGTGAGGATATTTCTACTTCTGCACTTTTCATGAGTTTTTGAATTGCAGCTTTATCATTTGGATCCACACCAATTTTCATAATGATCTTCTTCAACTCTTCATTTTGAGTTGTTAATGCCCTTGAATTAGCTTTCTCCATTTTGCATTGTCTGATGACCTTTGCAAGCATGTTTTCGGTCTTGACTACTGTGGCATTAGTCTTGCTCAAATCATTTACAATCAACTTCCCGGTCTGCATATGAAGATTCATTTTTTCCCACAATGGGATCTTTTTAACATCCATGATTATGTTTACCTCATTAAAGCTGCTCGAATACCCAAGGGACATTCCCTTTAGATGTGACAGAGCCATTTTAAATTGATCTTTTTCAATATCTATTACAGTCAATAATCTGGTCTGATCAGCAGCTGTGTGATGTTCTGCTTGCGCTTCTACATTGGCTTTTATTCTCTGATTTCTTTCTTCAATTTGCGTGAATACTTGCTTGACTGCCGACATCCTTTTTGAGTAAAGTTCATGTCTTCTAGGAGAAGAGGGAACACTTGATTCTTCATTGATATGAAGGGTAAAACCAGGCGAATTGGGAGAATGATCTTCTACTAATTTGGTTCTCTTTTCTTCTCTGGGTTCCTCATTATCTATTTCAATAACATCATCTCGGTCCCCATCTTTGAATCTTGGAAAATAAGTTTTCCAATCTACACATGGAATGTGATTTGGGAATCCTGAAATATGATCTTGATTTATGGGAGCATACCTTCTAGATTGAGAATTCATCTTGAAAATGTGGAGATACCAATGGAACTTGAAAATATGGGTTCTAGTTGATTGGAGTCACCAAGTGAAAGGTACAACCTTTTGATTTCCATCTTTTGTTCACCATCAACAATTGGATTTGATCCTTGTCATTCACACGAGGAAAATGTGGCCTTTCTCTTTTCTCCTCGACAACGGTGCCAATATGTTAGCACTGTATATTCTCACAGCTAAGAGAGATAAATCCTGTTAACCACAAACCTCTTTAGACTGAGTCTATTCATGGCCTTGAAGAGGCTCTCTCGTATATCTGCTATCAAGAGTATAAATTCTTGATATGATCCACAGGTTATATTGATCAAAAGGTAGTTTTTAAGTTTGAATTTATTGAAGGTGGTCTTGAAGGCATGAATACTTGGAATCACTGGCTATTATTACGGATCAAATGAATTTATATAAGGGATGTGTGGAGTTTGTTTAGGGAAATACTTAGATATCTTTATTGGTATCAAATCAAACTTTATCGTAGTAAATGGGTGAGTGAAACATGGAAAGATAGCGAAATAGGTATCAAAACATTGATGAGTTCATATTTCCATAGAAGAAATTACATATGATCAGCTAAATTAAATTAGAGCTCTAGATGAATTCTAAAATATATCCTTTCAAATTGAGCATGAAGAATGTTTACACCATGAAAATATATATTAAAAACAGACTAGAAGGTAACATATAAACCATATCACAAGGAAAAAAAATACCAATAAATTTTGACACAAGATTCCCTGTCAAAGCTGCATATGTTTTCCTCTATTCACTTGGGGAAAAGATACATTAAAATTTCATAGAAAATGTAGTCTATCCTCTTACACTACCAACCAAAACCATTTTCCATGTCTTTACATCCTTATATCCAATCAAGAATTTGGATCACCAATATAGGTGGTCGAATTCACTTCATAAAATTTGAATGGTCTAGATGCAGTGCATCTTTAACAATACATACATACATATATATATATATATATATATATATATATATATATATAGAAATTTTTGTCTCAATACTAATACACTTTAGAAGCAGAAAGAAAGTTATAATTTATCGACAATTGACTTTAAAACTTAAAACTATATGACTTTAAACTTATCTACACTTATCAATTAATCAAAATTGCTTCTAGAAACTCCAATTTTTTTTATTTTCCAAAATAAATTTAACTGATATATTTGCGCAGCAGTTGCACAAAAAAGGGTATAAGTCTTCAAACTTGGCATGGTAGCAGATCATTTTGGACATAACTGAGAAGATGGGTGTTGTTCCTTGAGAAACAATTCCTTGCTGTGTAAAAGAGGAATCGTGCTCAAGGTGATAAGGTCATCACTAAACTCAGTGTATATAATCTGCATTTGTTAACCTTCAAATATTAATAATATAATCTCCAAATATCAAACCCCTACAAGTTCTGCAATGCCATGTTCTCTTTATGCTGAAGTGAATGAATGGAAGAAAATGAAAGAAAAGGATTTCAATTGGATATGCTGCTTAAAACAGAATCTACCATTATAAAACCCTGAAGAAGTGAGCAACAATAAAGTTAAAATAGAGGAGTGCCCATTAAGGATGTTTAACTCTTAGATACACAGATATCAAGAGACCTGAAGCTCAAATCACTCTATCTTATTCATAGATATGGAAACGAAATGAAAACTGGAAAACTATTCAACATAGATAGAATGAAGGAAACTTGCAAAAATTTTCATTGATTCAATTTTTTTCAGTACAGAATTAGGCTTCAAGGTCCAAAACTCGGAACCTTTCTCTTTCTTCAAATTGTCTTTAAATACATTATGACAAAACAGTTTCCAGTAATGAAACTGATTCTAACTACTCTAACCAACTTTAACTTCCTAAACTGTTAACAGTCATGGAGGTACATGCCTCGAAAAAGTCTTATTACATTTACATAATCCTGAGAAATGACATAATGAGAATTTTTAAAACTTCTAATCTAAAGATATTAAAGTTTAGTGATCTTCGGAATCAGCGGCTACTTTGATTATAAGATTTGAATCTTTTTCTTGTGTCGTAGAAAGATTATCCATAAGACAACGTTCGCAGGTTGTAGGAGGCTTTATGTAAGCAGCGATATTCAATCTAAAAATGGCTTTGATTGAGTGAGCCTTTGGTGAAGAGTGCTTTTGCTCTATAGCAAATTGAAGTGCCTACCCAAAAAGCTAAAACACTATCTCCTTCAAAACTTGTCTTTTCTTTTGCTCTGTCACATATGCTCTTTTGCAGTCGTCGTGTATCATGTAATTTCATGTCAAAATATTTCCCTTTTCTGTCCAGCATGAAGGCAAACCTATTCGGATCAATTTATCAAAAGTTATATCAAACTTCTTTACCGCCTCCTTAATTCTCAGTAATCTTTTCTTTGCAACTTTCCGTAGATCATTCTTAATTATCATTTTATTAACTTCTTCAGCATAAAATTATCTGTCTTGTATCTGAATATCTTCTAACTCTTCATTTGATTTGGAATTGATAAAATTTAAAAACCTCCTAGCCCAATTTTCTCTTTTAATGACCGTTTGTTTTTCAGATGATATCTCCTCTTCATGGTCTGAGATGAGGCGTTTCTCTGTAGCAATTATACTTAGGGAATCCCAACTTGACTTCATTTCAGATATAATTTCAGTCCAAATAATATGTTTAGCTCTTAAAAGTGAGATGTTACCTTCTAGCTTCTCCTTGAGCTCCTTAATTTCATCTTCAGCCTTTTGTAGTTTCTGCTTATTTTCATTTGCTTTATCTTCCCATCCTTTCATAATCTTAATAGCTGTTTCTAACTCTGACTGAACCCGCTTAAGATCACCTTCAGCCATCTTCAATTCTGTGCTGAGCTGAACAACTTGTGTTCGAGGATCTGCATCTCTGTCACCTGTAGGAACAACAAAAGTGCAAGTATGATTTTGAATATGATTCTGCAGAGATATAACAGTCTGCTTCACTTTGGAAAACTCTTCATATTTTTGTAACAATTGCAGACGTAACTCTTCCTTTTCTTTTTCCACCTCAGCTACTTCTGCAGCCATTGAGTGCTCTGTAGCTGGTAATTTTAACTTTTTCCTTAGTGAGGATATTTCTACTTCTGCACTTTTCATGAGTTTTTGAATTGCAGCTTTATCATTTGGATCCACACCAATTTTCATAATGATCTTCTTCAACTCTTCATTTTGAGTTGTTAATGCCCTTGAATTAGCTTTCTCCATTTTGCATTTTCTGATGACCTTTGTAAGCATGTTTTCAGTCTTAACTGCTGTGGCATTAGTCTTGCTCAAATCATTTACAATCAACTTCCCGGTCTGCATAGGAAGATTCATTTTGTCCCACAATGGGATCTTTTTAACATCCATGATTATGTTTACCTCATTAAAGCTGCTCAAAGACCTAAGGGACATTCCCTTTGGATGTGACAGAGCCATTCTAAATTGATCTTTTTCAATATCCATTACAGTCAATAATCTGGTCTGATCAGCAGCTGTGTGTTGTTCTGCTTGCACTTCTACATTGGCTTTTATTCTCTGATTTCTTTCTTCAATTTGCGTGAATACTTGCTTGACTGCCGGCATCCTTTCTGAGTAAAGTTCATGTCTTCTAGGAGAAGAGGGAACACTTGATTCTTCATTGATATGAAGGGTAAAACCAGGCGAATTGGGAGAATGATCTTCTGCTAATTTGGTTCTCTTTTCTTCTCTGGGTTCCTCATTATCTATTTCAATAACATCTTCTCTACTTCTTTTGCTTGCCCTTTCCATAATGGCAGGTGTTTGAATGCTGGTTTTTAAGGCACTTGTTTCACCTGGATTTGCCAGCTTCTCTATATCAGGCTTGCTTACATGGGAGAATGCAGCATACCCGTTCTCAACCATTTTCTGAGAAATTATTCCATGCGGATCACAAGGCCATTTTTCTCCCAACAACAACTGTGTCCCTTCCAACATTTTTGAGACTTCATCAAAAGCTTGTCTCGTGTTGACCACAAAAGGTCCCACACTCATAGGCAATTTGTACATCAAACCTTTCTTCATGGGAAGAAAGTGGACTTGGTCTACATTAAGACTTTGCCTTATGAATTCCAAGGCGAAAATTCGCATGGGTACAAAAGTTGGGAGCCTATAGGGCTCAATGCTAACTCCATACAACCTTATCTCTGAGTATTCTTCGAATACAAACCAATCTCCAAATCTGCAATTGGGTCCTATCTATAGGAACTCCCTGGCTTTTGGTAGAAAGCATGGAGGAAGAGTTCCATTCAAAATTTTATAAGCAATAGACATGAAATGATTAGCACATTCAAACAACCCTGCTTCATTCTCTTCTTTTTTAATCATGTCAGTCCAGAATAAAACTGATTGCTTATTTTTATTACTATCAACTATATTTAAACCCAAACTCATGAACTCTTCAACATTTTGATACAAAAATAAGTAAACAACCAATGATGGAAATCTGAAGAAACCTGTTAGAGGAAAAGCTATCAATTGGGAATTTACTATTTCCTGCCAAAAAGACGGAATGTCAAGGACCACCCCTGGTTTCATCATCAGTGCAAACATCCCCAAGACTGATTTATCAATTTTGTGGTCATCGTCTTTCCCCAAAATCTCCGTAATGCAGCTAAGAACTGGACTATACTAAACATTGAACGCCTCCAAACTGAACTCTTCTCCTTCAAATTGAGTTTTTTCTGGATTTGATTTCAAAAATGACATACAACGACTGAACTCTTCGTTTGAAAGGTATTCAAAATACTGAACCAATGAATCTTCGAAGAATTGTAATGGAGACTTATCTTCTGGAAAGCACAATGCTTGGCGAATTAATTGTGTTGATACTTGCAGGACATTTTCTCCTTGAGAATTCATGACGAAACATTTACCAGGGTACATTGATGAGACTAACCATGAGATGAACTCGGGGAAGAAGTGAGTTTTCGGAACACAGGCGGATAGCACACCAGAACTTTTCATAGAAGATAATACAGGGGATTTATCAGTGTTTAGGGTTACTTGGTAATGCAATAAGGGATGATTGACAGACGACGCGGTATCCTGGACGTCCTTTTCACTATCCAGGAGGGGACTGAGGTTTGATGAACCAGACAAGGATATTTGTTTTGCCATGACTAACAGGAACTGAAAACAATTCGCAGGGTAACGGAAAATGCAAAGGTGGCAAGAACACGGTTCAAAAGGGGAAAAACAGTCACACATGGACAAAACGGGACTAAAGAATTCTTTAATAAGCTACGGGAATCCGTAATAAATGCCGACATGATGTGGACAAACCGTTGAGAGCGGATGACAGCTGTTTTCCACTTCGCCTGATGACGTCACTGCGGGGGGTCCCGGAGTACAGCGGAAAACTTCAACCTATACCCCCCATAATGAATCCAAGTCGTTGATCACGACTCATCCAAGATTTTACTAGTCAACTACGGGGGGTCAGGATTTGATAAACAACGAGCTACTTCTCCCCCCGCAATAACTTATCCGAAAGCACTTTTCTGTGATCACCGCTTCCGCTCGGGAAGTTGCTCAAAGCTTAAGCTTGAAATCATATATATCAAAATAAATTTTTATGACTACTTTATGTATATCATTCTTTGTAAAAACATTGCATTTCTTTTTTTATGCTAAAGTATAAAAATTTCATACTATAGCATATTTTTCGAATTTCCAGATTTTTTGATTTTCGAAATAAAATATAAAAAAGGATATGCAGATAATGATCCACAACAATGGGAATGCTTGAGATGATGGTGTGTTGGTGTAGAACCCATTGAGTGCTTCCTTTTAGTTTTTTGCAGACGTCCCAACTGAGTGATCGCAATTTGTACAACATTTGTGCAGAAGAAGTGAAATTTTGAACTTGTATTGACAACTCCCTCTCCAAAATGATTGTAGTGACCATTCAACCATCTAATTCAACCTTATGGCACCCAACATACTTCCAACCTACCAAAACTTTCACACTTTCATTAAAACATTCATGGGACTACATAACATTCCCTTGCTTATGATGGTAAACAGTAAGCTAGCCCTCTAAACCCAAATTTGCTCCTGATACAAGAGGCTTTCCTAAAATCGCACAAAAATCATTGATCAAATACCAAGTTGATACATATTCAGTTTCGTCCACCACTATGTCATATTTTATAACAATGTACAAATAATTTGTTGTCGTCAGTGCATCAATGTATTCCACAATTTTGAGAGTAGAATTAATCGCATGACATGTTGTAGCTGGAGAATTCACTTTTGATTGCCCAATATTTCCTTCAGTATGAATGAAATTTCAATGTATATTGTTCATATGAACCATAACATGATCAATAATTCCAAGGAAACCAATACCACATGCTGCAAGGTATAAGGAAACATGGGATCCCAATCCCCCATCTCCTACCAGCAATACTGAAGAATTAAATAGGTTTGATTGTCCTTGAGCTTAAACCTCCTCCAAACCTCCAATTTGTGTGCCAACCTTATAGGCCATATGGTACAAACCAACGGAAGGATCACTCTCAAAATCCATAGCTAGGTGATGATACTGAGTAGAAAACAAGCCACGACATCTAGTTTCATGGGAAAGATGTTCTAGCATTGCATGCGCAATTTCCTGTCCATCAAAATTTGTAGTTCCACGTCCAAATTCATCTGATACTACCATTGAATCTCGTGTTGCAGATGACTGCATAGATTTCTTCTCTAAGATTTCAATAAGAAAAGTAATTTTACTAGCCATGATATGGTCCTTTGCTCCCATACGAACAAATATCTGGTCAACTGGTGAAAATTCAAACTCTCCAGAAGGAACATCTACCCCAAGTTGTGCCAAGATAACTGCCAAGGATACTTGCCGAAGAAGAGTTGATTTTCCACCCATGTTGGGTCATGTAAGAAGCATGAAACAAGCATTTATGTGCCCACCTATATTCACATCTTTCAGAACAAAGCACCCACTTCCACTTAGGTTAGATAAAACTGAATGTCCCAACTCTTTAGCATGTAAGAACGGGTTGTCAAATTCATCACTGTTGGAACGAGGTCCACTAGCTGCGTTTTAATATGAATGCTGTAATAATTAGTCTAGCGCAAGGGCTTTGGAGCGGGTCAAAGTCCCCAATGTATTGTAATGGGTCAAAGGGTAGACCAAGAGTCCACAAACCACGGTTTGCAGACCATAGAATAGCGCAGGCTAAGATACTATAAATAGATAGATAGATTGAGTATAGAAGGAGGGCTAAGTGTGATTTATGTTGGCTGCTAATGGTTGAGATTTGTTTTGGGTTGTATTAGGGTAAGGACTCCTGATGGCTGTGTGTGCGGAGATCCTCAGTCTTGCTGTGTGTGGACCCCGCTGGCTATGTGCGCGGGTTGGGAATTGAGTTTGTAAGTGGAATTTGAATGTTAATGAATGAGAAGACTATCTAGTAGTAATAAAAGTATATTTGGATATGAGCATTGGCTGGGTTTTGTGTTATTTACGTGATTACTTCTGTTGATGATTATTGATGTGCATGTGGATGCGATGCCATAAGAAAGAGTTAATTGCATAGATCTGGTTATTAGTAGTTGCTTCACTTATGTTTACATGCTATCTGTGGGTTTATTAGCTTCGCATTCTGTAATTATCCTATTAAAGGTTATACGATAGGACTCCTTCTTCACAAGCCTGATAGATATTAAAAGGGCTGCCTCAAATACCTCTCTCTCTCTCTTAGGGTGTGGAAACCTAGTTCTAGCACCCTCCCATACTACTTCGGGTGAGACCTTGGCTTGCGTAAGAAGGTCATTGCTGAAAGGGCCAGTAGTATAGGGGTTTTTTGGAAAACCTCAAATCCGAACCTGGGTTAGGACCCCTCAAGCCAAAAAATGGTTCTGTTGCCGGGACTGGGAGAATTTTGAGAGAAAGATTGGGTAATGCCACGAGGTCATTGGCGGCCTGAGAAACTTGAGCTTGAAGACTAGTTCAAAAAACAGATTCAGGAATTTTCCCTAAAAGAGAATTGAAGTACAAGGCTGACTACTGAATATTAGAAGAACAAGTATATCTTTACCGAGGTATATGAAATCTTCTTCGTAACTTTCACACATGAACCACATGAGTGGCTAGCAAGGTTAGCAGAGTTCCAAACCTATTGGAAAGACGATCAGGTTATGCAATGGACTCCTAAAATAATCCAACAGTTGGAGAAGGCTGATAAAAAGATCACCCAGACTGTAGATCACTAGGTGGATAGTGTTTTAGGAGGATTTGTAACGGAATTATCGGTTGATCAATTTGTATCTTATTCTGAAGTTGAGTGGAGGTTCTTCAAAGGATTCTAAGGTAAGTTCTTGCAAACATTGTCACTTCTAATGAAGATGCTATTGTGTGAAAAGAGTATTCTGTGTAGTCATACTGAGTGAATGACCTCCGATCAGAGTGGAAGTACAGCACGAAGTGGTAAATACTATAGATTCAATCGAGAAGGGGACAGATCAGTATATTGTCCCTTAAGAGAGCTGCCTACACATGCAAAAACTAATCCCCCGGTTATGCCATTGTAAAATCCGCGCAAGGGCAAGAATTCTCCTACCCCACCACCACCACCTGACGACAATATGGCCATGCACATGAAGCTACCCACCTTTAAGGGTGTGGGGGATGAGGACATGGACCGATTTTGGTTCATGTCAGAATTAGTATGGACTATGTAGAATGTGGTTAACGATGTTGTAAAAAGAGCATAGTTGTCCCTAGCCTTTTAAGGGAGGGCCTTAGATTGGTTCATGGGATACGTTGGCCAACATACAGATCCACCAATATGGGAAATTAAGTATGCCTTAAAACAACAATTTCAGAAGCCTAAGTCTTATGCTCAGC
This sequence comes from Pinus albicaulis, assembly GCA_034641835.2. Taxonomy (NCBI): domain Eukaryota; kingdom Viridiplantae; phylum Streptophyta; class Pinopsida; order Pinales; family Pinaceae; genus Pinus; species Pinus albicaulis. Next base: position 506,283,839 of record CM076574.1, read on the forward strand.
TTGTGATTGACTTGAAATATTTTAAACAGGAACCTACAGATTCTGTATAGGTGGTTGATCAACGGCTGTAGAAAGTCATCAGGGATATAGAATTTAAGTATGACGATAGAAAACACAAGGAGTAGTTCATTTCCATGCTATTACCACACCTGTGTGAGCCTATGGGTTAAAAGACGATTGACATGCAAGAAAAAGCCCTGGAAATTTCCATGAAGCTAGAAGTCGTGCCAAGGGACAATGCCCAGTTTGGGGTGCAGTAGATCCAGGTTCAGTTAGAGGCAATGCACCTTGAAATCTAGAATTTACGAAAAGAGCAGGGAAAGAAGCTAGCGCAGACATTTGGTGCATACGGTGTAGGGTGTCAGGCCACACCAAGGATCAGTGCCCTCTGCTGTTAGACTACATGCAGTGTAATGTTCCAAATTTTTCTTCAATAAATTGGAACATTAATTTTTTCCTGAATTCATTTAGGAGATGAATAATTGGGTAAGGAGGCCCAATAATAATAAAAACATAAATAAAATCCCTCTAGTATGAAAAGGGATCAGCCATGGAACCAGATTTCACACCCTCATGTGTGAAAAGAGATATTTGCAAAGAGGTTTGACCAAGTCAACTAGCATAGGATATGAGGTGGAAAGCACTACATGGAGGGAAGCTTCTAGAGGAAAAGAAACCCTAATTCAAAGTAGGCCCCATGGAGAGCCATCATTTGCTATATATGGAGAGGAGGAGAAACATTTTTATTCATGCGTATGTTTATGATTTCATGTCTATTCAGACATTGTGAATTCTTTGCTGGTTAGCAAGAATTTTTGGGAAACTCCTGTTTAGGATTTCCTCACCTTATTGAGAGGCCTCTTGAAGGTTGGTTCTTCATTCTCCACATTTCTTGGCTCAAGGCCAAAGCTTCCTCCTCCAAGACAGCGTTATTGCTGCAGCAGCATAATACTGTGTTGTAGGGTGTTGCAGTGGAGACTCACAACACCTCTTCCTTCTCTTGCTTTTCAGAGGGAGAGTCTTTCTTTCCTTTGGAGGATCAGATTGGAAGACATTGGAGCTGATTTTTAGATCTTGGCACTTGGCCATAGTGTTCTATTCAATTCACTAAGCAGTCCCTCTTAGTGACTGCGTTATTTTCATGGAGTATCTGCAGTGAGGGTTTGCAGATTGATTGGAGGGTGAGATCTCAAGTGTAAGGATCAGCCTTCCACTTTGGAGATCCATTGGAGGAGGTTTACTTTAGATTATTCATCATATTCAGCCTTTTTAATTGAGTTCCAGATTTGAGTTGCAACAGCTGCCCAGCAACTCCGACATTTTTTCCATTTTGTATATTTCAGCCAATCCCTTGGAGGATTGATGTATTATTGTATCTAAGGGTTAGAGCTTTTCTCCCCTATCATATTTGAGCCATATAATGTCATATTCATGTATTGACATCATTTTGTAGCAGTGTTCTATCATAGAATGCGTCCTCATAGCCTGGGTTTATGCAGAAATAGCAGTGTTCTTTCATATTCATGTACATGTATTGTTGATGCTTTCATTGCCTTTCTTGAGAGGTTGTTTCCTCAAGACTTGTACTCTCTTTTGCTGATATACATTATTCTTGGATATATGTTCATCTTCTTGTCTCAAAGCTCATAATATAATGTTGTCTCTTCATGGTATGCTCATGAATATGTTTGCATATTGCTGTAGCTCACTTTTGAGTGGGATTCTTCAAGCAGCTCTATAGACAGAGTCTAAAAAGGGCCAGATAGCCTCTAGATCTCACACTTCCTTGAGAAGGTGACACATCCGGTAAATTCCCCTTAATTCAATCTCTGGAATAGATTGCTGATTGCTGACATTCCTGAAAAAGGAACATTACATGCAGGCTGGGGGGCCTAACCCATTATGCCCCAAATATGTCACTGGACCAAGCACCCCCATGTTATGGTGTGTTGACTGTCGAGTAGCTAGATTACATGATACAAACCACTACCCCCGACTTGGTGCTTATGTCTCAGAATTGAAGCAATAGTGGTGCATATTCTACTCGTCTATAGGAAATGATGAGCACAACTTCCGAACATACGATTTAATGATAGATAGAGGAAAACTGTATAGGGTGCAAGCTGACTCGTCATCACCATTATCTCCCTATGGATGAGGAGGATCCCCTGCAAGAGGCTGAGGAGGAGGGAGAGGTGGAAGCACAAGTCCAGGGAGAGGAAAAATTATCTGTTATAATTACGGGGAGGTGGGACACTACAAGGGACTGCCTGAACCCTGCACGAAAATTCTGTAGATATTGCAGGTAGCGGGATCATGTGATCGAAAACTGTCATGTGCTGATAGAAAAGATGCAGGAAAAACAACAAACACTGACGCAAAATGTACAAAGGGTTAAGGCGAAATCGTGTGATGAGGGACCCAATATTAACGTAATTATGCGCAGTGGTATGGGCACAGGAGGATCTGAGGAAAACGCTACCATTGAACCACTTATTAGAAAATTCGCTGATAAAAAGGAGAGCCTGAACTTACAGAAGGAGAAAGAAACCTTCCTTTAAGCTAGAAAATAATTTTCCAAAAACGAGGCGTCTACCTCAAAGGCCCCAATGGATCTAAAAGCAGACGAAGAAGTTAAGATATTTATACAGGCATGTATGAAGTTACTACGTAACTAGAAGGCATCAGAGAACCTTCAAGCATTGATAGACAACTACGCAGAAATGGTTGACCCTCCAGCAAAAGTTAAAGATGTCCACAAAATTTATAAGCATAAGAAATGAACTGGTCGAGAAATGCGACTAACTGCGTAGATTGGTGATTATGAAATGGATTAGGTCATCCTTGATTTAGGATCCGATGCAAATGTCCTACCTAAACAGACATGGCAGGGGATGGGAGAACCCAAGCTGGAATTGTCTACTATACAACTATGCATGGCTAACCAACAGAAGATCATACCGTTAGGAAGGCTATCAAATATTATGGTATATATCACGGGAGTTAGGATATATGCAGATTTTGAGGTGATTCAAATTGTACAGGATGTGTACCCTTACCCTGCGCTTCTAGGATTGGATTGGGCCATAGACATGGGAGGTATTAGCGAATTGAAAATACGAAGCATGGTTTTTGAGAACGAGGGTATGCGAGTAATAGTCCCTCTAGATTCGGCGAAGGGTGAGTGGTATAAAAAACCAGTGTACGAAGAGGATGACGTTGATCATATTTACAAGCTGACTGCCCGGGATGATGATTGGATTAACCCTACAACTGATGGCATGCTCTATTAGGAGAAGGACAATGAATTTCCTTTTGAATCAGATGGTGAGATAGAAAATTGACAGAACCAGTTACATGATGTATCTGCACTACGTTTCCTTAAGATCACAAAGAGCTTCCAGTGTATCTCCTCAAAGGTAAGAGATCTGTCCTATTTTAATGATTCTAGTAGTGTTAAGGATTTTCTTAGAGCATTCGAAGCAGACGTTCCCAGAGAACGAAGAATGTGGGCTCTTAAATCAACTATGTTCTCGACCCCTACGCGATGGTGGGAAACTCATAAGGGGACTTTTCAGGATTGGGAGGAATGTCGCAGGATGATGATTCTACGATTCAAACCTTCGGTCAACCTACCCATGGAAATTTTCTCTGGCCATGGAGACCCACACAAGATTTTGTCTATATGTATGGAAGTATGGAGTGAAAGGACTTGGGATGAATGGGTCCACATGTTTATACATGCTTTGGGACCAATCCCCACCACGTGGTATTTGGACACAGAGTTACATCAACGCACTCACCACTGGGACACCATGAGAGAACATTTTTTGGGGAAATTTGGGTTGATATGCAGAATAGAGAAATCAGACGAAGCCTTGCAAGAAATAGATGATCTAGTATTTGATGAATCACTCCCTTGCACAGAGTATGGGGAACTAGCTTGGGATGCGCAGATGCAGGATATTGCCAACTGTCGGAACCTATCAATGGAGGAGTGCGATGAGGACCCACGAAATATCACTATCCCTAAATCAGAGGGAGAGCACGCAATTGCTGGACCCCTATTACAAGCATTCGATGTGACCAAACCTCTCAAATTAAAGGAAGTCAATATTGGAATAGAAGAAAAAACCAAGATGGCTAAAATTGGGGATTACTGGGATGATGATACCATTGGAAAGATCACAGAACTGCTCATCGAATATCAGGATCTATTCCCCATAAAGTTTTCAGAACTCAAAGGCATTGTAGGAGATTGGGGTGTCATGCGAATCACTTTAAACCTAGACGCGCATCCTGTCAAGCAGTGACCCTACCGATTGAACCCCAAGTATAAGAAGAAATTCATAGAAGAGATCGATAAAATGGTAGTCACAGATATCATCGAACCAGTAGAACAATCAGATTGGGTAAGCCCCATGGTGGTCCAAGAAAAGAATACTTAAGGGGAAATAAGAATCTGTGTAGACTTGCACAAGTTGAATGATGCTTGCGTACATGATGCCTTCCCTACACCGTTCTCTGATGAAATCCTAGACAATGTGGGAGGTGAGGAATCATACTCGTTCACTAACGGGTTTTCCGGCTACCATTAGATCTGAATAGCGCCTGAAGATCGCAGCAAAACTACCTTCGCAACGGAATGGGGATCCTTTCAGTACACCATCATGCCCTTTGGGCTTGAGAATTCCTCTGCCATATTTTCGCGTGTGGTAGTAGTAGTATTCAAGGAATTCATTCATAAGTTTCTGGAAGTATAATTTGACAATTGGACAGTGTTTTGATTGGTAAAGAAGCATGTGTAGAACTTGCGCATGATGTTGGATGCCTGCAAAAAGCACCATATTTCACTAAAAATTAAGAAATGCATATTCTGTGTACCTTTCGGGATTTTTTAGGGGATATGGTATGTCATCAAGGATTGATGGTTGACCCGGCCAAGGTTGCAGTTATCATCAATTTATCAATCCCCACCACCGAGGAATAGTTGCACTCCATCCTTGGGCACACTGGATACTATAGGAAGTTTATTTAAGGGTATGCGCTGATCACGACACAAATGGAGAAGCTGTTAAATAAGGACGTGTCTTTTTTCTGGGATGAGGAGTGTCAGAATAGTTTTGAGCTGCTCAAGGAAAAGATGGTCACTACGCATGTTAGCACTAGTATTTGCATCCCACCCATCCCAGCTAATTTTACTCTGCTTTCACCTCATCTATGTCATTATCATGGACCTCACTTCATTTTTTTTTTAAATTCCCAAGAGTCCCATATTCATCATGGCCATCATTCATCTCATTATTCCATGTTGTGCCATCATTAGGTCATAAGGTCAAAATCATGAAAATTGGTCATTTCACCATCAAATTCATATTTTGAAGGAGTAGTAATATTCATATGTATTCAACACTTTTAGGTTCTAAACTATCATTTCCAAGTAAGTGGCTTTGTGTTTACCATATTTGTCTCTCAGTTGTGCTTGGAAAGCTCATTTCCCTCTTCTAGGGTTTTGAGGAAAGTTTTCTTGGTCTCATGACTTCCATGGTTAAATAATCAACAAGACTTGTATCCCGTTGCTCTTACACTTTCCCCTATCATTAATATACCTTCATAAACATTTCCCATCACTCCCATCCCTCAAAATCATCATTTTTCCACAAACCCTAGCCTATTGCTACAATTTGACACTTTTCGAGACTAGGCATGCGTTTTTCCCTTTTGGACCCCTTCCCCTCACTCAATCTTTGAAATTCCACTTTCTCCTACTCTCTAACATCTATCCCTATCCCACTCCGGATGCGGATGATTGAGTGGCATGATGGGACATCCGTCCCTGGACATATCCCAAGGAGACTCGCATGGGATGGCCATATGGTCCCCTGCGGCTCCATTAAATTTGACATTAATCTGCCAGCTCTAAGAGCATTAACTCTCCCTCACCGGCACTCTCTCCTCCTCGTCTTGCTCAGTGGGTTCATTATGGCTTTTGTCTCAGGCTCTCCAGATCATTCTTGCTCTGCCTGCCGCTCGATGCATTTCATATGCAGCGCATGCCCTAATGCTTGTGCCGAGCCCAGCACCCGCACACAGACAGGGCGTTGATGCTCTCTGTTCAGTTGTATTGAAACTACGTCTGGTTGTAATTTTTCACACAGTGCTTTCTGTTATTCCAACTCCAATCTGCAGGTTCCTCTTGGCATTCACTGTGGGTTCGCTCCAGCTCCGTCTTGTTCTACTTGTCTCAGGCCATTTCAAGTTGTTGCGCTCGCCATGCCTAGGCTCCGACACTGAATGAGGTGCCGCCGGGGTGCAACTTGTGGCCGGCCTGCGAGCTCGCGTCCCTCATCTAGTCCCGGCGAAGAGACCTCCTCTGAGGATGTTGAGTGGAGGCAAAATCAGGACACTCGCAGCCACTGGGGGCGTGATAGCCCTCCTGGCTCTACTCATGCTAATCATCCCTCTTCGCATCCTTTTGTTGTTCCATCGAGACCCGTTTCCCCTGCCCCCCGTCCTTCAGGCAGTCACATTTTGCAGCAAACCTCGTAGAGGGCGGAGCTCCACTTTGATTGTTCTTATAAGCGACCCACAGTCACTTCTTATATTACGGTCACCCTACGAGAAGAGTCGACTCTCTATCCTCCTCCATTGCTCAGTCCATCCCCCTCTCCTCTTGGTCCTTGCCCTGCCCCGGTTGCGATCTCTACTGAACGTCCGGTTGCTCCCCCTGCTTCTGCTTCTCCCGACTTGGGTCAACAATCAATGCAGGTGGACGCAAAGACGTCAGGCAAAGATGGTGATCAGAACGATGTTGCAGAAGATTCGGAGGAAAAGTACTGGTGTCGCATAGTGGAGGAGCCACCTTCTCCAGCCCACGCGCAGTAACTCCGATTTGCCTTGGTTCAACATGGTACATACGTTCCACTATTTTGAAAGATACACTGTTTTTTTGGTTTTCTACAGCAGCAGAAGCTGCATGCTACTTCAGTTTTTTTTGTTTTCTTATGATGTATGTAATGGACTATACACCGGTTTCCCTTTCAAAGGCAGTGAAACTTCTCCTAAAAGAACTGGTTTCCCATTCAAGGAAGTTCGTCTCTCTGTTAAAGCATGGACATCAAGCCCAGTCTTCAGGCTCCCATAGCTGAACTGAGGCAGTTTTGTAACAGTATGTTTCCATAAATAGAATTAGCATAATTTAGAAAAAAAAAAAACACCTATCCCTGTCCCCCAAAATGTCCCCAATAATTTAGACATTTTATAACCCCTTCATTCCCCCTCCCCTCTAAAAGGCACCCAAACTCCCTATTAAATACACCAAACCCTAATTTCTTCATCGAGCTAGGGTTTACAGGAATCCCATAAAACATATAACAGGCATAAGGGAGGTCATTTTAGAAATTATGAATCCATCCCAACTCATAAACATCATGCCTCCATCATTTTCCAAGAAATCATTCTAAGGGAAAAATCATGTGCCACACTCATAGGGCCAGTTTCACTTCAAACTATGTTTCTGACCAAATAGAGATGAATTTGACAATATGGAGAGAGGTTTTTTTCCATAATAGGCCAAGGAAAAAAAATTCTTCTGTTTTTACTCAGGTATCGTGGTTTTGGAGAAATGTTAAAAATACAGGTGCTACAAGATGTTTGCTGCATTTCTTGAGTGACCTTGGGAAAATCAAATTTTCTCCTAGCTGAAGTGTCCAAATGACTTTCTTTATGATTCAAATGATAACTAGACAGAGAGAGATTTCCAATGAGCTATCATTAGCTCAATTTGGAGTTGTGGAAGGCCTTAAAAAGTTTCCTGCACCAACACTCTGCATTTCTGCACCCTCATTCAGCACTTTTTGACAAGTCTTGCGAAAACCAACTTTTGACAAGGAAAATAAAATCCATCAGAAAAAAAATGTAGATGTGGAAAGTAGACTTGAAGGGATTTACAATGAGCTATCCTGGGCCCAATTTGGACACGGGGAAGGAATTCAAAAATAGCCTGCAATTTAGGGGTAAAATGGTGCTGCACATAGGAGCAGTGCGCTGCGCATAGAGCAATTTTGGAAAAACACAGGAACTTCTACCCTATGTGCAGCACCTTGGCACTGCTATTTTTCTTTGGGCATATAATGATAAAAAGGAAGACATCATTGGGTTCATAATGATGAGTACATACCCCCTGTACGTTTGCTAAGCATTTGGAGAAAAACTGGTCAGGCAAAAGGGCGAAAAAAAACACCCAAATCCGAAAATAAAAGAAGATCTGGAAATTAGATAGGATAGGCTTTCCAATGAGCTATCATGAGCTCAATGTGGACATAGGGAAGTTAGTCAAAAGTGACTTGCAAGAAGACCTATTTTTTCCTCCTTGGCGTTACGCATAGGACAAATTTTCTTTTTTTTAGAGTTTTCTCTGTTTTTCACATGATTTTTGAGTTTCACCTCACTAGTTGGGGTTTTCTCTGATGTAATTGATAAATATGAATGTAATTATGACTAATATTATTTTACTATGGGTAGGTTCATTATCTTGAGTTCTCTAGAGGTCAAATGAATCATTTTCCTCTCTTTTAGAGGAAAGTTTTTGGGTCTTCCTAGTCTTCAGATTCTTGTTCAGCATTTGGTGGAAACTGATCCTCATCTCATGGATTCAACTCCCTTAAGCTAGGGTGAGTTGTTTTGAGGTCTATATCTTCTTATTCTTCTTCATTTGTAAGGGTTGGACTCGTTGGATGCCTGGATTTTGAAGAGACATTCTTTGTATTAGTTCTAAGCAGGAATATTAACCAGATTTGCAGCTATTTTTATGGGATCCGTGTGGTATCGTGTTTAGTTCCAGTTTCTCCTTTTGTGCTCAGTTTTTAGAATTTTTTTTTTTATTTCATCCATCATTTCATATCTATTGAGTGAATTTTTTCAGTTTTGATGAACAAAATCTATAATTTCTATGCTCTGTTTTGGGTAAATATTCACAGTCTGTTATTTCTTCAGTTTAGAAAGAAACCATGATTTCACCATGCTCTTTCTAGCTCCTCACCTATCTTGATCATCCCATCATCAAAATACTAAAAGTGCTAAACCACTGTACCTACCTGGCCCCATAGAACACCCTAAAAATTTTGACCTAATCTCCCTTTCCCTAATTGTTTATGCTCCTTCTAATCCAGCACAACCCTATACAATCAAAATCAAATCCCTGAGCTACTATGCCTAGCCTAATTTCTTTTTACTCAGCCATCTTGGCTATGATCCTTACGGAGAGAGCCCTCTCCTTTCCTAGTAGGGCTAGCTACTTGGATAAGCGTGGTTTATGGTTACCTCGGAATTTCCTTCTTCAGCATGACGTTCAATCTAAGTGATAACAGTGCCTATCCTCATATTTCCTGACTGGGTGAAGGTTTTCCATGTCCATGTGGATGCATCAGGGATTTCCCTAAGAGTTGTCCTCACGCAGCCTGGGGGAGGGGCCATTGACCACCCAGTTGCGATTGCTAGCAGGAAACTTTCTAGTGCAGGATGTAACTACTCTACTACTAAATGCAAAGGATTGGCAATGGTATATGCCCTGCAGAAATACCGGCACTACCTCCTGGGAGGGCACTTCAAGATGTTCACAGATCATTAAGCTTTGAAGTACCTATTCAATAAGCCTATGTTCTTGTGGGGGGGGGATTTGTCGATGGTTACTTCTGTTTTAGGAATACGATTTTGAAATAATTGTGAAGCTCGAAAGACTAAATGTTGGACTAGACCACTTGTCTTGAATCAAGAATGGTGAAGAGCCAACTAACCTAGAAGAAGGGTTACTCAATGCACAATTTTTTTTCTATTAAGGTGGTTGACGAGCACTTTGCATATATTATTCATTTCTTATCTACGGGGATGGCACCTGAAGACTACTCGGTACAATAGAAAAAATAATTGGTAACCTGCGCAGCTGTTTTTACCATCATTATGGGCCAATTATAAAAGCTGGAAGCTGATGAGGTGTTGCGAAGATATGTACTGGACCATGAAATACAATCAATTTTATCAAAATCCCACATAGGAGTAGCGGGAGGTCACTATGAAGGAAAAGAAGCTGCGTAGAAGGTATTAAGAGCTGGGTTGTGGTGGCCGACATTGCATAGCGACTCCCACGCATATTGTAAAGCCTATGACGTGTGCCAACGGACAGGAAGACCTTCATGCAGGGATGAGATGACCTTGCAACCACAGATGGCCCTACAGACATTTGATAAATCGGCTATAGACTTTGTTGAACCCATCAACCCGCCAGGAAAGAAGACAAGTGCTCAATACATCATCACCACAACTAATTATGTAACCAGATGGGCAGAAGCACAAGCTGTGAAGTATTGCACGGTGGATACCGCTACAAACTTTATTTTTTAGCACATTTTAACCAGGTGCGGTTGTCTGAAGATCATGATGAGAGATAGAGGTATGCATTTCATTAGTGAAACTATTCAAGCTCTGATGGAAGAATTATGGATCCACCATGCGAAGAGTACCCCATATCACCATCAGGAAAATGGAACGGTGGAAGATTTTAATATAATTTTTGGAATAGGTTCTTACGAAGGTCTGTAATGCTAATCAAGCGACTGAGACGTGCACATCCCCTCAGTACTTTAGGCCTATCGGACCACATGCAAGAAATTGGCTGGGAAATTGCCTTTTCGGATGGTTTATGGGAAGGAGGCCGTTATGCCCATGGAATAATTCTTAGCGTAGCTCGTTGCCTTGGAAGAGGATCGGTTCATTGCTAACTTTCATCAGCAAGTTCAGAAGGCCTGGGAAAAATCCTGGCATGATAGAAATATCCTACAGAAGTTGTTTAAGGAATGACAACCAGTTTGTGTGCCACCCAGGAAAATTCTGACAACATTGGTTGGGTCCTTATGTGATAACAGAAATTACATATGGCAGTGCGGTTAGATTGAATACACTGCGCGGAGACCCCCTGTTGGGGTATGTTAATGGCAACCATCTAAAACCATACAGGGCCAACCCGACGCCTACCAAATGACTATATGGTTAGATTACCTGTATTAGGATGGCTTCACACACACATGGGGAGGAATGAAGGCGGGCTCGACGTGTGCACAGGGGTCGTCCGTAGGTAAGGAGGCACGGAAGGGTGCGATGGGAGCGCATGGGTAGTACGCAGGTGTGAAAAATAGCCATTGGAATAGTAAAACTGGGTAAAAAGCCTATTTTACCATTGAATGGAGTGGAAAGTTGGCAAATAATGCGACAATTTGGGAGGATTTTTTACTGTTTCCTTGATTGTAAGTTATAGCTCAATTTCATCTGATCGCTGTTACCCATCAAAAGCTATAAAAGGAGGGGCGCATATTAGAATTGGGTTCTACCTTGTGATTTCTGGTGAAATCTGTACTTCATGTAGTATCGCCATCTGCATGTCTGGGCGTGCTACCCCCTCTGATAATAGAAACCCTGAGTTCATCTTCCAAGCAAGAATGACTATGTCCAACCCAACTGAATTATGCTGAGATGGCATCTGACGAAGTATTAGAAGTAACTCCTAAATTTGAGGAAGTCGTGTCTACACCGACCAAGGGGAAGAAGACGGGCAAGGAGAAGAAAAGGGAAAAAGGTCAAGAGCAAGGGAAGGGGAGAGCTACGAAGTGGGCTACGTTAAAGCCGCACACATCCCCGCGGATTGGGCAAACCCCTCAGGGGGTCTTTGAGGAATTCTCCCCTAACCCTGCGAAGTGTCCTCTGACTGCTTAGGAAGATACACTGCTGGCGGCCCGACTGACTTGGCTACCACCTTATGTTTGACCAAGGAGACCTACGGTGCGCACGCCCAAGCATATTGATGTTGTTCACTCCTATCTATAGATGTCACGGGTTCTAGATGAAGTGCCCATAATTGGAGATATGTTTGGAAGTCTCCCCTCCATTAAGTTCGATGATCACGACCTCACCAACATTGAGGCCTTCCCAGAATTGGCGCCTGAGTTATATCTTGAGAGGGTACTGTATGATATTGTGCTAAAGGTAGTGCCAATGCGGTGGGCACGTGGGTTAGCAGGTTCGAGGCTACTGAACTTGCTACGGATACCCCACTTTGGCTGGTACAATATCACCAACCTGGCTGTGTGACAACTACTAGTGCTGATCCATGATGGAAGCTTATGGATCCAAGAACGCATTCCAATTGACACCACCCTAATTCATCGATTTACTAGTCTCCCCATGCAAGGGCCAAATCCCATGGAGTGCGTCGACAAGAAGTATGAACAGCAGATTGCCGACAAAGTACGAAAGGACTATCAAGTAGAACGTAATCAAAGGGGGGTTCTTGGTAGCAACCATCGCTGACCCAGGAGTGCGCATGGGTACCCTGCTACTAGCCTGCAAGATGATGTGAAAGTTCTAGGAAACGGTTGTCCCCGCCTATGTCATTCATCTCATTCAGAAAGGTTTATGTTATAACTGGTCACAGTTCCTTTGTACTAAATTTTTGGAAAATGTGTGCGAGGCACAGGACCATGGGAAGGCATTCTGTTACTCCTGGCTGCTGCTGTTGATTGCCTTGGTGGTGTGGGAAGCCCCTGAAGGATTAGTCCTCCCTGAGCTCGAACCATATATGTGCGAAGGGGCGCGATATGAAAACCTATGGGATTCAAAGGATGTGAAATGTGTTAAATAAAAAAAGGTGTTTTGGGTGCTGTTTGACAGCGCGCTGGCAGTGGCAATTCATTCTCGGCCGCGCTTGTCCCCTATGGCCTATGAGAAATATAAGGGCATCACAAAATTTCAGGTTACAATGCACAATGTGTAGATTTGGGGCCACAAGGATCTAGCTTGGATGTCACTCCCATACATGGTCACGGATGAGGAAATTGATCAGCTCATTGCCACTTGGCCACCGCACTGGAGAGGGATTCAAGTTAGTTGGCCCTGCCACTACAGGCATCACCGGTACAAGTGCAACTCTGAAAGAAACCACCTCGGATGATACAACCAAGGAGTCGAAGGTGTGCATCACGGAAGGTGCCACCAAGATGGACGTCCCAACAAATATGACCCAGGGCATGGAGCAAGAATTGCAACAGGATATGGAGACCAACACAGGGTCCCCGTCTGGCACAAAATGGGCAACTGAGCCCCCCAAGGGTCGGCGAACAAAATGCCGGGCTACTAGGCCCGGTAGGGAGATAGAGGTCATCATGACTTAGGAAGATTTAGAGTGGATTGCGGATGCAGTCACTATCGCTTTGGAGGACATGTGGGTTGCACTGGAAGAGAAACAAAAGGATGCGGTCACAACCTTACAGTCTGCGATCCACACCCTCCAGCTAAAAGTCGATACCCTGCAAGCGAGTGTGGCTCAAACGAGGCAACATCAAGTGAGCCATCCCACCACAGGCACATAATTGATCTCCATGACTAAAAGCCCTCTCTGCCCCCTGCCAGGCACTACGTTCACTCTGATTCCACCCAACTTGTGCGAGCAAGTCCATACTTGCATTGAAGTTCATCTCAACCTCACTCAACTCAAGGGAGTATTTATATACACTCTCCATACGTCCCTCTTCAATGAGATTAAGCACAGAGACAGGTGAGCACAACAATAGTTGAGTGAGGTGGAGCAGACCATCACGGCCAAGACTACTGAGGCTACCTAGGCACAGGCCGCGTGCATGAATGCCACTTTGCAGCAGACAGAGTTGGAACATTTGATCAACAAACTCTATGAAGACGTGTGAGAGGAAATTCCAGCCTCCACCACCCTGCAGGCCAATATTGAAGGATTAGTGGTAGCTCTGAAAGCCTCTCGGACCGAAATAGAGACTGTTAAAGTAGAGTTGAAACAACAGATCACTGCACTGCAGGCTAAGTTGCAGCCTGAGACCCCTCCCCAGGTGTGTGCCTAGAGAGCTACGTTAGTGATCCAGATTTATGCAGGAACACAATAAAATATAGAAATATACATAAATACAGAGATGCAGTGGAAATAATGCTTCATTTCATTAATATCAAATAATAGAAATATGCTTACAAACATAATGGAAATAAAATAGCTAGGGCGCGGGTATCTTATCTCTGAGAAGAGATGTGGTGGCTACATGCCTTTGAAACGTGTTACAATGAGGCTCGAAGGCCTATTTATTGTGAGAAACAATGAAAAACCCTAAACATCCAATAACCTAACCGTAGGAGATGAAGCGCCAAAACTATGGGCCGTGTTTGTGTAAATTGGTGTTTCAACTTCTCGGGGACGTAACTTTGGCATACGATCTCCGTTTGACGTGCATCATACCTCGTTAGAAATATCTATCTAAGGAATACAAATTTTGGTTTGAGCAACATAGGTCCAGGTCCATGGATCCATGTTGCTCCTAGTTTTCCCAAAAAACGTTGTTTAGGGCCTCAAAACGTCTCCAGAAGTTTAGAACCCGAAAAACTGCTAAAAATAGTAAGTTTTGCTACAAATGAAAAACTAAAAGAATTGATGGTGGGAGTACAAATGGAATAGGTGGGTGGCCACCAATATCCATGTGGCTCATTAGGGCCTCCAAATGGCTCCGAAAGTTCAGGAACCGACAACCTGCTAAAAATAGTAGGTTGTGCTGAAAGTGAAAAACTGAAAGAACTAATGGTACGGGTTCAAATGGAATAGGTGAGTGGCCACCAATATCCACCTGGATCATTCCTCCCTCCTTAGGAAGAAATGGTCCCCATTGCATTAAGTTCCTCCAGGAGAGGAAAATTCTGTTGAACTTGGTATTGGATTTGTCCAAGATGTCGTGGACGTGCTGGCGGACGTGCTGGATGTGTTCAATAAATTTGGTTTCCTCAGATAGTACATGCATGGATTTTTTTTGTGTAATCGCATGAGTTATGGAAATTTCAGACAATGGTGCGCCGAGGGTCAAATCAATGGAGTGCTTGTTCGGACATTGTAGAGGAATCTCTATGGGTGAGGAAAAAATGTCTTTGTATTCCTCTATGCCTTTGTCCATCTTCTGTTGCTGTGCAGGGGAGCCCTGCTTTGAGGTTGTGAACACAATATTATTCTTTCCTTGTGGGCAAATTGTAATGCAAATAAATTTCCTTATTTGGGAAACAATCTTACTACGTTGTTTTGTAGTAGTCAAAGAGATGGCAGGAGGCAGTACTACCTCTAGTATCATGTACAAGTTATTTCCCAAAGTAATAATGACAACATGAGGCCTAGATTCATACACAGCATGTCACCTCCACAAGTATGGTTGGCCCAATAATACATCAGCTATATCAAGAGGAGAAACATCACACAATACCTCATTTGTGAATGGCTTGATACTGTACGGAAGGCGACATTGCTGGAAGATGTGGAGATCTCTCCCTGAGTGAAGCTACCTGATTGTATACGGTTGTAGATGTGCTATGGTCAGTAGGTCGAACTTCTTCACAACCTCTTCTGAAATGAGGTTATTTTGGCTTCCACTATCGACAAGGAATTGCAGTGGAGAACCCTTCACCCACATCTGTGAATGGAAGAGGCGCTCCCCCTCCTCTGGATCCTTGGGATCCTCCCTCTAGATCTTGGTGGTGGAAAAAATGGAACTGGGATCCACATCAATGATCTACTTCCCTTTGTCATTGCCTTTGTCTGGCTCTGACTTTGAATCAAAACACGCATCTGATTCGGGTACCTTTAGTTCATCCACCAATGACTGTTTGGCCCGACACTCGTTTGTGTTGTGAGTGGGACTGTTATGAAATTCACACCACTTCCCCGTGTCCTTATTTGGATTTGTGGTGTTTTTCTAAGTCACCCTGCTTTGGCTTTACCCCTTATTCTATGGTTCGAGGGTGTCTTTCCCTAGCTTCGGATTCACGGATCCAAAGTCTCGCTTCTTATGCTTAAATTTCTGCTCGATCTTGGTGACATAGCAATATGCCATGCCAAGCGATGTAACGTCAAGGATATCCATTTCCTCCTAAATGTGTCTATGTAAAGAACTGTAGTACTTGAGTACCAAATGTTTCTCTGAATCTTTAATACTAAAATTTGTGCACAGGGTATGGAACAAATTCATTAGTTCGTGCACATCTTGATCCCTTTGCTGCCGCAACGTGGTCCATTGGATGTACTTGTCCTCATATCTCCCCACGGGGTAATATTGTTCCTTGATGCCATCTCGAAATGAATTCCAAACGGGTGCGACTGAGAACAAAGAGGGTTCCCCCTCCTCCTTTTTCTCACAGTATGTTTCTCACCAATCCTTGACATGGGGGGCGGCTTTAAGGAGTGAAAAAATAATCTTTTCTCAGTTGGAGAAATCATGGACTGAAAAATAATCTTCTAGAAAATTCAAGCATCTATCGATGACGTCTGCATCTATATGCCCTTAAAATACAGGAATTTCAAAGTTTACATGTACCTCGAAGGGAGTGGCACCTCTAGAGTGGCTATTGGATGTAGATGCGTCATAGGTGGGTAGTCGTTGAAGGATCTAAGAAAAATTATCCATCATCGCGTTCCTTTGTTTCTCGAGGGCCTCCTTAAGAAATATTTTGATAATATCTCCTGCTCCCTCGTCTTTCTTTTCTTCCACTATGAGAGGTCTTCAGGGTTTATGAGGCCGATCTTGCAAGGGTTCAACCAGATCGAGCCCTAACTCCTTATACCCTGATCGCGTAGGGGAACTGCAAAGAAAACCAGAGAAAGAGAAAACTAATCTGATACCATTGATCTGGATTTATGTAGGAACACAATAAAATATAGAAATATACATAAACAAAGAGATGCAGCAAAACTAATGCTTCATTTCATTAATATTAAATAACAGAAATATGCTTACAGACATAATGGAAATAAAATAGCTATGGCGTTGGTAGCTTATTTTTGAGAAGATATGTGGTGGCTACATGCCTCTGAACTATGTTAAAATGAGGCTCGAAGGCCTATTTATTATTCAGAAACAATGCAAAACCCTAAACATCCAAAAACCTAACCGTAGGAGATGAAGCGCCAAAACAATGGTCCCTCTTTGGGTAAAGTGGTGTTTCAACTTCCCAGGGATGCAACTTTGTCATACAATCTCCGTTTGACGCGCATCATACCTCATTAGAAATATCTATTCGAGGAATACAAATTTTGGTGTGAGCAACATAAGTCTAGGTCCATGGATCTATGTTTCTCCCATTTTTCCCAAAAAACATCGTTTAGGGCCTCAAAACAACTCTAGAAGTTTAGGACCCGAAAAACTACTAAAAATAGTAAGTTGTGCTGCAACTGATAAACTGAAAGAACTGATGGTGGGAGTACAAATGGAATAGATGGGTGGCCACCAATATCCACATGGCTCATTAGGGCCTCCAAATGGCTCTGAAATTTCAGTAACCAACAACCTGCTAAAAGTAGTAAGTTGCGCTGAAAGTGAAAAAATGAAAGCACTGATGGTATGGGTCCAAACGGAATAGGTGGGTGGCCACCAATATCTACCTAGATCATTCCTCCCTTTTTAGGAAGCAATGGTTCCCATTGCGTTAAGTTTCTCCATGAGAGGAAAATTCTGTTGAACTTGGTATTGGATTTGTCCAGGATGTCGTGGACCTCCTGGAAGACGTGCTGGATGCGTTCAATAAATTTGGTTTCCTCAAATAGTAAATGTGTGGATTATGTCTGTGTAATCGCATGAGTTATGGAAATATCAAACGATGGTGCATCAGGGGTCAGATCAATGGAGTGCTTGTTCGGACATTGTAGAGGAATCTCAATGGGTGAGGAAAAAATGTCTTTGTATTCCTCTACGCCTTTTTCCATCTGCTGCTGCTGTGCAGGGGAGCCCTGTTTTGAGGTTGTGGCCACAATATTCTTCTTTCCTTGTGGTTGATTTTTAATGCAAATAAATTTCCTTGTTTGGGAAACAATCTTATTGTGTTGTTTTGAAGTATTCAAAGAGATGGCAGGAGGCGGTACTACCTCCGGTATCCTGTACAAGTTATTTCCCAAAGTAATAATGAAAACACGAGGCCTAGGTTCATACATAGCATGTCACCTCCACAAGTATGGTTGGCCCAATAATACATCAACTACTTCAAGAGGAGAAACATCAGACAATACCTCATCCATGAATGCCTTGATACTGTATGGAAGGCGGCATTGTTGGTAGACGCGGAGATCTCTCCCTGGGTGAAGCTACCTGATTGTATATGGCTGCAGGTGTGCTATGGTCGATAGGTCGACCTGATTCATGACCTCTGCTGAAATGAGGTACTTTTGGCTTCCGCTATTGACAAGGAATTGCAATAGAGAACCCTTCACCCACATATGCGAATGGAAGAGGTGCTCCCCCTCCTCTGGATCCTCGGGATCCTCCCTCTCGATCTTGGTGGTAGCAACAATAGCACTGGGATCTGCATCAATGATCTGATTCCCTTTGTCATTGCCTCTGTCTGGTTCTGAATTAAGATCAAAACATGCATCTGATTTGGGTGCCTTTAGTTTGGCCACCAATGACTATTTGGCCCGACACTCATTTGTGCTGTGAGTGGGGCTGTTATGAAATTCAAACCACTTCCCTATGTCCTTCTTTATATTTGTGGTGTTTTTCTAAGTCACCCTGCTTTGGCCTTGCCCCTTATTCTATGGTTCGGGGGTGCCTTTCCCTGGTTTCTGATTCACGGATCCAAAGTCTCGCTTCTTCTGCTTAAATTTCTGCTCGATCTTGGCGGCATAGTGATATGCCGTGCCAAGCGATGTAATGTTGAGGAACTCCATTTCCTCCTGAATGTGTCTTTGCAAACAACTACGGTACTTAAGTACCAAATGTCTCTTTGAATCTTTAATACCCAACTTTGTGCACAGGGTATGGAACAAATTCATCAGTTTGTGCACATCTTGATACCTTTGCTGTCGCAACATGGTCCATTGGATGTACTTGTCTTCATATCTCCCCACAGGGTAATATTGTTCCTTGATGTCGTCTCGAAATGAATTCCAAGTGGGTGCGACCGAGAACAAAGAGGGTTCCCCCTCATCCTTTTTCTCACAGTATGTTTCCCACCAATCCTTGACATGGGGGGCGGCTTTAAGGAGTGAAAAAATAATATTTTCTTGGTTAGAGAAATCATGGACTGAAAAATACCCTTCTAGCAAATTCAACCATCTATCGATGGCATTTTCATCTATCTACCCTTCAAATAAATGAATTTCAAAGTTTACTTGTACCTTGAAGGGAGTGGCGCCTCCAGAGCAGCTGTTGGATGCATATGTGTTGTAGGTGGGTAGTCGTTGAAGGATATGAGAAAAATTATCCATCATCACATTCCTTTGTTTATCGAGGGCCTCCTCGAGAAATATTTTGATAGGATCTCTTGCTCCCTCGTCTTTCTTTTCTTCCACCATGGGAGGTCGTCGAGGTTTGCGAGGCTGATCTTGCAAGGGTTCAACTAGATCGAGCCCTAACTCCTTATACCCTGACCGCATTGGGGACATGCAAATAAAAACAGAGAAAGAGCAGACTGCTATGATACCACTGATCTAGATTTATGTAGGAATTCAATAAAATATAGAAATATACATAAACACGAAGATGCAGCGGAACTAATTCTTCATTTCATTAATATCAAATAATAGAAATATGCTTATAGACATAATGGAAATAAAATAGCTAGGGTGATGGTAGCTTATCTCTGAGAAGAGATGTGGTGGCTACATGCCTCTGAATTGTGTTACAATGAGGCTCGAAGGCCTATTTATTGTTGAGAAACAATTCAAAACCCTAAACATCCAAAGACCTAACCGTAGGAGATGAAGCGCCAAAACTATGGGCCCCGTTTAGGTAAATTGGTGTTTCAACTTCCTGGGGATGTAACTTTGGCATACGATCTCTGTTTGACGTGCATCATACCTTGTTAGAAATATATATCTAAGGAATAAGGCTCCATAAGTTTAGGACCTGACAAAATGTTGGGTTCTTAAAAAAACATCAGTTTTCCCAAAAAACGTCGTTTAGGGCCTCAAAACAACTCAGGAAGTTGAAGACCCGAAAAAATGCTAAAAATAGTAAGTTTTGCTACAACTGAAAAAATGAAAGAACTGATGGTGGGTGTAAAAATGGAATAGGTGGGTGCCCACCAATATCCACATGGCTCATTAGGGCCTCCAAACGACTCCGAATGTTCAGGAACCAACAACCTGCTAAAAATAATAAGTTGTGCTGAAAGTGAAAAAATGAAAGAACTGATGGTACAGATCCAAATGGAATAGGTGGGTAGCCACCAATATCCACCTAGATGAGTTAGTCGCAAAAGCTAAAAATAACATTACAACACATATTTCCCAAGGTGTCGAATTGTTTGAAACAACTATGAAGCTATGGTCTACGGTGCTATGCGATCCTCTTCTGCACGAATTTACTCAAGAGCTGCGCCCGAAGGAAGAAGAATTTGAACAAATGGAGGCTACGATGCCCATGCTTATTCCAGCACAACACCTGGCACATCTGAGGGCTAGCCACGCGCTCAGGAATGAACTCAAGGGGATCCTCCACAAGAAGCAGGTCCTTAGCGACCACCTCAAGCCATGGGAAGATGAAGCCCTCAAGTTGTCAAGCAGCTAAATCAGACCTTGGAAAGTGTTACCACCACCACCAAAGGCCCAACTTTGCAAAATTTGGTTGAAATTGCACAGAATTTCACTACACAGAGTGAAGGTGTTTTTCCCCCTCTGGTCGTCGCCATCAAGCAGCTCCAGGAGAAGATGTAGACCCCACGACTGTTGTGACTTGGGACAAGTGACAAGATTGTGTTGGGAGCCTATTGGAATGGGGTCCCCTAGCTGCGTTTTGATATAAATTTTTTAATAATTAGTCTAGCGCAAGGGATTTGGGATGGGTCAAAGTCCCCAATGTATTGTAATGGGTCAAAGGGTAGACCAAGAGTCCGCAAACCACAGTTTGTGGACCATAGGATAGTGTAGGCTAAGATGCTATAAACAGCTGGATAGATTGAGTCCAGAAGGAGGGCTAAGTGTTATTTATTCTGGCTACGAACGACTGAGATCTGTTTTGGGTTTTATTAGGGTAAGGAATATTGTTGGCTATGTGCACACAAATCCTCAGTCCTGCTGTGTGCAGACCCCGCTGGATGTCTGCGCGGGTTGGGAATTGAGTTTGTAAGTGGAATTTGAATGTTAATGAATGAGAAGATTGTCTGGTAGTAACGAAAGTATCTTTGGATATGAGGATTGGCTGCATTTTGTGTTATTTCTGTGATTATTTCTGTTGATGATTATTGATGCGCACGTGGATGCAATGCCATAAGGAAGAGTTAATTGCAAAGATTTGGTTATTAATAGTTTCTTTACTTATGTTTACATGCTATATGTGGGTTTATGAGCTTCACATTCTGCAATTATCCTGTTAAAGGTTCTGCGATAGGACTCCTTCTGCGCAAGCCTGATAGATCTTAAAAGGGCTGCCTTAAATACCTCTCTCTCTCTCTTAGGGCACGGAAACCTGGTTCCAACATCCTCCCATACTACTTCGGGTGAGACCTTGGCTTACGCAATCAGGTCATTGCTGAAAGGGCCAGTAGTATAGGGGTTTGTGTAATATTCCTAAATTTTGACATGATATTTGGAATATTAGAGTTCTTAATTTTATTAATTAAGTAAATAAATAAAAGGGTGGAGGGACCGATAATCCTCAAGGATGAATAAGATCCACTTTTGATGTGTGAATACAGATTAATTTAACATAGATCTAAATCATGGAGAAGTGGAGCAGCTCCATTAATGATAAAGAAATGGAGATCCTGTCTCATTTATGAGATAGATAATGGAGGATGAAACAGTCAAATAAAATCATGGATCTTAAATGTAAAATCATGAGGATATTTGAAGAGGTCAACTGAGATCATAGTGCATTCAAAGAAGATCATAAAGCACTTATGATTAGTTAGTGGAGGAAGTGATGCATTTAATGAACACATGATGGAGAGGGTGATCACCCCATGTGAACATGATGGAGGACATGGAGAAACAACGTAGTCAACCATGGAGACTTATGTCCACATGTACAACACAGTTTTCGAGTGGGCCTAAGCTATGGAAGGTTCGTGATCTATATAATGAAGGTGAAGGCACAATAGAAGGCAGATTTGGATACTTGGATTATTCTTTGATCTGTTTAGATCTGGATTTGTCAGGTGACATCTCCATGCACTCTTATGCTGTTTAGTTTGTAGTGCTATTTAGCACAGGGTGTTCCGAAGCGGAAATCCCATCCTTACCAATAGAAGACTTATGTGCCTACTCCAAGAATGTTTTCCATTGATCTCTATTCCTTATCAGGCATTGGTGCCATCATCAGGAGGTTGTTTCTAGCATTCATCTAGGAAACCGGTGGAGGATTCATCCTACCACTTTGTTCTTCACATTTAGTCTTCCAAGAGAAGAAGATATATATCTGGAACTCAGGCCATTAGGTTTTACCTCCATGTAGTAGCAGTCCCTTTAAGGATTGCGCAGTCCAATCTTGTAGATCTATTGGAGGAAGGAAGTTTCCATTATTTCAGTTGGAAATCCTATGAGGGATCATCTCCTCACATTAGATCTATTATTTCCATCATTCATGAGCTGTATTGACATATCTAGCAGTAGGATATTGAGCCTGCCTCCATTACAGTGCAGTTTTCTGAAGTTGTTGTTCATCCAAAAGCTATTTTCAGTGGAGGAGATTGGAGGAGCTAGATCTTGAGCTTTCAGCCCAAGGATCTAGTGAAGGGGTCATCCCTTCTTGCATAGATCTGATTGTGCATCATTGTAGCCATCATATCATCAGATTATTTAGTAGATTTGCATACCCAGAAGTGTATATGTGAATCCCTAAGAGGGTGGTTTTCTTAGATTGACATATCTAAGAAACCCTTTCTAGGTTATCTTTGGTATCCATCATAGAGCTTGGATCTCTATTTTCAGCATCATCGGAGTTCCCATACTGCCTAGATCTGACTTTTTATCTTTCTGGCAGTTGTAGTCCCAAAAATTATAGCAGGGACAATGCATTTTACCTTCCAGCAGTCAACAATTACGCATTCCCTCTTGTGGGATCATTTCAGGGTCATTCTAGGCCATCTCTTTGCCTTGAGTGTCTCATATTTTGAGCACTGTTGGACTTGCTATTCACCTCCCATATAATAAAATGGCTAAGCTTCTATGTACATTCTGAACTGCATTTAGATTTATTGTTTACTTTGTTGTAGTTCTTATATTGTGTTTTAGTATTACTACATTCTCCATGAGGAAGGTCCAATCACTTCCTATCAGCAACAAAGAAGACCGGAAAATTATAGATCTCCTCATATATCTACTATGCCCATTTTCTCTTAAGAAGGTGAATGGTATAGAAATGAAGAAAGGAAAGAACCTGAGACTCATGAGACTCTCAGAATTTATCTTGAAGAGTACAAAGCACAGTCTAGAGGATTCAAGGAGAGTCTAAATATCCAAAAATTCTTTCAAATCGAGGAATAAATAGGATCCTATAGCAGCAATAGAAGAAAGAGGCACAATAGATTCTATTTGCCTACATGTGATGGATATTCTTCAAACACTATTAAGGCTTGGAGGAAGGAGCTAGATGCATTTTTTAGGCTACATCATGTGGCTGAAAAAGAGGTTGTCCAGATTGCAGCACTTCATCTTCTAAGTGAAGCCAATGATTGGCAGTTTGGTCACATGGAGCATGCAAAAGTGACTAAATATTTAGATTTCTTTCAAAATTTGAGAAATACGTTTGATGTGATAAAACCAGAGATGTGTCACAAAGAGACATTTCCTAAGGGAACAAAGGAAGATGTCATTCTTATCACTCTAGACAAGGGGTCACTACATTCACCACCAGCTGCAGAAGTACTTGTATATGGAGAAGAGACACTTGCATCTTTGCAAGATAATATTGAGCTCTTGACATATAGATTCCCATGCATGATTCAAGAGATGCATGAGGAAGAGGTGGTAGATTCCAATGCTGGTACATTGATAGAAGAGAAGCCATCACTCTTACTAGCAGTTGGAGACACCATTGTCTCGGTTGGAGGAACTCTTGTGGTCTTGCAAGAGGTTCCCACACATCAGTTGATCCAAGGTATGCATGCACTTTCACCACATATTGTTTTAGTAGATCTTATTGAAACTTATGAGGACATGTCATTAGGGACAATGCATAACAAAGTGTTAGAACAAAATGCTTATTTGAAGAAGCAACATATCACAGTGTAGAGGACCCTTGATCTAATCAAGAAGGAGAAGAAGAGCTATCCCAGTTCATCATTGTTGAGCTACATTCAACCCTTTGAGTTGAAGTGTATTGTTTCAGAAGATGGGATGAGCATGATCCTATGTACAATCGCTGGCTATGAGTTCAGAATTGTGCCTTGCCATGAGACAACATATGTACCACCATGTATATCTACAACGCTGTCACTTAGTAATAATGATAATGAAGGGGACCCATTATTCTTGGAGAATTTTGAAGGTAGCTTCACTCATGAAGAAATAGAGGTAAAGATGATAAATGGTAGACATCTTGAGATGATGAATCTTTTCTCCTTTCTAGATGACACTTTGTCAATGAGCATCTCACAGCTCAAAGAGAAACTTCTACCTAGAGCAGATCCAAAACCGTATTGGTTTTGGAGGGCCATTGATGAGAAGAAGGTCTTATTGAGAGATCTCATTAGAGGTGCACTTCAACTTGTCATGGAGTGAAAAGTTCTTCATCAATTTTAGGAGAATGGTATTCTACAAAGGGGGGATACCATGTTTATTCAAAACATCATTCAACATCCACAAGGGGATGAGTGGGTGAGGATGATAAGAAAGGGGTTGCATGACCACTTGCAGATATATGAAATGGGCCAACAAGAAGCTTGGTTATGCTGGTTTCTCTTGGGTGAGTTTAGTTACTACCCAAAGGATCCTATTTCTTTGATCCATGCCTTGAAAAACACTCATGTAATGAAGAAGGAGGCATGGCTACGCTAGTTTCTCTTGGGTGAGTATGGTTACCACCCAATAGCTCATGTTTCCTTGACTCATGCCTTGTTTATCAATGATAGTATGCAACAAATAAAGGCATGTTAATTTTGGTTGTCCTTAAGAGAGTTTGGCCATCACATGACATCTCCTATGTCTATGTGTTTTGTATTGTGTAAAACTTGGCATGGTACTCTCATGATGTGTACTAATGGTGTTTGCTTGTATTGGGATGATGTGAAATTCCACATGTCTATCAGTATGTTTTTACTCCATGATGCACATGAGGAGGTGAAAATGCAACAAGATCTCTTGCTGCTCTAGTTTCTTTTGGGGGAGTTTGGCTTTTCCATCTTGCATGGTGGAGATGGAGGATGGCAATAAGAGGTCCTACTCTGGTAGTTACTATTGGGAGAATATGGTTTGACATATTTGTCTACCCATATATCTTTATTTATTCTTTTTCATAATTTTGGAATAATGCTTGGATCCAACAAGGCCAACAGGGCTAAATATGAGGGGATGTCAATGCTCAATACACTTCATGGAACATGGGATGAAGAAATGCTTTGTGAGATGAGAATTTTCCTTTGTGGGAAGAACCACTCTATTCTATGTGTCTCATGTATTGATGATGATGTTGGAGAACATATGGTTGTCACTTAGCACTTATTAGAGAAATAAGGGCATCTAACTATATAGTTGGAGGTAATTCTATGCATTCTTGAGAGACAACTTTGGAACCAAACATGCATAACACATTGCAGCAAATGGAGGAGGCCTTCCTTATGTGGATGCCATTTGGAGGGGAATGGATGGCTTTGCATCTACTTTTGCAGTTGCTTGAGGACAAGAAACATTTTTCCGGGGAGGACTGTAATATTCCTAAATTTTCACATGATATTTGGAATGTTAGAGTTCTTAATTTTCTTAATTAATTAAGTAAATAAAAGGGTGGAGGGACCGATAATCCTCAAGGATGAATAAGATCCACTTTTTATGTGTGAGTGTGGATTAATGTAACATTGATCTAAATCATGGAGTAGTGGAGCAGCTCCATTAATGATAAAGAAATGGAAATCATGTCTCATTTATGAGATAGACCATGGAGGATAAAACAATCAAATAAGATCATGGATCTTAAATGTAAAATCATGAGGATATTTGAAGAGGTAAACTGAGATCATAGTGTATTCAAAGAAGATCATAGAGCACTTATGATTAGTTAGTGGAGGAAGTGATGCATTTAATTCACACATGATGGAGTGGGTGATCACCCCATGTGAACATGATGGAGAACATGGAGAAACAACACAGTCAACCATGGAGACTTATGTCCACATGTATAATGCATTTTTGGAGTGGGCCTAGGCTATAATGAAGGTGAAGGCACAATAGAAGGCAGATTTGGATACTTGGATTATTCTTTGATTTGTTTAGATCTGGATTTTTTAGGTGACATATCCATGCACTCTTGTGTTGTTTAGCTAATTTTGCAGTGTTTTTTAGCACAGGGTATTCCCGAGTGGGAATCCCACCTTTACCCATAGAGGACTTGTGTGCCTAATTTGGGAAGGTTTTCTATTGAGCTCTATTCCTTATCAGACATTGGTTCCGTCTTCAAGAATTTGTTTCTAGCATTTAGCTAGGAAACCGATGGAGGATTCATCCTACCACTTTGTTCTTCATATTCAGTCTTCCAGGAGCAGCAGATCTATAGCCTGCATTCAGGCCATTGGGTTTTACCTCCATGTAGCAATAGTCCCTTCAAGGATCTCACAGTCCAGTCCTGTAGATCTATTGGAAGAAGGAAGTTTCCAGTATTTCAGCTGGAAATCCTATGAGGGATCATATCCTCACATTAGATCTATTATTTCCATCATTCAGTAGATGTATTGCCATATATAACAGTAGGTTATTGATCCTCCCTCCCTTACAGGGCAATTTTCTGAAGCTTTTGTTCATCCAACAGATATTTTCAGTGGAGGAGATTGGAGGAGCTAGATCTTGAGCTTTCAACCCAAGGATCTAGTGAAGGGATCATCCCTTCTTGCATAGATCTGATTGTGCATCATTGTAGCCATCATATCATCATATTATGTAGCAGATCTGCATACCCAGCAGTGTATATGTGAAGCCCTAAGAGGGTGGTTTTATTATATTGATAGATTTGAGAAACCATTTAGGGGTTATCTTGGGTATCCATCATAGAGCCAGATCTCTATTTTTAGCATCATCGGAGCTCCCATATTGCGTAGATCTGAATTTTTATCTTTCTGGCAGATGCATTCCCAAAAATTGCAGCAGGAACAACGCAGTTTTCCTTCCAGCAGTTCAACAGTTATGCAGTCCCTCTTGTGGGATCATTTCAGGGTCATTCTAGGCCATCTCTTTGGATTGAGTGTCCCATATTTTGAGCACTGTTGTACCTTCTATTCACCTCCCATATAATAAAATGCTCAGCTTCTCTGTACATTCTAATGTGTATTTAGATTTATTGTTTACTTTTCTGCAATTCTTATATTGTGTTTTAGTATTACTTCATTCTCCCTTTTGGGATATTACAGTGGTATCAGAGCATGATCTTTGGCTCATCTTGTGGACACTTCATCTTTTGCATCAAAAGAAGAAGCAGATAGATGAGATCTATCATGAAGGAGAATTATAGTTTTTCCACACTTCTCTTTAGATCCTTGCAAGATCTCTCCAAAGAGGTCAAACAAATGAAGATAAAAAGGCAAAAGGAGGATACATGAAGAATATTTTATGAGGAAGGTCCAAGCACTTTCTATCAACAACAAAGGAGACTGGAAAATCATATATCTCCTCATAGATCTACTATGCCCATTTTCTCTGAAGAAGGTGAATGGTATAGAAATGAAGAAAGGAAAGAACCTGAGACTCATGAGACTCTCAATTTGTATCTTGAAGAGTACAAAGCATAGTCTAAAGCATTCAAGGAGAGTCTATCTCTCCAACAATTCTTCCAAATCAAAGAATAAATAGGATCCTATAGCAACAATAGAAGAAAGAGGCACAATAGATTATATTTGCCTACATTTGATGGATCTTCTTCAAGCACTGCTAAGGCTTGGGGGAAAGAGCTACATGCATTTTTTAGGCTACATCCTGTGGCTGAAAAAGAGGTTGTCCAGATTGCAGCACTTCATCTTCTAGGTGAAGCCAATGATTGGTGGTTTGGTCACATGGAGCATGCAAAAGTGACTAAATATTTAGATTTATTTTACAAGTTGAGAAACAATTTTGATGTGAGAAAACTAGAGATGTGCCACAAAGAGACATTTTCTAAGGGAAAAAAGGAATATGTATTTCTTGTCACTTTGGAGAAGGGGTCACTACATTCACCACCAGATGCAGAAGTACTTGTATCCGGAGAAGAGACACTTGCATATTTTCAAGATAATATTGAGCTCTTGACATATAGAGTCCCATGCATGATTCAAGAGATACATGTGGAAGAGGAGGTAGATTCTAGCACTGGTACATTGATAAAAGAGAAGCCATCACTCTTACCAACAGTTGGAGGCACCATTGTCCCGGTTGGAGGAACTATTGTGGTCTTGAAAGAGGTTCCCACACATAAGTTGATCTAAGGTATGCATGCACTTTCACCACATATTGTTTCAGTAGATCTTATTGAAACTTATGAGGACATGACATCAGGGCCAATACATAACCAAGGGTTAGAAAAAAATGTTGATTTGAAGAAGCAACATATCACAGCACAGAGGACCCTTGATCTAATCAAGGAGGAGAAGAAGAGTTATCCAAGTTCATTATTGTTGAACTACATTCAACCCTTTGAGTTGAAGTTTAGTGTTTCAAAAGATGGGATGAGCATGATGCTATGTACAATGGCTGGCTATGAGTTTTAGGGTGGCTATGAGTTTAGCATTATGCCTTGCCATGAGACAACATATGTACCACCATGCAGATCTATAGTGCAGTAACAATGATAATGAAGGGGACCCATTATTCTTGGATAATTTTGAAGGTAGCTTCACTCATGAAGTAATGGAGGTAAAGATGGTAAATGGTAGACATCTTGAGATGAGGAATATTTTCTCCTTTCTAGATAACAATTTCTCAATGAGCATCTCACAGCTCAAAGAGAAACTTATACCTGCAGCAGATCCAAAACCTTATTGGTTTCGGAGGGCCATTGATGAGAAGAAGGTCTCATTGAGAGATTTCATTAGAGGTGCACTTCAACATGTCATGGAGTGGAAAGTTCTTCATCAGTTGGAGGAGAATGGTATTCTACAAAGGGGGGATACCATGTTTATTTAGAACATCATTAAGCATCCACAAGGGGGTGAGTGGGTAAGGATGATAAGCAAGGAGTTGCATGAACACTTGTGGATATCTGACATGGGCCAACAAGAAGTTTGGTTACACTGGTTTCTCTTGGGTGAGTTTGGTTACTACCCAAAGGCTCCTATTTCTTTGATCCATGCCTTGAAAAACACTCATGTAATGAAGAAGGAGGCATGGTTGCACTGGTTTCTCTTCGGTGAGTATGGTTACCACCCAATAGCTCATATTTTCTTGACTCATGTCTTGTGTATCAATGATTGTATGCAGCAAAGAAAGGCATGTTCATTTTGGTTTTCCTTAAGAGAGTTTGGCCATCACATGACATCTCCTATGTCTATGTGTTTTGTATTATGTAAAACTTGGCATGGTACTCCCATGATGTGTATCGATGGTGTTTTATTGTATTGGGTTGATGTGACATTCCACATGTCTATCAGTATGTTTTTACTTCGTGATGCACATGAGGAGGTGAAAAGGCAACAATATCTCTTGTTGCTCTGGTTGCTTCTGGGGGAGTTTGGCTTTTCCATCTTGCATGGTGGAGATGGAGGATGGCAACAAGAGGCCCTACTCCGATGGTTACTATTGGGAGAATATGGTTTGACATATTTGTCTAATCATATATATCTATTTCTTTTTTTGCATAATGTTGGAATGATTCTTGGATCCAACAAGGCCAACAGGGCTAAATATGAGGGCATGTCATTGCTCAATATACTTCATGGAACATGGGATGAAGAAATTATTTGTGAGATGGGAATTTTCCTTTATGGGAAGAACCACTTTATTATATGTATCTCATGTATTGATGATGATGTTGGACATCATATGGTTGTCACTTGGCACTTATTAGAGAAATAAGGGAATCTAACTATACAATTGGAGGTAATTCTATGCATTCTTGAGAGACAACTTTGGAACCAAACATGCATAACACATTGCATCAAATGGAGGAGGAATTCCTTATGTGGATGCCATTTGGAGGGGAATGAATGGATTTACATCTATTTTTGCAGTTTCTTGAGGACAAGCAACATTTTTCCGGGGAGGACTGTAATAATCCTAAATTTTCATATGATATTTGGACTATTAGAGTTCTTATTTTTCTTAATTAAGTAAGTAAATAAAAGGGTTGAGGGACCCATAATCCTCAAGGATGAATAAGATACACTTTTGATGTGTGAATGTGGATTAATTTAACATAGATCTAAATCATGGAGTAGTGGATCGGCTCCATTAATGATAAAGAAATGGAGATCATGTCTCATTTATGAGATAGATCATGGAGGATGAAACAGTCAAATAAGATCATGGATCTTAAATGTAAAATAACGAGGCTCTTTGAAGAGGTCAACTGAGATCATAGTGCATTCAAATAAGATCATAAAGAACTTATGATTAGTTAGTGGAGGAAGTGATACATTTAATGCACACATGATGGAGAGGGTGATCACCCCATATGAACGTGACGAAGGACATGGAGAAACAACGTAGTCAACCATGGAGACTTATGTCCACATGTACAGTGCAATTTTGGAGTGGGCCTAGGCTATGGAAGGCTCGTGATCTATATAATGAAGGTGAAGGCACACTAGAAGGAAGATTTGGATACTTGGATTATTCTTTGATCTGTTTAGATCTGGATTTTTCATGTGACATCTCCATACACTCTTATGCTATTTAGCTAATTTTGCAGTGTTGTTTATCACAAGGTGTTTCCAAGCGGGAATCCCACCCTTACCCATAGAGGAATTGTGTTCCTACTATGGGAAAGTTTTCTATTGAGCTCTATTCCTTATCAGGCATTGGTGCCATCTTTAGGAGGTTGTTTCTAGCATTCACCTAGGAAACCAAGGAAGGATTCATCCTACCACTTTTTTCTTCACATTCATTCTTCCAGGAGCAGCAGATCTATATCTGACATTCAGGCCATTAGGTTTTAACTCCATGCAGTAGCAGTACCTTCAAGGATTGTGCAATCTATTTTTGTAGATCTATTGGAGGAAGGAAGTTTCCAGTATTTCAGCTGGAAATCCTGTAAGGGATCATCTCCTCACATTGGATCTATTGTTTCCATCATTCAGGAGTTGTATTGACATATCTAGCAGTAGGCTATTCAACCTCCCTTCCTTACAACATATTTTTCTAAATTTGTTGTTCATTCTGCAGCTATTTTCAATGGAGGAGATTGGAGGAGATAGATCTTGAGCTTTCAACCCAAGGATCTAGTGAAGGGATCATCCCTTCTTTCATAGATCTGATTGTGCATCATTATAGCCATCATATCATTAGATTATGCAACAGATTTGCATACCCAACAGTGTATATGTGAAGCCCTAAGAGGGTGGTTTTTTTATATTGACAGATTTGATAAACCTTTTCTGGGTTATCATGGGTATCCATCATAGAGCCTGGATCTCTATTTTCAGCATCATCAAAGCTCCCATACTGCCTAAATATAACTTTTTATCTTTCTGGAAATTTCAATCCCAACAGTTGCAGGAGGGACAACACATTTTACCTTCCAACAGTTCAACAGTTATGGAGTCCCTCTTATGGGATCATTTCAAGGTCATTCTAGGCCATCTCTTTGGATTGTCTCATGTTTTGAGCACTATTGTACTTGCTATTCACCTTCCATATAATAAAATGGGTGAGTTTCTCTGCACATTCTGATGTGTATTTATATTTCTTGTTTATTTTGCTGCAGTTCTTATATTGTGTTTTAGTATTACTACATTCTCCCTTTTGGGATATTACATTTTGTTGGCAAACCTCAAATCCGAACCTGGGTTAGGAGCCCTCAAGCCAACAATCACTCAATAGCTTAGTGGTGTATTTTATACATGGCATTGCAATATTCCTCTCAAGGATGCTTCTCATTGTCCTTGTGCATCAACGAGGTATTGTAATAGTTGTTTAACCTTTGGTGTCAAAAACCTGTGAAAACCTTTTTCTTGATGACCAAGCTTCATAATCCTGGGGAACTTTTGCAAGCAGACTTTCAAGTATCTCTATTTTATAATGTTATTTTCCAACATTAACCTAATTTATTTAAAATTTTTTTTTACCATATCACTTCCAAAACACTACTGTTCCCTTTCCAAGTGTTTTTCCAGCTCTATTTCAATTTCTCTCACAATTTTATTAGCCGCATCATAGTCCTTATCCACACCTTCACAAGGCAGAAGACGACTAGACTTTTTTGCTTCTAACCAATCAAAAAGAAAAATCAAAATTCTTAATAGTTGGCCTTGCATCAGGGATACGTTTACCTGGGGTTAAAATATATTGTAACAAATTGGATTTTATCTCACCCATATTGTCATTGAAAGATAGACAAGCTTGGATCATATACCGACATCCATGAAGAACAGTAATAAATTCCTTGAGTTGCTTTTATGTTGCATCTTCATAAAGAAAAACTCAATTAACATTCCTTCGAGCAACACCAACATACCCATTATACTATGAAAATTAGTGATTCATAGGCTAAACTTGACCAATAGACCCCCAAGATTAATAGTAAGATAGGGAAAAAATTTGATTCCTAGACTATAGGACCCTAACAGGCACTATCTTGCAATTTATTCTACAAGTCTATTTCAACCTCATATAATTTTGTGCACTCTCAAAATATTTAAAGACTACATGTACCATTTCTCTTCTTTCTAATTATTCTGGTGGGTAGTGGGATTTATCCACAACCATAACTCTTCTACCTTTGTTTTTATGCTATGAACATCCTATTCAATTTTGGATAATTTCTCCTCTATGGTAGCATCAATTTCCATGGTGAATCCTTGTATTTTATATCATACTTCTTTGATGGCATGTCAAAAGTGTCCCCTCTCTCTCTCTACTCGTTTTTCATGCTTCTTCCAACTGTGTGTTTATTGCTTGCAGAGCCTCGTGGTTATTAATGAGATAGGCCAGGTCAAGTGAGGTTTCCAATGCCCTAAAATATACTTCTTGGGAAACATATTGTTACAACTAACATAAAACATATCTTAGTAACTGAAAAAATAATCAAATCCACCCAGGGAAGCACATAAGCCTATTTTTGGAATTCAATGTATGCAAAGTGTATTTCGACTATTGAAACAACCAGGGTGTGACGTTCTGCCAAGGTTGAGGATGGCTGCAATAGTTCCAATCAGATCTCCAGTGTAAGAGGTGCATTGGTTTCCTTAATCATAGTTAATATCTCTATCACACTGGGTGTAGGAGTAGTTCCCCTCGATGCCTCAATCACTGGACATAATTTATTTAGTTATTTTTTTGTTTGATCCTATTATTCCCTCTACTCTTGTGCGAATTTTTTAATAGTCTTGATGAGAGGAGAATTTTCCTACTCTATCACCTCTTTGATATATTCGATCAATTTCTATAACTCCTCCTCTGATAAAGAAGGTGATTACAGGTCCATTGTCCTACTCACCTTCTGCTTCTTTCTTACACCCTTTTGTTGACCCTTTAGTGGTCACTTCTCACCTATAGGTACAAATTTCTCTTCTTCAGGGTCATGTTGTGATGTGTTGAGACACTCTTCCTTAGGTTCCTTTGGCAGGGGTTCTGGGCATTCTTCCTATCATGGGGTTGTATGCCCCCTTGATCGGAGGCTCAATATTTAGCTAAAAATTGAAAGTCCTCAGAAATGCTCCAAACCAGAATGATCGAATAGATCTCGTCACCAGAATTCCAATGCAGCTCATTTCATCAAAATCAAAGTTTGTATGAGTAAGTTATGGTTTTTTATCCATTTTATTAAACCGGTAAAAATTGTGCAGAACAATGACAGATTGATGACTTGGCAGTCTAGTTAGCACCTCCGAAATATTTCCCAAATTTCAGCTAGTGACACTGTGACAAGTGTCAAAATTGTATTCGCCAATGTTGCTCAGGGAAGTTGATATTTTTCTCCTAATCCTAAGTTTGAAATTTTATCTATGGTGGATTATTATTAAGGGTGAAGTTTTGGGCCAATGGAGAAGGGCTACGTGGTGCAGCCAGAGGCTACCACATGCCCTTCACCATGGCAAGATGGATGGCATACATTATTATGGAAAGGTCAAAATTCAATTCCGAATGCAAGGTTTGAACCATATTTTTTAGCGCATATATTATTTACAAACCTTATTCCAAAGGTTTGAACCAAAGTCGAATATCATAGTCAATGGCGCAATATATTATTTTCATATCAACATTATAACCAAAGTTCATATTCTAAGGTTCATCCATATGATGTTCAACAATTTTTTTGGCGGGTTCGGGGTCGAACCCATGACCACCCACGTAGAGCTCCAACGAGTTACCACTAAACCATCCACTGGTTCCTTACCCTATAGGGACACCACCACTATTTGAAGTTTGTAATGTGTCGAGTTGGGGGTCCAAAGGGGGCCAACCATGCGGGCAAACCCCCTCCCACATGTCCAAGTGCCAAAGACAATGACCCAAGACAGATTTAGTAGGAGATTAAAACGGAATTAAAACATGGTTAGTTAACACTAATTTGTGGTTAGGCCATGTAAATCGTGTTTAGTGCTAAAAAAAATATTTTCGTTAAATGCGCCCTTAACAACACATTAACCACACTTAACTATCCACTTATCCATAATTAAATGCAGATTATCTTAGTGGCGCTTTTTTCAGAACTGCCAAATGCGGCAGAATCTCCACATTTAGTGGAGTTAACTGGCAGACTTCCAGAATTAGTGGAGAACAACTAGGAAAAATTGGTTTTTCCATAACTGTGGCAATTTTCGACCAATTTTGGCTTAGGAACAATCATTATTGGTAGATTTGTATGTTTTGGAGCCATTGGAGCAGGTTTTAGAGGCAATAGGAGACTATAAACAATATTTTTTCACATTTGAAGCGAATACAAAGGCCCACACTATGAAGCTGGAACAAGGAGATGTAGCGTAGGAGGGGTGAAATCCTTCATCAAAAACTTGTGTATTTGTCTCTGTTATATGTGCTTGCTATGTTTTTATATCTTTTTGTTCAGCATTGAGTTTCCATTCTTTTAAGTTCATGAAATATACTTAATCTCATCAATTTTAATGAATTGTCAATCATAAACACATGTATAAACCCTTGTATAAGAAGCAAACCAAAGTAATTTCATGTTAATTATGAAAATAATGTTAGAATAGAATTAAATCAAAATAAATTTTAGATCAATTTGGTATCAGAGCACAAGGTTTCTAAAGGTTATTTTCTTTCTCTTCTTGAGATTGTGCAAGAAGGGTTTTAATAGTTGCAATTTTGTGATGCTTACAAGGTTGAAGTTGTAGAGAGGAGAAGGAAAGCTATTAGTTGTTAGTACTGAGATTAGGACAAGAAGAAAGAGAGTTGAGAAAGCATCATATTCACCCAAATTTCAACTCAAATCTGCACTTGAAGCACCTCAAATTCTATCTCCAGCAGTTAAGATTGAAGAGGTACAAATTGCACAAGAAGGTGAAGTGATTTAAGAGGTACAAGCATCAGAGGTTGAGCTTGAATCCTTAGCCATTATGTTAGGACTTGGAGAGACTCATGGACATTCAAAAGAAGAGGATTTCAAGTGAGACTTCAAAGATATTCAAAGAATTGTTACAATCATGTTTGATGCATTCACTCCAGAAAGAGTAGGAGAAGGTTCTAAACCTCAACATGGAGAAGGATATTCAGATGGTAAGAAGGATGAAGAGAAGAGTTTGAAAGGAAGTGGAGGAAAGCCATCTCCATCTCCACCATCCTCATCCTCATCATCTTCATCTTCCACTTCCACCATGAAAACCACCCACACTCATTCAAAAATCCCAAAAGGAAAAAATCCATTACTCAAGTAGGACATCAAGTTTAACTTCCCATGTACAATGGTGAGGTAAATGCAGAGAAGTTAGACAATTGGATCCATCAATTGGAAGTATACTGTAGAATTTAAAATCTACAAGAGGACAACATAAAGATCCAGTTGGCTTCATTATGGCTAGGAGCAACACTAGTTTGGTGGGAGGAAAAGACTCAAGAGGAAATGTGAATTCATGGTAAGATATCCATTTATTGGGCTGAATTAATTTCTTCCATTAAAAGACACTTTTATCCATTAGCCTATATTTAAAAAGAAATAATGAGTTGGAAAAACTTTAGGCAACTCAAATGCCAAACTTTTCAAGAGTACACTCAGGAGTTTAGAAAGAGGGCTTTGTTGTTAGGAGTAAACTTTAATTCACAAGACACACCCTTGAAATACATTGGGGGTTTACATTCCTACTTGAAACATATTATCCTTATGTTTAACCCAAACAACTTAGATGAAGTATGTGTTCAAGACACACATATTGAAGAAAGGACAAAGAACATTCAGGAAGAGGGTAGTAAGAAGAAGCCATTCAAGGGTAAGGGAAAAGAGAAGGGAGGAAAATGGAAGGGAAAGAAGAATGCAAGCATCAAGAAATAAGGGGAGAGAACTACATGCAAACATTGTTCCAAAGAGTGCCATGATGAAGCCCATTGTTGGAAACTACATCATGAAACTAAGGCCAAAGGAGCCGAATAACAAGGGGAAACAAAAGATGACTGCCACCACACAACAAGAACTTGGATCCGATTCAAGAGATGAGACCAATATTGTAGCCGTGGTTAATGTTGAGCCATGGAAAAGGTACGTTTTACCCCCATCTTTAGCTTGATTTGTTATTAACTTTGATATGTTTTCCTTCATTTTAGAAATAAATCAAAGGAGAATAGTGTAAAAGTAGGGTAAAACGAATTATTAATAAATAGTGTGTTTAATAGTATAAAAAATAACTTTTGTTATCTTTATTGATAGGAAATTTGAACCAACCAACTGCTGACCAAACGACCAAACAACAACAGTCAAGAAAAGCAAATGAAATCTTGTACAGTTCCTATGAATCAACAAGAGATGGAAATACACGTCTATTCTTGAAGCATTCGGCTAATAGTTGCAAAGCCTCAGGATCTCGTGAACCTGAGGATTTTCTATTCTCTGTTTTTTTTCTCCTGAAAGTTATAAAAGCTTGTAGGTGAAAGAGAATAGGAGAGATGTTTTCGTATATTGTAATTTTTTATAATAAACATTTATTCAAATAGAGTCTTTGAACTCATGATGATGTATCTGTTCTATTGATTAATGAAAGAGTTAGCATTTTCGTTATAAGCAGATTCTGAGTATTTCTTGGCAGAGTACTTCTGGAGGCTTCGGGCCTGGTACCTAGGATTTCTCCTACTATTTTGTGTTATATGTTTATTTCCTGATTCTCATAAATTAGTTACTCTTATGTTTTGTAGAATTACATTTCAATTCAGTAATTGCAAGTGTGGTGTGTTACGATTTCCTTTTCAATCAGGTTGAATTCATCAATACTATTCCTTTACTACTGAGTGATGTTTTTCCATTTATTAGAGTGATTTCAGCATGTTTAAGTAGTTTTTGTTCAATTATGCACATTGTTATTTCTTGAGTTTTTCCCATTGCAAGTGTGAACCTATGGTTTGTCGTTCAATTCTGAATATTGTCATTAAATGAATTATAAATAATTCCATTGCAAAATGTCAATAGATTATTGATATTCAATTTATTCAACATTCCTTTTCTATTGTTGTTCAATTCATTAAGCTTGTTGTTCAATTGCAACAGACCTTTAATTTCAATGTTGAGTGTTTACTTTTTGCATAAGTTTGGACTAGTGTTTCATTCTTTGATTGATTTGAAGTATTTCGCAGTTTACTTTTGAATTGATTGATTGAAATTCGAGAATTAGATAGTATTTCTTGCAATGATTTAGAATATTTAACCTTTGATTTCACTCGCATATACTTTTCTACACTCTTGAAATAAACAGACTTGCCCTGGGTTTATGATTAATGTGAAGCATTAAGATTACTTTTAACAACCATCTTTTTGAACCAATAGTTAACAAAGGAAAGGAAGCCATAGCAAGTAATAGTTCCTCAAATAGTCACAAAAACACTCCCAATGAAGACACAAGGATAGAATTGTTCCATGTTAGAGTGATTTCAAGTCATACAAATATTGATGCATTGTTTGATAGTGGGTCACAAGTAAAACTGATTTCAGAAAACTTGGTCAAAAATATTAACCTTGAAATCGTACCACATCATAAACCATACCCTTTGGGTTGGATAATTAAGAATGAAAATTTACAGGTTACAAGGAAATGCATAGTTCGATTTGCTATTACTACAAAATTGTTGATGAATTCAAGTTAGATGTGGTTCCACTTGACATTTCGAGATTATCTTGGGAAGTCCATATTTGTATGATAGGAAAGCAACGTTTTATTGCCATGAGAAAAAATATCATTTTCTTAAGGATGGGTGGAGTATATTGTGAGAGCTCATCGCAAAAAAATGAATATTTCTTTAGTTAATGAAGGGAAAATGAAGAGACTAGTTAATGCAAGTAAAATTTTTGTGCTTCTCATGATCAAGAAAAAGGATGATGTTGACTGTGAATCTTTTGAAGGATGCGATAAAAATTAAAATCTTATTTTTTTGATGTGGTAAGTCAGCATAGCGAGATGTTTCAATAACCAAATGAGTTACCTCCCAAGAGGGGAATTTAACATGAGATTCAGCTACAGCAGGATGTTCCACTTCCAAGCATTGGTATGTATCGCATGTCAATTATGGAGAGTTTGGAAATCAAGAATAAAATCCATGTGCATATATTTCCGTGCACTAAATAAAATCATAGTAAAGAATCACTACCCACTCCCACACAATGATGAATTGCATCAGTTAAATTATGAAAGATATTTCACTAGGTTAGACTTGCGAAGTGGTTATCATCAAGTTAGAATAGCTGAGGAGGAAATTTGGAAAACTGCTTTTAAAACTAGACAAGGATTGTTTGAGTGGCTAGTTATGACATTCGATATAAAAATGCTCTAGCTACTTTCATGAGAGTCATGAATGATGTACTTAGACCACTTCTAGATGACTTCATCATTGTTTACATAGATGACGTAATTATATTCAACAAATCAAGAGAGGAACATGT
Source organism: Pinus albicaulis (assembly GCA_034641835.2). Classification (NCBI taxonomy): domain Eukaryota; kingdom Viridiplantae; phylum Streptophyta; class Pinopsida; order Pinales; family Pinaceae; genus Pinus; species Pinus albicaulis. The sequence goes on from CM076574.1 coordinate 506,323,234, forward strand.
CATGCATGTGAAAAATGTACTTGATGTCTTGAAAAAAGATAAATAATTTTTAAAGATGTCGAAGTGCGAGTTTGGCGAGATTTCTTTAGTGTATTTGGGACACATTGTTGGAGGGGGTAAGTTGAATATAGACCCTTCCAAAGTAGATTTAATTTTGAATTGGCCCAATCCCAATACAGTTAAAAAGGTAAGAAGTTTTCCTTGGGCAACACAGTACTGGAGGAAATTCATTGCTAATTTTTCTTCCATTGTAGCTCCGTTACACGCATTGACAAGTTTCAAGAAATTATTCCATTGGGGAGATATACAAAAAAAATCATTTGATGCATTAAATAAAAATATAAGTTCAGCACCAGTATTGGCTCTTCCGGATCTTAGACAACCATTTGAGATCCAAACATATGCAAGTGATTATGCTATGGGAGCAGTTCTCATGTAACATGGTAAGCCTATTTAGTTTCATTCTGAAATTTTTAATGGAGCTGTGACTAAGTATGCCACCTATGATAAAGAGTCATATGCATTGGTACAAAGTGTAACGAAATGGAAGCACTATTTTATGGGGAAAGAGACCATTATACATACCGAGCATCAACCATTGCAGTACTTACAATTGCAATCAAAGTTGCAGCAATCAAGACATTTCAGATGGATGGGATTTCTACAATAATTTCATTTGGTTATCATGTATAAAAAATGAATCTACAATCAGGTATCTGATATGCTCTCTAGGCCTATTTTAAATTCATCTATTATACTCAAGCACAATTCAGTTATGCATGAAATTTACATTGAACAATATGCATATGATAGTGATTTTCAAGATGTGTATGAAAGCTTGAGTCAAGGAAACCAAAATGAAGAGTTATATTATCATGTGCATAACAGTTTTTTGAATCACGTGGGAAAGTTATGTATACCACAAGGAGAAAGAAACAATATCATAAGGGAGACACACACATCATTGATTGTTGGACATTTCGGTGTAGGAAAGACAATAGTGAATCTCCAAAGGTATTGTTATTGGCCACACATGATTGATAATGTATCTCATTTTATTAGAGAATGTTATTTATGTGCAATAAGTAAGCCTAGTAATAAGAAACTTGGATTGTACACTCCACTTCTGGTTCCTTCACATCCTTGGGAGAGTATCTCAATGGATTTTGTAGGTGGTTTTTCTATGTCAAGGAAAGGTCATGATTACTTGTATGTTGTGGTAGATAGGTTCAGAAAAATGTGTCTTTCGATGCCATGAAAGAAAACAATTACACCTGAACAAACCACTAATATTTTCTTTCAAAATGTATGGGTTCATTTTGGTCTTCCTACTTCTATTGTAAGTGATCGAGATTCTTGATTTGTTGGGAATTTTTGGTCAAAATTATGGGACATGATGGACACAAATTTGAAGAAGATTACAACATTTCATCTGAAAACAAATGGCCAGACCGAGGTGGTAAACGACACAGTCATTCATATTCTAAGAGGCTATTGTAGTAAACATCCAAATTTGTCGGATGAACAGTTGCATTACATTCAACATGCATACAATAGAGCAAATCATTCTTCTACAAACACATCACCATTTGAGGCATGCTTTGGGTACTTTCCAAGATCACCTTTGGACTCCATCTTTGAGAAAGATGTCACTATAGATGGTCATAGTGACATAGATAAGGCAAGGAAATTCATTGAGAAAACTCAGTTGGTACATCACACAGTGCAAGAGAAACTTGAAAAGAGTTAAGGAAACTACAAGGAAAGGCATGATAAACACCGTGTTGATCACAAATTCCAGGTTGGAGATGAATTTTGGTTATATATTAGCAAATAAATATTGCAAGGGGAAGGTAAAACACTCAATCCAATCCATTATGGTCCATTTACAATTCTGGAAAATATTGGTACTAATGCATTTAAGCTAGATTTTCCTCCTTATATGCAAATATATTATGTCGTTAATGTTGATAATTTGAGATTGTTTGAGCCTCCTTTGATTAATGATCAAGAAGATCATGTTCAAATACCATCAATAGATGATTTCTCACCAGAATATCTTGATGAACTTCAACAAGATCTCATGCTTGACAGAAGAATCAGAACTTCAAGAAGAGGGAATGTCGAATACCTTAGATTGGGACTCAAGGGGGAAAATCCTTCAAAGGCCAAATGGATGGAGATTCAAAGGGCGAGGGAATTGTACCCTCACCTGCTTGATAATTGATAGTATCTTTTGGGGTCCAAAAGGCTTCTAGTGGGGAGGAATGATCAAAGGCTCAGTATTTAGATAAAAAATGAAAGTGCTTAGAAATTCTCCAAAATAGAACGACCAAATAGAGCTCATCAAGAAGATTCAAACACAACTCGTTTCATCAAAATATGAGTTCGTATGAGTAATTTACGGTTTTTTGTTCGTTTTCTCAAACAAGTAAAAATTGTGCAGAACAGTGAAAAATTGATGACTTGGCAGTCCAGTCAGCCTCAGGAATCTTTAGGGCATATTCTCCAGGTTTCTTGCAGTGACATTGTGACAAGTTTCAGAATTGGATTAGCCAATTTTGCTTGGGGAAGTTGAATTTTTCCTCCTATCCTAAGTTTGAAATTTCACTACAAGGAAAAGACCCTCTAGCAAAGGTTATAAAGGAGGTTTTTAATGTTATAAAATTGGCCAAAATAGTCAAAAAAACATATGCTACCACATCCGTTTATGGTTATGGAGGTTTTGGCAGAGCTTTTAATGGAAATTAAACACAACCAAAAAAATATGGGCGGCCGAAGATTATTACGAATGTTTTTTTCATCGGTGCATTAATCAGGATTTAAAGCACTAGTGTGTACCTGTGGACGGTGCCCCGGGGCAATCTAAGGAGAATGCATTGGGCCGTTAAGGTATAAAATAGCACCGAGTGTAGTGTTGGTGATACAACGCACGGGGCAATTATAATTGGTCTTGGGAATTAAGCGGTGCCCATAGGTCGTATCAAACGTGCCAGTGCGTAGACTTATAGAAATGCACCAGTGCGTCCCTTCACACAAATGCACTAAGATTTATAATTTTTATCGATATTCATGTGATTCAAATATGTCATATAAATACACCGGTGCGTATAGACTCTTAAACGCCCCTGTGTGCAGTATCACACAAATGCAAGGAGATTTATAATTGGTATCAGTATTCGTGTGGTGCCCATAGGTCGTCTAAATGCACCGATGCGTATAGAAACAAAAACGCCCTAGTGCATAGTATCACACAAAAGCATCAAGATTTATAATTTGTATCTGTATTCGTGTAGTGATAATAGGTCGTAAAAATGCACCGGTGCGTAGATCGACATAAACGCACCGGAAAGCCGTACCGCACAAATGCCTCGATATTTTTAACCGGTTTTGGTATTTGTGTGGTGCCCATAGGTCGTAAAAACATACCGGGGCACTTAAGAATACAAGCGCACCAGTGTAAGTATACACGCGCCCATTTTCATTTTGTCTTTTTTAGAAACATCGACCTGTGACAATGCAATTATTGTGATTGTTTTAAATTCATTATTCATCAAAAGTCGACACATCTTATAACAATATTCATATTAATTAAATTTTTATTAATGCATTTGAATGTGATGTTTGGATTAATTTGTTCTATCATATCAGAATTATTATGGTTTTTTAAAATTCATTATTCATCAAAAGTTGACACACATATATATTATAACAATATTCATATGAATTGAATTTTAATTAGTGCATTTGAGAACGACAATGGAGAACACAATAGTGACAATAGATAACGCAATAGAATAAATTAAAACATTTTTATTATATATATATATATATATGAATAAGAATAAGACATATTTGTCGTACAAAATGGGACAGTTATTGGTATCCCTTTATCTTTCAATTGGGACACTATGTCCATTACATTAAAGAAAATGTCTGATTTCACATACATTTTTCAAAAAATACAACGCCTTGATTTTATATCCAAACATAGTGATCATCATTCTTCGCTTGAACTGTTGTCACTGCTAGAGCTACTTCCATGACTTGGGTTATTTTCAGAAATGTTTTGTTCATGGTGTTGATTGCTTTCTTCTTCTTCACCTTCCATCTAGAAACATAAAAATAAACTGTAATGAGTGTATATACATTGGTGAGAATAATGAAAATTGCAATATTAAATAATATATATATCAATGTAAATCGAAAAGAGATGACGTACCAATGCAAAAATTGACTCATAAACTATACACATTCTTTCAAAACCATGTAACATGCCATATTTCAAGATTTTATCTGTTGGTGTAGTGCCATACTTTGTTTCCTGCAATTTATATACCCCATAGCAAATCATATATTTAATATAAAAGATTTTATTTTTCTATTAATTATAGACGGAGCTAAGTAAAACAAGATCGATAGATTCTTACAAATTCTACAATTAAGTTTTGATATGCCAACATATACTCACAACCCATATTTAACCCAATTTCAATCAATTCCTCTGATGGTTCTTCTTTGTATGTTAGCACCTGTTTGAAGACATTCAATGATGATTTTTGTAAAACAACTTAAAAAATACAAAAATGAAATCTAGTTAAGTTGTTATAAGGAAGTAACAATTACTCATAAACTTAGATATCAATCGTTTTCTTCCTTGTCGTCCTATTTTATGTGCTGAATGGGTTCCATTTTCTTTTCTTTTCTGCAAGAAAATACTTGAAAATTAATATTTAATGCTAAATTGTTTATTTATTTTACCTAATGATCGAAAAAATCAATAATTACATATTAAATTTGAAGCAAGTTGTTGTTGAGATGGCTCCTCCAGCAATGCAATTTTGTCCATTTCTTTGACCATCTCCTTGTACACCTTTTTGGACATTCCTACTAGCATATTTCTGATATCAGCTCGTTCATCTTTTGAGATTTTCATAATCTTCCTGAAAATGTAACATGACAATAAACTATTTAATTTTTATATTGATATATGAAAATTATGTATAACAAAAGTGATATTTATAAATAATTCTAGACAAACATCTAAAGGAATATTACTTTTTCATTCCTTCTTTTTTATTGTTGTACGTTTTTGCTATTAAAAGTCTGACATGTCTCATTGACCAATTCTCTAGAAACTCTTCTTGTAGTTTACATAAAATTTGGTTCTTGGAATCATTGGATTGGTTTTTGTATTGTAAGTGGAAAGAACGTCTATATATTCGTTCCACTAGATCCCTCAAAATTTTGTAAAAGTTTTCCCCCCTTTCGTTAACCTCCAACACCACTCCAGATGAGCTAAGGACCAATTCATTTTCATTTACATGTTCTATTTTTTTTCTTTCTTAGAACAACAATAATTTTATGAGTTGTTGGTCTTGTAGAAAATTAAACAGATGTGAATTAATAGACTTTTTCACAAATGTTATCTAATAATTTTAATTATATTATTAATGAAAACTAAAAAAAGAAACTCATATTGGATCGATAGTATTTTTTCATTCACCTGATTCATCCTTTTGCAATTTTTCCATCAAGATTTTACGCTCTTCTGGTCCTAGATCAAAAATAATCTTATCTAGCTTCGTCATTTTGTGGCTCTGCATGATACACAGTAAAAAATACATATTAGTTAAACTTACATATAGTTCAAAAATATTTTTTTTGTAAAAAATTTACAAAGAACTTTCCTTTTTTGCTTTTCTTGATGTGTTATCAGTATTTTTGTTACTTGATCTCTTGTCACTCATTTCTTTATCAATCTCAAACCTATACCATATCAGTCAATAATATATTTATAAATAGATTTTCAACTTTTCAAGTAAAAATAATCTCAAAAAACCGGTGCGCCATTCATGGTTTACGCACCGACTCCGGTGCGTGTCTCTCTTCCAAACGCACTACCATAACAATATAATAGACCGTACAATGCTCTATGTCAACAAGGAGCACTGGTGTGTTACATGTCAATGAACGCACCGGTTAACCATGATAAAATAATAAAAATTGTCCAGTGTTAGTTTTTTAGCAGAAATCGGTGCCATATTTTACATATGGCGCACCAATAAAAAAAAATTAAATTTTTATCACATTAAATTTTGCGGTGTGCTTGTAAAATAAAGAGCCTCGGTGCGCTACGTACTCTAGGCGCACCGATAAAAAAATCTGTTTTTTTTAAATTCATGTTAAGGCCCACATGGATTGGGATTCGACTATGCTAATCGTCCCTTCAGTTGGATGTCTTAGGTCTATATTTAGCAATACAAACCCTATAAATATAAATTGAAAAGCCCTAATTCTGAAATCATAGAAAGAGGAAGAAGAAAAGGGAGAAACAAAAAGAATGTAAGGTTTGTATCTTTTTTTTTTTCTTTTTTTTTTCAAAACAGAATGTTTGTAGTGCGCCATAATGAAATAGTGCATCGGCTGCATATTTTACATAATGGTGCACTGAAAAAATATTTTGTTTTGATAATTTTTTATCACAGTACTTGCGGGGTGTGCTGGGGGAACAAAGTGCACCGCTGCGGTATTCCGCACAGGGCGCACTGACAATTTTTTTTATTTTATTTTATTTTATTTTTTTAATGCAAGAGCCGACATGGATTGGGATCAGAATATGCAGGTCCTCCCATTGGTTGGATGTCTTAGGCTTATATTTAGCAATACTAACCCTATAAATATAAATTGAAAATTCCTAATTCTGAAATCACAGAAAGTGGGAGAAGAAAGGGCAGAAACAAAAAGAATGTAGGGTTTGTTTTTAAAATGTTTTTTTTTTCAAAACAACACGTTTGCGGTGCACCATAACGAAATAGTGCAACGGTGCCATATGTTACATATGGAGCAATGATAAAAACATTTTTTATTTTTTTATTTTTTATCACTGTAATTTCGCAATGTGCTGCTATAACCGAGCGCACTGGTGCACTATGTTATGCAGGACGCACCAACGAAAAAAAAGTCTGTATTTTTTTAAGATTGATGCAAGGGCTAACATGGATTGGGATCCGACTATAATCCTCCTGTGGGTTGGATGTATTAGGCTTATATTTAGCAATACAAATCCTATAGATATAAATTTAAAAGCCCTAATTTTGAAATCACAGAAAGTGGGAGAAGAAAGGGCAGAAACAAAAAGAATGTAGGGTTTGTTTCTAAAATGGTTCTTTTTTGCAAAACATGTTTGCGGTGCACCATAATACAATAGTGCACCGGTGCCATATATTACGTATAAAGCACTGATAAAAACATTTTTTATTTTTTTTCACTATACTTTCGCAGTGCGCTTCTATAATGGGGCGCACCGGTGTGCTCTGTAACGCAGGGTGCACCGATGAAAAAAAATATGTATTTTTTTAAGATTGACGCAAGGGCCAACATGGATTGGGATCCGAATATGCAAGTCGTCCTGTGGGTTGAATGGCTTATGACTATACGAACCCTATAAATATAAATTGAAAAGAAAGAGGGAGAAGAAAGGGCAGAAACTGCAGAAAAAAATGGATTTCTTTTTTATTTTTGTTTCTAAAAACTGCACAAAAGGTAAAAAAAAACTACAGAAAAAAAAAAAAATTAAAAAAACAATAAGGTTTGATTTTGTTATTTTACTTCATATAAAAAACTACAAAAAAAGTAAAAAGAAAACAATAGACTTAGATTTCTTATTTTATTGCATAAAAAAAAACTGCAGAAAAAAGTACAAAAAAACAATAAACTTACATCGTTTGAAATTCTATGGTCCAGGGTTTGACTAACCAGAGGTTTGGAATTATGATTGTCTGAATAATTCTGTTCGAACGTATTTCCCTGCTCCACAGTGCTCTCGTGCTCTGTTTTCTCGAGGTATGTATCCTGCAAATCCCTGGCTAATTTTTTTTGCAAAAATAGTGAAATAATGAAAAGTGTTTAGTATTTAAACAAATGTTTTATGAAATTAGATTTTCGAAAATATTTTTCCACCAATTTTTCAATTTAATGTTTTTTTTCACTTAAAGAAAATAGGGTTGCGCTTTTTTTATTTGCAGTTATTCGTTTACCGGTGCGTCCTTTAATTTAACTGCACCAATGCGTATTTTTATAAAATGGCACTGGTGTGCAAAATAAAAAACTCACCGGTGCGGTTATCTGTACATTACGCACCGGAATGACATTGAAGTTTGTGCACCAAAAATTATTGTTGTTTTTCTCAAATGCAGGGAGAAAATATCATATATTATGTGGACTAGACAATTCTTCAAAATCCAGCTCGTTCCATAATATTTCTCAAAGTCCATCGCGGAGTTCTCCTTATCCAAGTGGAGACGTAATATTTACTTCAGATTTGTTTTATTTTTCACTATCTAATTGAATTTATATATGCTTTTTATCCATGCAGTCAAACACACACAACTTAATTAAATTTATAATGTATACAAATTTGCAGGTTCATGCAGATTAGCATCGAGTTCGGATGCACAAAATATTCAAACTGTTCGAAAACGTCGGAAGTTCTTATCAGGAGCTGCATACCGCAAGGCGCATTTGGTAGATGAAAATGGACAACCACTTCACCCTGCCAATTGTAACAATATTGCATCTTCTAGCCACAATCCCGAGACAATGATGATAATTATAATTTTAATTGTTTGGTATACATATTGATTAATATGTAATTATTTCAACGTCAAACCAATTTATAATCATGCAATATTGTCAACATGGTTACTAATTGATATCATATATTTTGTACTAATTAAGTTCAACTTTTTTTTTTAATTATTAGGATTCCAGTGATGATGAACAACTTACCTACCATCTTCTGTTGCACCCCACGACAATGTAAAATTGAGAGAATACTGAATTAAGAGAAAAAATCTGAGAGGAACAATACCAAGAATGGTTGGATCAACCACCGATTCAATTCCCGCTACGTCCAGATTCACCAATTAGGAATGACTACAACAATAGTAGTTCTTCACAAGCTGGCAATGGAGGCAATCAAATAGAGGTTGGTATGGATGATTACTTAAGGGATACGACTGCCATGGAGACAATGTTGTTAGATGCATTCCAAAATGATGATCAACTAGGGGATGATGCTCATATCACTGACACCTTTTTTGAAAACCTTAAATTTGCTTCCACCACCCCTCTCTTTGGACCTGGTGGTCAGTCAAAGTCTACCTAGTTGGGGATAACAATGTTACTGTACAACTTGAAAGAAAAGTTTGGCTTGTTGAATGTATGTTTCTCGGAACTTTTGAGGTAAGTTACCATAAAGTACTCCCCTTATATAAATTTGAAATATAATCAGTACACTGCAATGAACATTACAAATGTTAAATTTTATGAACATTAATAATTATATCGACATTAATGTACATTTAATATTAATATATTTTTCCATGATCACCAACTACAGGTTATTCAAAGATAAGGTTCTTCCAAGTGATAATGTCTTTTCCGAGAGCTGCGAAGAGGCAAATAAATTGTTGAAAATGTTGGGTGTTGAGTACATATCATATCATGCATGTCCAAATGATTGTATTCTATATAGAGGAGAATATGCAGACAAAGAGATGTGTCCGAAATGTGGGCACGACAGGTATGATAATTAAAAAAAGAAGGGTAAATCACGTACTGGTCCTCCTTTTAAGATATTGAGGCACATCCCTATAATCCCAAGGATTCAAAGGATATTTCGTTGCAAAGAATTAGCTATGTTGTAGGGATTTCATGCCTCACACAGAAGTGAGTTGGGAGTTATGAGAATCCCAACTAATTCAATAGCCATGAAGCATATAGAGGATACATGGCCTGAAAAATTCAAGAATGAAGTACGAAGTCTACGACTCAGCATAGCCATGGATGGCGTCAACCCATATTCCCTCCAGAACACCAACTATTCTATTTGGCCTGTAGTAGTGATCAATAAAAATATCTCCCCATGGTTGTCCGTTAAGAATGAACATCTTATGTTGGCTCTCATAGTCCCTGGTATAAGACAAGTGAAGAATATGGATGTCTACTTACAACCACTGGTAGATGAATTTAAGGAATTATAGGATGGGATAAATGTATACGATGTATCAAGACCCATCACAACAGAGAGGAGTTTACATTGTATGGCATATGTGCTTACACGACACATTATTATCCAGGTTTATGAGTTTTCTCTGGTAAATTACATGTTTAATTTATTTATTTGATTATATATAATGTAACAATATTCTTTCACATATTAGTTATTTAATTCGTTGTAATAATATTTGTTCTAATATTCATGATATTCTTTAACATGCCATGCATATTAATTAATGTATACAAATATAATCTCGCAGGTCTTGTAACAAAAGGGTATTTTGGATGTAAATTTTGTGGACGTTCTCTGAAAGCTAGATGTTCTAAGGACCTAAGAAAGCTAGTGTATGATTGCTCCAGGATATTCCTAGTAGAAAAACACCCTTACAGAAGAGCAACATCCACTTTCAATGGTAAACGAGAGAGAACCCAAAGGCCTCCAATAATGACACCAGCTGAATGGCTTAGAGTATATGAGAGAGAGAAGGAGAAGGAGTTCATAGAAATGTTCGATTAAAATGGGGAGCCTAAGTTCGATGATCTAGATTTCTTCAACACCTATGTTGAGAAATTTCCCGTTGGGATGAAAAGGAAATCTATCTTTTATGACCTCCCATATTGGGAGAATCTTAATATTCCCACTTATTAGATCCCATGCATGTATTTAAAAATGTTTCATCTTCTTTATGGAGGCACATATCATCGAAACAAAGTGACACATTGGCTGTTAGGAAATATCTTATTAATTCAAAAACTAAAAGGAAATATTAGCCAAGACAATTAGAAAGTACGGGATCAGAGGTAGGCACTGGTCCCTCTAATCATGGTTTTTCAAAGAAGGTGATGTCCCATGGATTTTAAAAAAATATGATATATCTTTGGCAAAGGAAGTTAGAATGGATGTGAGGGTGCCAACTTCATATGGGTCTTCACTACGGTGCTGCTTCACCGTGGATGACCATTTGAATCTTCTAAGAGTATGTATAATGTCAAAAGCATGATTTTATTATTTTTTATATTAATAAATTTTATCCCATACGGGGATCATAAAACATAACTAATTTTGTATATTATTGCATGTGTTTATAACTTTGCAGTGTCATTGTCCTTTGTTTGTGCATGGGTGTGTGAAACATGCATTCCCTCAAGACCTAGGACATGCCATATCTAAATTATCTGCATTTGTACGTTGGATCACGTCAAAGGAGATTCATGTGGCTAGCCTTCCACGGTGGCATCAAGATATAGTTGAGATTGTTTGTATGTTTGAGAAGGAACTGCCAACGAGTTTCATGGAATTACAGGTTCATCTTCTAATCCACCTGGTAGATGAGGTTGAATTAGTTGGGGTTTTTTCTTGTCATTGGATGTTCTTCTTAGAGAGGTACATGAAGAAATTGAAAGGTTTTGTTCGACAAAGGGAAAAACCCGAGGGGTCTATGGCAGAGGGGTACATATCATATGAGTCTTTCTACTATGCCAGTGAGTATATCAAGCAGATCGACAATAGACTAGGTGCGGTGATTTGGGACGATCAAATGGATGAAGACAAAAGAGAAGGAGAGTTGCTCCAAACGAGTGGAAAAAAATTCTTAATAAAGAGTAAGCGACTTATAATTTTTCAAATTTACAAAAAGTAATTAATATTCATGTTGAACTTTGATATAATGTATATTTTGATCTCTAAGTACTATATAATGTTGGTTTGATTTCATCAGCAAATGCAGAAATTGAAGCAATAAATAAATTCATTCTTTACAATTCTGAAGTGACATAACCGTGGGTCACATTGTATGAACAAAACAGGATGAAATGGGATAGTGACAGGAAAGAATTCAGATATTTGAATGGTAGAAGTGTGCCTTATCCCGATCATTTAAAATAAAATATGCCAAAAATATGCCCCAAAAGTTGGGTTGCTGACCAAGTCAGAGAGAAATACAATGCTACCAGTTGTTACCCGTGTGCTGAAGAGGATGCGCTAAACATAGGGATTGGGTGTAGCAACTCGGTAATAATCTTTCTAATTTATATGTAAATTTGAAACTTATATTAAAAAATCTACATTTCATATTTTAACTACTGTTGGATTATTATTTATAAGACACATGACAATATGATTTTTTTAACTTTTTTATAATGGGTGAATTTGTTCCCATCTATGTGGGCATATGGACACCATTTTTGCACAGAAAATGCCGATGTTGGAAACATCACAGAAGACTGTGGAGTGGAAGTCGAGTTCAATCAATCTAATCGATCTAGTCACCATGATCAACAACTAGTACGAGGGACGTTAGGTTACATTGGAAATATACAAGAGATCATTAAAGTTGATTTTTCTTCTTTCCAATGTGTTGTTTTTAGGTGCAAGTGGTGGGACACCTTTGATCGGAATAATGTAAAGGAATATCGCGGTAGTAGGCTGATATGTATCAACTCTAGAAATATGTGGGATGAAGCTAAGGAGCCCTATGTTTTCCCTAAACACTGCAACTAGGTGTTTTTTTACCCAAATGTGTTGGATAGGGATTGGTGGTTCGTATTGACACATGACCCTAGATCAAAACATATTTTTGAGAACAATAGTGTTATCATGCCATGCGAGCTAGAAGATAATGAGGGTGATCATGAGAATTGAGAGTGATATGGTACATGTGTTATTTCATCAATATTTATACTTTTTAAGATGGGTTTTTTCGAAATATTAATATAATATGTATTTTGAATTAATTGGTAATTTGCATTGTGTTAATGTTAAAATCAATAATTCACTTGATAATTTGGTATTATGTTGATCTCCAAAACAATGGCGTATTGTATAAATTAATTCTTTTTTTGTATCTAAGATCATAATAAAATAATTATAATTCTAAAGTATATGAATTTATTTGGATTATTTTCTAAACTTTATTATGTTACAATAAATCATATTATTATAGATTTATTATTTTGCAATTATTTAAAATTTACAAATTTACAAATTTAAATTTTTTAATAAATTCATTTCGCATTAATACAATTAAAATTTTACAAATAATTACAATTATAATTACAATTACAATTACAATTACAATTTTACAATTTCACCTACAATTACAATTACAAGTACAATTACAATTTTACAATTTCACCTACAATTACAATTACAATTACAATTTTAGAATTTTACATATATACAATTACAATTTTACAAATTAAAAAATTACAATTACAATTACAATTTTACAATTTTAAAAATTACAATTACAATTACAATTATAGAAATTCACATATATACCATTAAAATTACAATTTTAGAATTTTAAATACAATTAGAAATACAAATATTACAAATTTACAATATCATGATCATTTGGTATTAAATTAATTAATAAACATCACTTTTGTTGATCATATGGTTAACATCAGTCGTTTTTAAAGATAACCTTGAGTAGCAAAGTATCGAATGTCATGACTCGTGGTGAAAAGTTTAAATAATGGTTGGAGAGAAAAGATGCTAAGCTAAGTCATGTGGTTGAATAACTAAGCACATGTCCAAAAAGGGGAGGAATACATAAAGTCCGAACATGAAGCAAACAAGCGAAGCCTTCAAGGAATGCATTTCCTCTGAAAACACATCATCCTTGAAAGCCTCCTTGTGCCTTTGTCCTTTGGGAAATCCTCATTGTTGTTCCCAGTTTTGAAGCCTCTCTGTTTGTGAAGAAGAATGCCCAAAAATCCTCTTTCCCCCCTATTTCACACCTTTTAAACCCCTATTTTCATCCCCTTGTCTCCCCTTCTAATTCCCTTCTTACCCTTCAAAATCATCCTATTTCCCCTTTAAACCTCACAAATACCCTTTGTTTGGCTTAATAACCCCCTTTTCCTCTCTACCGTTACCCCTTTTTAGCCTTAAAATACATTTGAAATATAGACCAGAAAACCATTCATTTTACATATACAAGCTAAGCCCCTTTGGCTAGCCCCCTTAAACCACTTCCCCATATGCCCCGCGCCCAAGACCAAGCGCTTAAGCCCCGGGCGCTTATCGCAATCGGAACGATCAGTGTGGGCGCAATATTTTGCAAACCCAATTTTTCCGACACGATGGTGTTATGGTCTGTGGAGCGTGGGTGTAATACCCACCATCGATTTTCCTTTGATCTGACGGTCTGCGCAAGTCCTATTGTGCCCATCGCACCATCGCACCAATCACAATTGCAACCTTTAAAGTGTGCCACTCGCCGCACTCCCCGATTGCTATCCTCCGATTGTAATCTCCGCTGTCGATTTCCCTTTGATCCGACGGCCCTTATTTCTCCCGCTCCGCTCCTTTACCCCCGTCCGTCTCCCTATCGATTGAGTCTCTGCCGTCAATATTGTTCGAGATCGGATGGCTGGCGCTCAATCGCGCATCGCCAATCGCAAATTTCTTAAATGTGTCACCCGCTGCCTTCGGAGTTTCGGCCTCGCTTTGCTCCGATGTGATTAGATCGCAACCGTTGATCTCTCGGGATCCAACGGTTCACACCTAATCGCCCCCTGTCATGCTGGGATCCCACCACTCCTAGCGTGTTACAGTAATTATCAGGGTTCAGACTCCACGTCTCGTCAATGCTTCATGGGCATTGATTCCTTATGAGCCCTGCATAGCGCTACACATCAACAAGACACATGGGATCACGTTAAAAGAGTATCAGTGTCGAAGACTTGCCACGATAGAAACAGAAGATTGAAGACAATTTGGGGATTACAACGAAGATTGATTATCAAAAGCCCAATCCTCCAAATTAAATCAAAATTAAAGAAAATCATAAAGATCTACAGGCAGAAAAGCCTCCACTTCCACATCAGAGGCAAATTAATTCCTCTCAGCCAACATTCTGCCACCTGTATTAGCGACCGCCTCGACTCCATCTCGTCAGTGAACATTGTCAATTCATGATTCGGCCCTAGTGGCCTTTTACTTTCATTTTAGTTTGTTACTTTTAAATTTCAAGTGGAATTCACATTTCACTCCTGCATTTTACTTTCTATCAGAAACTATTGTTAATATTTTTGTTTAAAACAACCGTGAGCCTAACTGTAAATGATGAGATGCTCCTATTCCTCATCATGAATTTTGGTTATTTTTTATGGAGACCTCAAACTGATTACCAGCATGCGAGGAAGATATTTTTCCCAAAAATATCTTCTCGCTCATGTTTCTGAGGCTTCTATATAAGCAGCAACTAAAGAGAAAAATAGGTTCTAGATTTTCTAAATAAATTGCTGTGAAGGAGTTTTGTATGCCTTTTGTTGAAGTTTTAATACAAATGTGAAGAGCCCGTTGGGTCTTAATGATAAGGAGTTTTATCTTTAATGAGGATTCTGGTCTTGGTGCTTTATAGTCTATAACTCTGCCTTATGTGATATAGTTTAGCTGTTCATTTCACTATTTCCATTTCTCTTGTATCATGCTTTGGAATGCGAGTGGCTCACTAGTTCTAGTATGAATTTATCACCATTGATACTTATGCTAAACCTGTCAAGTGATTTAAATATGGCTCAGTCATGATATGCTATTTCATTTTCCACTTCATCCACACTTCTTCTATATTAAGTACTATGGGATGTTATTTTTAAAGGAAATAGACATGTGTGGATTCTTATTATCATAATCCCATCTCATGTTTAGATCTGTTTGTGGGATTTCATTTCATTAGTGGCTAGTATTCTCTCTATTCTTCATACACAACAAATACCGTCTGATTTCAATCTCTATAAAGCATTTTCAGAATCTAGCCCTCATAGAAAGCTGCCTTTGAATTGTCTGATGCATTTATATTGAGAATTCACATCTTGCCTCTGCAGTGTTCCTTTCATTATGCTGAGCTTGTGAATATTCTGGTTCCATCTACATTGATCTTTCCTGTTAAAACTGAAATAGCAAAAGAGCCTTGTTCTACTAATTATCCTTGTTATATCATACTGCTCCTTGCTATATAAGATGCCCTAGGCACTGGTCTTTCACAACTCAAGGTTGTCTCTAGGATTGTAAACATCTTTTTGGCGCCGCTGCCAGGGAATCGAAGTTGAGAGAAGTTGAATCCCTGGGCCTCGACAAAACCTTATTCACTCTTCAAATAGGTGAGCATGGAGAGTTGAGAGTTGTAGATCCCTCACCTTGGCGACTCCACATTCATTTATCAGATAAATTCACCTGCAGTCCTGGCTCCTTGTAAGCCACACCTGAGGTCAGATACATCTCAGCCAAAGACACCTTCTGTGTCTGACCCAGAGAAGATCCTACATATAAGGATTTGGAGGGAAAGACAGTCAGTCGATACTGAGTTCCCTGAATTCTCTTTAGAAGACTTTCCGTCCTCCTCCTCTCAAGTTGCCCAAGTGCAAGGTCCCGACTCCACTATGGGAGATACTGATTACTATTCAGATAGTCCACCCCGGGGAGGTGTCTAAATTAAGGACGAAACTGAGTCAAGGGATACCATATATTACACCTTTCACCCTACTGCTAAAGTCGAAGAGGTCAAGGAAGTCACCGAAGTATCTGCTATTAACAGCACGTTGTTCCTGTCAACACCTCAAGCTGTTGTCCAATACATTCCTATTGTCATTCATACTTCACTTCCACCTCCTCCTCCTCCTTTTACACATCAAACCCTGGCACTACCTCCACCTCCTCCAATGGCCAATGTTCCTAGCTTCTTGTTGAATAAATATGCCCCCCTAGCATTACCTCAAGTGTTGAATGATATGCCATAGGACTATCTGAAGATCTTACCCCTATTCAATGGGGAAAATGAGATTGAACCTCAAAAACATCTTGAGGTCTTCTGTTCCTTTGCAGAGAACTTTAATGTGGAGCATCTAGATGTATTCTTAAGAATGTTTGTGCAATTTCTTGATGGTGAAGCTAAAAAATGGTTTAAGACATTAGGAGACGATTCCATCACCACTTGGGAAGGAATGGAAGATACTTTTCTCAGAAAATGGGGGGAGAAGAAAGATCATGGACATTTTCTTACTGATTTTAACACATTCAAGAAAAGACATAATGAAGGGGTGTCAGAATTCATCAAGATATTTAACAAATTGTATTTGAGCCTTCCTGCTGATATGAAACCTCATCAAACCGCTGCTAAAGTTGTTTTCGTAGCAGCTTTTGACTCAGAATTTGGTTTCTCTCTGAGAGAAAGAAAACCTGCCACCCTGGATGATGCTCAAATAGATGCACTAGAGTTGGAGGAAAATTTTTCCTCCACTGGTAAATCAAAGGGAAAATCAAGATACTAGAAGAAAGGGCGAAGAGGAGGTATCTACCTCTAGCCAAGATAGAGACTCAGAAAATGATATGATTGAGGAAATGAACAAAATGATTAAGAATATTTCAAGTAAGCTAGTCAAACTTGAACTAGAGGCCAATAATTCATCCTCTAAGAATTTCCAGAATGCTCCAAATAGGGGTTACAACCCTCAGTACAGAAAACCACCCTTGCAGATACTACAAAGGGAACAGAAGGAGAAACAAGATCAGGTACCACACCCTCTGTACTTGGAAGGTCAGGTAGATGGTCCCACCAAAGACACCACTTATGAGCAAGAGGAGGCATACCTTGCTTTTTCAAATAGTGATGAAGTAGAATGTCCCCTACAAGAAAGTGATGAAGTGGAGATTCCATCACAAGAGTAAGAAAGAGCTAATGAAAGCACCGAAGATCCTGAGATCGATGACTACTGCAAGAATTTTGTCAATTTCATGCAAGCACAGTTTAACAGAAGATACAACCTCAGATCTTCTAGGAAGGGAACTCGCACTTAGGATCAGGAGGAAGACACACCTCATGGGGAAGCATCTACTCAGAAGGAGACAATAGCTCAAAGGACCACAGACAAAGGTAAGAGACCTCTTAACGAATCTTTGCACTTTGCTGATCAAATTCCTTCCTCTTCACAAGTGGTTACTCCCCCTAATGTTCAGTCTGTCACAAAGGAAGCCAAACCCCTTTTCCAAAGCAAAGAGTCAAAAGATATGTTAGTAGATAAGTCCTCCTCTGTCTTCAGTTTACAGAAGGAGCTTGAGAAGATAAAAATATCGGTTCCCTTGACCAAATTGTTGAAGCAACCTGCATATCAGTCCCAGGTCACATCCTTTATGCTTCCCCCAGAAGTAGCACATATTCCAGATAGTATGAACCTTCAAGAAGAAAGACCCATGGTCGTATTTGGCCCACATGTTGAGGAATTATATGCTTCTACTCCCCCATTTTATGTGTCCTTAGTAATTCATGACCTATTGTTGCATAACTGTATGTTAGATTCAGGAGCCTCCCATAACCTATTGCCCCTATCGGTCATGGAACAACTAGGATTAAAAATCACCCATCCATACACGGACCTCTATTCATTTGATTCCAAAAGAGTTAAATGCTTGGGTATGATCAAGGACTTGGTGGTCAATCTGGCCCAAATCCCAGCAAAAAGTGTGGTGATGGACATCATGGTGGCTAACATCCCAGCTCGCTTCAGCATGTTGCTGTCAAGGTCCTGGGGGACTAAAATTGGTGGGTCAATCAAGTTGGACTTGACCTATGCTACTATCCCAGTTTTTGGTGGCCAGGAGAGGAGGCTGTACCAGGAAACTAAATTCGTCAAGACGGTTACCAAGGCTGACAACTCAGTTAATTCTCTAGTGTATAGTAAGGAGGGAGATTTCTCGTGTTTAATGCTAGAAGAAGATCAAGATTACGCTCATGAACCATCATTCTGCCAAATCAAGACCGTGCAGTCCATAGAGAGCCATGAAGTAGGAATCTGGACACTTCATTTTGATGGAGCAAACTCCAGAGAAGGTAATGGGGCTGGAGTATTATTTATTTATCCTACAGGCCAATGGGTATGAATCCCCTAATAATGTGGCCGAGTATGAAGCACCTCTGTTAAGGTTACAGATAGCCAGGAGCATGAACATACAGAGTTTAAAGGTTCTGGGAGATTCAGAACTAGTGGTTAGACATGTGAAGAATCAGTGCCAAACCAAACATCCTAGGTTGAGGGCTTATAGGAATGAAGTTGGGGACCTTGTGGATAATTTTTTCTTGGAATTTAATATTCAGTTCATGCCCCAGGAGCATAATAGGATGGCAGACTCCCTTGCAGTTGCTGCCAGTACTTTCCGTCCACCTCAAAACCCTCTCCTAAGATATGAAATTGAGGTACGTTATCGGCCATCAATCCTCGATAACATTAAGCATTGGCAGGTGTTTGAGGATGAGGAACAAGTGAAAAGATTCCTGGAAACATTTGGTGAATTCTCCAACATGGAGATTGATGCTTGTGAAGAAGAAGAGGCTGAAAACACTTTAGAAAATAAATGGGAAGAAAAGGTGGCTAGCTATAAAGTTCTGCAACTAAAAGGAAATGTTATACCCCGAGGAATAGTGCCCTTAGAAAGGTTTTTTAACAGGAACGATGTTCCACTGCAGCCGAACAAATTTGTGGAGGAAAATCAGGTATAAGATCTTAACCTTGGTACTAATGTTGACCCCAAAATTGTGAAGTTATCCAAGAAAGTCCCAGAGGAGTATAAAGAGCTCTACCAAAAATTATTCCAGTCATACCAAGATATGTTTGCATGGTCTTTAGGACCTAAAAACCTTCGATATCAACATCATGCAACATAAAATTCCACTGAAGGGAGATGCGAAGCCACATAAACAGAAGCTTAGAAAAATAAATCCCCTGCTGCTTCCCTCCATTGAGAATGAAATTAAGAAACTGTTGAAGGCCAAAATCATTGTGCCATTGAGGTATTCTGAGTGGGTAGCAAACCTAGTTCCCATCCGGAAAAATAATGGAGAAATAAGGTTATGCGTTGATTTCCGAAATTTAAATCGAGCATCCTTGAAGGATAATTATCCCCTACCCAAGATGGATCACATCCTGCAGAAAGTGGTAGGAGCTTCTCAGATGTCGATGATGGATGGATTCTTTGGCTACAATCAGGTGGCTGTACTACCAGAAGATCAGAAGAAGACTGCCTTTACCACTCCTTGGGGTACATTTATGTATGCTGTTTGTGCTCAACCTAGTCTCCTAAATTGAGTTCATTTAATTGTCAACCAGGGTTGGTAAACTGTTGAAGTGTGGTGCACTATATGTGCTTAGGTAATTGTCTCTTACTTCGTTGTGTCTAGCATTTTATGATGTTTTTGGGTTTTTATGGTTTTATGTTTGCAAGGGAAAGAACTAAATGCTGGTGGAAAGAAGCTACTGGTTAAAAACAGAGTGAAGCCTAAATTATTGATGATAAATGACAAATGCAAATACTAAAACAGAACCAAACCTAAACTATGAATTAGCAAAATACAAAGCTTGATAATGACTTCAAGGAAATAAATCACAACATGAACTTAACTTGTCCAATTCATTCATTAAAGATGTTTTGGAAGAGCTTGAGAAATGGGCAGCTAAGTGTAAATAAAAATTCTCCTAACTAAACAATTAAACAATCAACTTATAATGATACAACATCTCATCCATGATTAAAGGTTTATTGAAACATATTTGGAAAAGAAAATTTGTAACATCATAAGATCTCTACTCTAAAACTAGCTCCTAATTCTATTCTGCAACTTAGTTTAACACCACTAAACCTCACTCAAAAGTTATAGATTTCCTTTTAGAATAGTCTTTGAGGAAAGGCTTGTTTGTGAGATGGTAAAAAGGTTGCAAAAATACTCCAGGCCTTAGACTGATACTATCTTCTGTCCAAATGATTATGAGTTAATATAGGTTTGGAACAAAAGAAGTTTTGTAAATAATGAAGACCGTGGTATTTAAGTTTAACAACTAATGCAATTTAATATGCAATGGATGGCAACTAAACGTGGAATGTGAATACAGTGTGCTAAGCTAGAACTGAAATAGAGTGCTACTAGTCTACAGTGAACAGTGCTAAACTAAAAAGCCATTATCAAACTTAAAACGAAATAACAGAGCATGAATTAAATGCAATTTGCCTCCGGAGTGCTCTAACTAAGTTATCATGCAACTAATCTATGGGATTCTACAGCCTATTTCGTTCATCATGAATGGTATTTTGGAAGAGCTTGTTAGAACAATCCTGGCTGTACAATTCAATGCAATTGAATACAAACATAAAAACTGAAAGCAAATACAATTAAAAACTAAGACATCACAGCTATTTCCTACTCATTGTCATGATGTTTTGGAAGAGCTTTTAAGAGTAAGACTAGCTGCAAACGTAAAACTAACTTCTAAAATACTACAATTGCAACTCATTCATCATTAATGATATTTTGGAAGAGTACATAAGAACGAGATTCAACTGTAGCATGCAATACAAATGAACATAAAAAAAACGCAGAGTTCAAAAAATTAACTAAGCTAAGAATGAAATGAGAATTACTTATCTAAATCATATAAACAAGGTTGCTCAGGTGGCAGGGGCCCTCTACCACCAGAGTAGCATGAAATATTTAACTCCTCAATGTTGCTTCAATTCATGCATCAAAGTTGAACTGCTTTTATTAAAGGAAAACGTTCAAAAAAACAGAGTAACACAGCCTTGGAGAACTAAAAACAAAACATCCACTAGCTAGCGTCTCTCGGTCTCCCAAGTGATTCTTATAATAAAATTACATAACAATACTTGAGATAATATAGGGATTACTGTCTTTCCCATTCCTAATCAAATTAAAACTCTTATTGAAGATCTCGTACTTTGCTGCAGATAGTTGTAGAGTTCGTGTTTTAATAGGAAACTGCTTCTTAGTTTGGGTGTCCCACGTGCATAACCACTTAGATATTTTTGCTCAGACTTTGTGGAGAGCAACGAATGATGAGGATGAACTCTGGAATTCACCCATATGTGCCTTTCTTTGAGACGACACCTGTAACCCACTTAAACTCTAAAACAGCTGCGGAATGCGTGATCAGCTACGGAACGTGTGATCAGCTACGGAATGCCTGTATTCTGTAGCTATTTTGCAGAAAATTATTAAAACAGCAAAAATCATGAAAATACAATATGTTAATCAATTTCATGTAACCTTTAAGCAATCCTAATCATTCTTCATTGATTTTAGGCTTATGAAGTGATAAAATAATGATGAAATGAAGTGAAGGTTTGTAAAAGAGAAGGCAACTCTAGGGCTCAACATACCCCCACTGCAAGACTGTTGCATGTCCTCATGCAATTTCATCAAAACTTATTCCATGTGCTTTGAAACCTATGTTAGAACATCCAAACTTATCTTTCTACTTCTTTTGGCCCTAATCTATTTTCTAATCTCTGTTAACTTTTCAGAAATTAGTTCTTCATCTTCCTCTTGTAGTGGAGTGTCAAGTTTATTTTCAATAACCATGTCAGTTTTTCTTCTTCTGCTCCATCAAAAGATTTGGCAAAAGATTTTGTAATCTCCTTATGGAAGCCATCAAATTTCTCTATAAAATTTAGCCTCCCTGCTTGTTGTAGTGGCTCCTTGACTTGTGGATATCCTTCCAAATACTAGACTTCAACTAGTTATGTCTTGACAATTGGCCACATTCCTCCTCTGTGCAGATTATCTTCCTCTTAGAATTAATTTTCTATGCTTGAAGCTAGATTGACTACAGATTCTAATGCTTTATTTCTGAAACTGTATCTCTGTGTCTGAAGATGGATTAGTTGAAGAATGATGCTTCACCCTCATAATTACATTTCTGCACTTAGAGATGGATTGGCTGCAAAGTGTAATGGAGGTGAATGGATGGAGGTAATTAAGCTATAAGGGAAAATGAAGTGGCTATGGATCTGATGGAGAATTTATGATGAACTTGTGGTGAAATAAGTGAATGATACAATCTTAAGGAGATGTGGAATAGTAGGTTGGAATGTTGGATAAGGGATATGGCCAAGATATGTTAATCAATTCGAATGATAGGTTGTTTAAGGAAACATATGATTATACACATTGTATCTATTTCATGTTTTGACTTTTTGCTATTAAAATAATTTTCACAATTTACCTCAGAATTTTGACCTTGTTAATTTCTGTGCTTGATGTTGTTCCTTTGGTCCTCTTTTAGCTTGTTGGTCTTCAAAACATAATCCTTCAATTTCATGTAATCATCATCTCTTTGTAGGCTGTACAATTGAGTCAGAATTGCTGAATAAGATGTGGCTGCAACATGCAATCTGTAAAAAGAAATGATGTATGGATATGGAATATGGATGTGAAATGTAATGGAGTGAAAGTGAAATATGACTTGTGAAATGGAATGAAAATGGCGTGAGATGGAGTGAAAGTGGAGTGAGATGGAGTGAAAGTGGAGTGGGATGGAGTGGAATTGTAAAATGAAATGAATTTTGCAATTTCTCTCAAATGGTACATCAGACTTCCCTAAAATTTTCTGAGGTTGTTACCAATATTATTATGCATCTTCTGACGAAAAATATCTGCCATTGGTTGCACGGATCTCCCGAAAAATGAGAAATGGATGTGGGTGAAAGTGGCCAAATTCTTGAAAAATACACACTGAAATTTTCTGAAAATTTTTGTGTTTATTCACCCTACCTCAATGCATTTACCATAAAAATTTCAGGACCAACGGATGCACGGTTTGAAAGTTATGATAAAATCAATTTCTGCCCTGTTTCACCCTTCATTTTGCCCAATGTTGCAACAAAAAAAAGTACGCCACGAACTCATTTTAAGGCCGAATTGAGTGATTCAAAAGGGAAACTGTGTATTTTTACCTTCTCTACTGCCACATGCTTCCATAATTTCATTTCGATGAAGAAAAGGTGCTGCTGTGAAAAAATACTCAAATCTGTCCTAATCTGTCCATAATGCTGAAAAATGAGAATCTGCCTGAAAAACCCTTCTGAAATGCCCTTAAAAATTGCTTTTTTTTCAAATTCTATCCATGTTTTACTCAATTTATCATATTCTGAGAAAACCTAGAAGCTCGGAATTTTTTATTTCTGCTCCAATCTCTTGCAATACTTGCGCCAAAACTGCCTCTGGAAAAAGTTGCAAAAAACAAGAACAAGCTACTTCAGCAAGCGCTGCAGAAACTGCGACTTTCCGCAGCTGTGGTTGAATTGAAAAGAAGATGAAAATGCTGCTACAAGAAACTAATAAAATGAACTGCTGCAAGTTGTTGTTGATTCCATAAAACCATTAGTCTTCATCAAAGCCAACATTCATGGTACAATTCTTACCATGCGAATAAATGTGTCGAAGTCGAGCATGGGAAGAAATCATTGGATTACCGATCAATAATGAAAATCGTTAACCAATGCGAGAAAACTCACCGATAATGTAAATGAGTGTCAAGGTACCTCGGTGCATCTTGACAGGGACGAATGAATGTGTCGAAGTCGAGTCGCCTGCAAGATTTGACAATCAAGAGACATTGTTGTATTCCCATTGTTATCAATGAGGAGGCTTGCCATTGATGAATGCAAGCTCCAAGGCACTTCAAATAATCTCTAATCTTGATCCCAGATAAAGTGTTGAGGTCGATGGGACAAGATTTTTTGGAAGGTGGACCTTAAGGAATTCCACATCATCCAACTCGAGCATAGAACCAAAAATGATTTGAAGAACCATGAAAGATTGAAACCATCATGAAATTGCAGAACTTATTGTGAACTTTGCTTGCCAGTTGCCCGGTTTTCAAGCAAAGCTCATGTCCAATCGCGCCAGCAAGCTGGTTTTCACAATAGGACTTATTTTTCTCTTTACTTTTTTTTTTTCTCTTTTTTCTCTCTTTTTTTTTTTTTTTTTTATGTCCTACTCTACTTGAAAAAGAAAATCTTGTTCAAGTATATGAGTACTTCCAATGGAACCATGTCTGTAACAAGATGATAGATAAACTCATATGCAGGTTTGAAAGACACTCTTTGATATGTACATGTATATGAGATGCCAACTGTCTTGATTTAGATGATGTCAGAAGATATTGAATAATTGAGCATTGGAATCCGATGACTGAATTGAACCAAGATTCAATGTAATCTTGTCTTCCTTGTCTTTCCTCTATCATGAAATGCAAGTCTTCGGAGATGTGATCTTCATTCATAGAATCTGGTGATAGGCATGCATGAGAATTTTCAATCTCTGGTTCTAATAACTTCTCTTTATCAACATACATCCATGATTCTTGGACCTTATCTGAGTCTTCTTCTTCTAGTTGTTGTTCTTCAATGACAACTGGTGAATTATTTTTCAATACCTCAGAATTGTAAGTTGATTGAGGTGTTTTATTGTTGGGGATATGAAATGGTTGTGGAGGTAGTGGAGTGGGGAATCTTTAGGGTGCTTGTGTGGATGGTAATGGGAAAGGTTGAATTGAGGTCAAATGAGGGTGATTTTGATGTTGTGGTGGAGGCAAATGGTATGAATAACATTGATGATGATATTGAGGATAGAGAGGGAAAGATCGAGGATATGGTGGATTTCCTTTATAGGGCATTTGCCAACTTTTTTTCCAAGATTGGTTTTGAGGTTGGGATTGAGATGGCCAAGGTTTCCAAGGTTGATTTTGAGGTTGGGATTGAGATGGCCAAGGTTTCCAAGGTTGATTTTTAGGTTGGGATTGATATGCCCAGGGTTGCCAAGGCAAGGGTGTTTTCCAATTACCTTGAGATTGTTGTGCATAACCTTGAAACTATGCATAAGGATATTGCATCATATTGGGTTGATGAGGCTGCCATAGTCCTCTTGGAGCTACATAACAGAGTTGCTCTTGTGCTTGATTTTCTCCATTATCCTTTTGGTAAATTGCCTTCAACCCTGGTAATGATGGGAAATCTTCAGTAGTATGTGATCCTGCACAAATTTTACACATTTTAATGTTATCAAGTGGACATTCATGCAAAGCATGTTTCTTTCTACATTTAGGACAAAATATAAATGAAGCAACTTTTTGCTTGTTTTGCATTCTTAGCATGTCAGTTTGTTCATTTAAATTACCAAGAATGTTCAGCAAATTGTTAGGTTCAGTTTGACTTACCAATCCTGATGTTGACTTACTTACTTTTGCCATAAATGGATCTTGAGGGGACCTTACACACTTTGCTTTTCCTCTTGATATGTTCTTGCACAGTTCACAAATTTCTTGAAATGGAAATTGATAGACATATCCTTTTCCCACAAGATTAAGAAGATCAATCCATTCATCCTTTATAGCATTTAGTAGGAGAGTTTTTAATGCATCTGATCCTAAATTATGCAATTTAGATCTTTTGATATTATAAGTAAATCTCTCCACTAAATCTTCTAGGCTTTCATCCTCTTTTTTGTTCATCTTAAAGACTTCATTTCTAAGGTCATGGTGCATGCAATAACCTTTATATTTTTCCAAAAATACTCTTTTCATATCATCCCATGTCCTTATAGAATTTGTTCCTAAAGTCATGAACCATCTAAGAGCTATATCCTTCAATGTTGCCGGAAACAAATTCAATTTTTGCATGTGCAATGAGTAGCCATAAGATCTACAAATTATTTCAAATTCAAAAAGAAAGGTTTCCAGGTCTTCTGATCTCATACCTTTGAAGTTAGGAAGTACAGATGGATGGATTTTCTTCATTTGAACGTTGATATTAGTTTCTTGAATGGGAAATCCAAAAGGATCTTTCTTATTGTCATCATCTCCATCCATTTCTTCAACCTCCTTTGTCACCTCTTCTTCTACCTGCAAAAATATGAATTCATGATGTGGATGTGTGGCTCTTACTGCACCACATGATATAGTGGGTGTGGTAGGTGTTTGAAGTTTTTGTTTTTTTGTTTTTTTTGTTTTTTTGAATGTAAGAAATAAGGTTACCTAGTTACACTTCCCTGACAACGGCGCCAAAATGTTTGTGCTCAACCTAGTCTCCTAAATTGAGTTCATTTAATTGTCAACCAGGGTTGGTAAACTATTGAAGTGTGGTGCACTATATGTGCCTAGGTAATTGTCTCTTACTTTGTTGTGTCTAGCATTTTATGATATTTTTGGGTTTTTATGGTTTTATGTTTGCAAGGGAAAGAAATAAATGCTGCTGGAAAGAAGCTACTGGTTAAAAACAGAGTGAAGCCTAAATTATTGATGGAAAATGACAAATGAAAATACTAAAACAGAACCAAACCTAAACTATGACTTAGCAAAATACAAAGCTTGATAATGACTTCAAGGAAATAAATCACAACATGAACTTAACTTGTCCAATTCATTCATTAAAGATGTTTTGGAAGAGCTTGATAAATGGACATCTAAGTGTAAATAAAATTCTCCTAACTAAACAATTAAACAATCAACTTATAATGATACAACATCTCATCCATGATTAAAGGTTTATTGAAACATATTTGGAAAAGAACATTTGTAACATCATAAGATATCTACTCTAAAACTAGCTCCTAATTCTATTCTATTCTGCAACTTAGTTTAACACCACTAAACCTCACTCAAAAGTTATAGATTTCCTTTTAGAATAGTCTTTGAGGAAAGGCTTGTTTGTGAAATGGTAAAAAGGTTGCAAAAGTACTCCAGGCCTTAGACTGATACTATCTTCTGTCCAGATGATTATGAGTTAATATAGGTTTGGAACAAAAGAAGTTTTGTAAATAATGAAGACTGTGGTATTTAAGTTTAACAACTAATGCAATTTAAAATGAAATGGGTGGCAACTAATCTTGGAATGTAAATATAGTGAGCTAAGCTGGAACTGAACTAAGGTGCTACTAGTCTACAGTGAACAGTGCTAAACTAAAGAGCCATTATCAAACTTGAAACGAAATAACAGAGCATGAATTAAATGCAATTTTCCTCCCGAGTGCTCTAACTAAGTTATCATGCAATTAATCTATGGGATTCTACAGCCTATTTCGTTCATCATGAATGGTATTTTGGAAGAGCTTGTTAGAACAATCCTGGCTGTACAATTCAATGCAATTAGACATAAACATAAGATTTGAAAGCAAGTGCAACTAGCATCTAAGATACCACAGCTGTTCCTTATTCGTTGTAATGATATTTTGGAAGAGTTTAATGAGAACAAGACTAGCTGCAAACGTAAAACTAACTTCTAAAATACTACAATTGCAACTCATTCATCATTAATAATATTTTCGAAGAGTACATAAGAACGAGATTCAACTGCAGCATACAATACAAATGAACATAAAAACGCAGAGTTCAGAAAATTAACTAAGCTAAGAATGAAATGAGAATTACTTATCTAAATCGTTTAAACAAGGCTGCTCAGGTGGCAGCGGACCTCTACCACCAGAGTAGCATGAAATATTTAACGCCTCAACGTTGCTTCAATTCATGCATCAAAGCTGAAATTCTTTTATTAAAGGAAAACGTTCAGAAAAACAGAGTAACACAGTCTTGGAGAACTAAAAACAAAACATCCACTAGCTAGCGTCTCTCGGTCTCCCGAGTGATTCTTATAATGAAATTACATAACTACCCTTTGAGAAAAACAAGGATAAATGTATTTCCTACTTCTAATGAAATTAAAACTCTTATTCACAGCCTCGTTCTTCATTGCGGACATCTGTAGAGTCCGTGTTTTAATAGGAAATTTCCTCTTAGTTTGGGTGTCCCACATGCATAACCACTTAGATATTTTTGCTGAGACTTTGTGGAGAGCAACGAATGATGAGGATGAAGTCTGGAATTCATCCATATGAGCCTTTCTTTGAGATGACACCTGTAACCCATTTAAACACTAAAACAGCTGCGGAACGCGGGATCAGCTACGGAACGTCTGCATTCTGTAGCTATTTTGCAGAAAATTATTAAAACAACAAAAACCATGAAAATAGAATATGTTAATCAATTGCATGTAACCTTTAAGAAATCCTAATCATTCTTCATTGATTTTAGGCTTATGAAGTGATAAAATAATGATGAAATGAAGTGAAGGTTTGTAAAAGAGAAGGCAATTCTAGAGCTCAACATATGCCAGGACGCCTTTTGGGTTGATCAACGTAGGGGCCACTTTTCAAAAGGCCATGGACATTGCCTTTGTTGGGGAGAAATATAAGTTTGTGGTAGTATATTTGGATGATATCACTGTGTTCTCAAAAGATGATGCAGAGCACATTGAGCACTTGCATAGAACTTTTGATAAGTGCAGAAGGTATGGTCTCTCTCTCAATCCACAGAATTCATTGTTTACATTAGAAGAGGGTAAGCTTTTGGGACATATTGTAACCAAAGATGGGGTAAAAATAGATCTTAAGAGAGTAGAAGTTATAAATGGCATTTCTCTTCCCAGAAATAAAAAGGAGGTGCAGGTGTTCCTAGGGCGCATTAAATTTCTGGGGAGGTTTATCCCTAACTAGGTTGAGATAGTTAGACATATAACTGACATGCTGAAGAAAAATAATGAGGTAAAGTGGTCCCAGGAATCACGAGAGGCTTTTTCCAGGATAAAAAATGCCTTTGCTGAAGCTCCTGTGCTAGCTGGACCAGAATATGCCAAACCTTTCATGATCTTTTCATTTGCATCATCTCATATAGTGGCAGGAGTTTTATTGCAGAAAAATGAAGAAGGGTATGGGCAGCCCATCGCTTTCTTCAGTCAGGTGCTCCGTGATGCTGAGTTGAAATATAACATATTAGAAAAGAAGGCATATGCTCTGGTGAAATCTTTTAAATAATTTCGTATGTATGTCTTGCAGTCCCATATCACTGCATTTGTGCCTACAACAACTGTAAAAGATATTCTTATCCAAGGAGATAGCGAGGGAAAAAGAGGGAAATGGATTGCCAAAATACAAGAGTATGAGCTAGACATCCGCCCTACCAAGTTGATCAAGGGACAAGGGTTAGCCAAAATATTATCCGAATCAAACTGCCAGGCTCTGGGTATAAATCTGTCCATGATAGAAAATAAGGAGTCTGAGAAGAAATAAGAGCAACAGGGAGTAGAGATAGCTACTCAGAAGACACATATGAAGTACCTCATCAGCCCGTGGTACAAAGAGATAGTGGAATATCTTCTAACACTCAGCTGCCCTCCTAGCTGTGACAAAGCTAAATATTGAACACTAACGTTGAGATCACAAAAGTACGTTGTAGCCAATGGCTGGCTATACTGGTGAGACCCCTCGGGCATTCTGCTCCTGTGTCTCACAGAGGACGAGGTAGAGAGTATAATGGTTGAATTTCATGAAGGAATATGTGGGGGTCATTATAGTTGGAGAGCCACTGCTCACAAAATCCTGAAGGCTGGTTTTTTTTGGCCCAAACTCTTTGGAGATGTGTTTACCCGGGTTAGAGCTTGTGAGAAATGCCAAAGGTTTGCTGAAAGATAGAAATCAACACCTCTGCCCATGATCCCTGTTCACGTGGATGAACCATTCTAGAAATGGGGAATTGACTTTATTGGTGAAATACACCCTCCATCAAGTGGTCAGCATAAGTGGATATTAACTGCCACAGATTATTTCACGAAGTGGGTGGAAGTTATACCTGCAAGGAATGCAACAAATGTTGCGGTAATGAAATTTATGGAAGAAAATATCATATCCAGATTTTGCTGCCCTGCCAAGATAGTGACCGACAATGCACAGGCCTTTAAGTCCGCAAAGTTTTTCAGTTTCTGCCAGCAGTATAACATTATGCTAGGTCACTCTACGACCTATTACCCACAAGGAAATGGCCTAGAAGAGTCTTCAAATAAAACCCTGGTGAGAGCACTGAAGAAGGCTATCAATGAAAATCAGAAAAATTGGGATTCCCAGTTGAAATTCCCTCTGTGGGCAAACAAGATTACCAGCAAGAGAGCAACCGGGAAGTCCCCGTATGAATTAGTATATGGGAGGGCAGCAGTATTCCCTGTATAGTTAGCCTTACCAGTAGCCCGATTCATGCAAGAAATTTAAGAAGAACTAGATGATGTGACCAGGAGAATCAATCAGCTGGTGGAGTTAGAAGAAACACGGAACCAGGTAAGTCAGAGGCTAACTGAATATCAAGAGAAGATGAAGGACCTTTTTGATCAGCATGCCAAGGACAGGAAGTTGCAGGTTGGGGATGTAGTGCTTAGATGGGATATTCGAAGAGCTGAAAAGGGGAAACATGGTAAATTCGACCCACTCTGGTTCAGCCCTTTTAAAATTGTGGAACAAGGGGGAAACAACACTTTCAGGTTGGAAAATTTACTGGGAGACTTGCTCGATGCCCCTGTAAACGGTCAGTTCCTCAAACCTTACTTCCAGTTCTGATTCAGGCCGAAAGAGCCTGATGTATCATACTGTACATTATTTTTCTATTTTCATCTTTGTTTGAATGATGTGTGTGTCGTGATGAATCATGAAGATAAAAATAAAAAGTGTTGAAGAGTGGTTTCCACACAGAATATTAACAGGTGGTCTATGAAGTTCTTGACACACCCAAGGATGAACGTGTCATCCCTAGGTGGAGCCAATGTTGATCATATGGTTAACATCAGTCATTTTTAAAGATAACCTTCAGTAGCAAAGTATTGAATGTCATGACTCGTGGTGAAAATTTTAAATAATTGCTGGAGAGAAACGATGCTAAGCTAGGTCACGTGGCTGGATAAATAAGCACATTTCCAAAAAGGGGAGGAAGACGTACAGGCTCCAAACATGAAGCAAACAAGCGAAGCCTTCAAGGAATGCATTTCCTCTGAAAACACATCATCCTTGAAATCCTCCTTGTGCCTTTGTCCTTTGGGAAATCTTCACTACTATTCCCAGTTTTGAAGCCTCTCTGTTTGTGAAGAAGAATGCCCAAAAAGCCTCTTTTCCCCCTATTTCACACCTTTTAAACCCCTGTTTTCATCCCCTTTTTCCCCCTTCTAATTCCCTTCTTACCCTTCAAAATCATCCTATGTCCCCTTTAAACCTCACAAACACCCTTTGTTTGGCTTAATAACCCACTTTTCCTCTCTACCGTTACCCCTTTTTAGCCTTAAAATGCATTTGAAATATAGACTAGAAAACCATTCATTTTACATATACAAGCTAAGCCCCTTTCGGCTAGCCCCCTTAAACCACTTCCCCATATGCCCCGCACCCAAGACCAAGCGCTTAAGCCCCGGGCGCTTATCGCAATCGGAACGATCAGTGTGGGCGCAATCCTTTGCAAACCCGATTTTTCTGATGCGATGGTGTTATGGTCTGTGGAGCGTGGGTGTAATACCCGCCGTCGATTTTCCTTTGATCCAACGGTCCGCGCAAGTCCTATTGCGCCCATCACACCACCACACCAATCGCAATCGCAACCTTTAAAGTGTGCCGCCCGCCGCACTCCCTGATTGCTATCCTCTGATTGTAATCTCCGCTGTCGATTTCCCTTTGATCCGACGGCCCTTATTTATCCCGCTCTACTCCTTTACCCCTGTCCGTCTCCCTGCAGATTGAGTCTCCGCTGTTGATCTTGTTCCAGATCGGACGGCTGGCGCTCAATCGCGCATCACCAATCGCAAATTTCTTAAATGTGTCACCCGCTACCTTCCCTGATTGCGATCCGCTGCTCCAATCGTGACCGTCCATCCAAGTTAGATCAACGGTCCTCATTGCATCGCCCTGTTCATTCATATTTCTCCGTCCAATTTTCGGCCTCGCTTTGCTCTGATGCGATTAGATCACAACCGTTGATCTCTCGGGATCCGACGGTTCACACCTAATCGCCCCCCGTCATGCTAGGATCCCACCACTCCTACCGTGTTACAGTCATTATCAGGGTTCAGACTCCACGTCTCATCGATTCTTCATGGGCATTGATGCCTTGTGAGCCCTGCACAGCGCTGCACATCAACAAGACACATGGGATCACGTTAAAAGAGTATCAGTGTCGAAGACCTGCCACGACAGAATTAGAAGATTGAAGATAATTTGGGGATTTCGGCTAAGATTGATTATCAAAATCCCAATCCTCCAAATTAAATCAGAATTAAAGAAAATCATAAAGATCTACAGGCAGAAAAGCTTCCACTGCCACATCAGAGGCAAATTAATTCCTCTCAGCCAACATTCTACCACCTGTATCAGTGGCCACCTCGACTCCATCTCGTCAGTGAACATTGTCAATTCATGATTCGGCCCTAGTGGCCTTTTAATTTCATTTTAGTTTGTTACTTTTAAATTTTGAGTGGAATTCACATTCCACTCCAGCATTTTACTTTCTATCAGAAACTATTGTTAATATTTTTGTTTAAAATGGCCGTGAGCCTAACTGTAAATGATAAGATGCCCCTATTCCACATCATGAATTTTGGTTATTTTTTATGGAGACCTCAAACTGATTACCAGCACGCGAGGAAGATATTTTTCCCAAAAATATCTTCTCGCTCATGTTTCTGAGGCTTCCATATAAGCAGCAACTAAAGAGAAAAATAGGTTCTAGATTTTCTAAAGAAATTGCTATGAAGGAGTTTTGTATACTTTTTGTTGAAGTTTTAATACAAATGTGAAGAGCCCGTTGGGTCTCAATGATAAGAAGTTTTATCTTTAATGAGGATTCTAGTCTTGGTGCTTTATAGTCTATAACTCTACCTTATGTGATATAGTTTAGCTGTTCATTTCACTATTTCCATTTCTCTTGTATCATGCTCTGGAATGCGAGTGGCTCACTGGTTCTAGTATGAATTTATCACCATTGATACTTATGCTAAACCTTTCAAGCACTTTAAATATGGCTCAGTCATGATATGCTGTTTCATTTTCCACATCATCCACGCTTCTTCTATATTAAGTGCTATGGGATGTTATTTTAAAAAGCAATAGACATGTGTGGATTCTTATTATCATAATCCCATCTCATGTTTAGATCTGTTTATGGGATTTCATCTCATTAGTGGTTAGTATTCTCTCTATTCTTCAGACACAGCAAATTTCGTATGATTTCAATCTCTGTAAAGCATTTTCAGAATAGATCCCTCCTTATAGAAAGCTTCCTTTGAATTGTCTGATGCATTTATATTGAGAAGTCACATCTTGCCTCTGCAGTGTTCCTTTCATTATGCTGAGCTTGTGAATATTCTGGTTCCATCTACATTGATCTTTCCTGTTAAAACTGAAATAGAAAAAGAGCCTTGTTCTACTAATTATCCTTGTTATATCATACTGCTCCTTGCTATATAAGATGTCCTAAGTCTTTCACAAATCAAAGTACATCTCACAGGATAGGATTGACAACAACGTTCATGATAACCATCGCACAAACATCATATTTGACTAAAAAACACATTCAAAATCACTAACTGCATCATTGTGATCATGATCATCTAACAAAACAAAATTAACATTATATATTAACATTATCAGTACAACACAAACATCAAATATACATCTCATGCTATCACATACACATCTATCTACAAGCTACACATTAAATGAAAATATCTAACATGACCTAACAACATACACATCATGATGATCACCAACATGTAAATTAAGTATAACTGCAACATGAACATAAAATACATGGACCATATCATATATATATATATATATATATATAACTGAATAAAGTTAAAAATATACAACTGTAATATAAATGTTATGGATCAGCTAGTGGTAGTACAACATTAATATCAGTACTAGTGGCCGATGGTCCAGCCTCATCTCCATGATGACTGTTGGTAGATGCTAGTGGAGGCTCATGCAAATCTGGCAAGGCACGAGGCTATGAACGATCATGAGATGATGGTACACTGCACCTCGTAAACTGCCCATCATATGTTGCTGCTCGATCGTAATGTGCAACAGTCCTCCTTAGTTGCATAAAATTTGTTGTAACTCCTATGACATGCCGCATCAGGATGTACATGTCACGTGGCATGCCTCTCCACATCTGTAATATCCTATCATCAGCTTCTATGTCTCTAAAATTAGCAGGCTGATGCCTGCCTCAACAATAAATGCAATGAGTTGTTCGCCCAACTCCATCTTGTATCTAGCATCACTAAGACGTTGACCACACACCAGCGCACCAGCAGGAGTAGGTCTCTGATCTGGACCGACCTCCTGATGATCCTCGGCAATATATGGCATGCCCTCACCCTCATCATGAGGATCCACACCTGGATCAGGTGGTGGTGGTGGCATCTCCTCGCCATCAAAGGAGCCAATGTCTGGAAAATATATACAAGTACACAACAATAATTAGAGGATTTTATTACACAATTTAATAAAAACAAGTTAAAGAACATTTTAGAATAAATTTAAATAAAACTGTAATATTACCTCTATCATGTGGTGGCTCATCAGTTGTGAAAAGGATGTTGGCACACCCTCGCCAATCCAACCCCGCATAAGGACAGGGGACCAAAATGAAGGGATGCTCATCAACACTGGCTAGTGTTAGTATGAATCTTTCGTCGTAAAAGACCACTTTAGCTATGCATAAAAAATAGCCCTAACGTCGATTATGGTTGCCAAATATCTTTAAATCTGTAATTAGGTGATCCAAATAATGCTGCACACATCCAGATCTAAGCATAAAATACATTAAGCAGATAAAGTAAAATGTGGCTCCATGCATCCAAGAGACAAGACAAGAACAATGTATTTGAAAGAATTTTTTATATTATATTAAAAGGGGGCACCTGAGAGGAAAAAAAGAAAGGTGTTTTCCAGTTCTCCTCAATGGGATGGGTTCTTGAAAGTCCTCAGCATTTCAGATCTAAAATTCCTCTCTCTTGTTGTTGTAGAAAACCCAGACAAACATAGAACTCAATGAGAGCTCACAAGGCAAAATGGAGAATGTGACCTAGTATAGATCCAGAGTGATCTAATGCAATGGAGGTGACTAATGAATGGGGAAAACCCTTCTATTTATAACAAAATATTAGGGTTATCTAGAACTTGGTGTATGAATAAAAATATTATTAATCAAATTCTAGAACCACCCTTTAGTAATATTTTATTATATTTGTTGGAGGGAAAAGGTCTTTTGACTTGGGTCAATTCCTTTATTTATAAATAATAAATAAATAAATAAATGATTTATTTATCATTTTAGGAAAATGATAGAATATAATTAAATAAATAATGGTTTATTTAATTATTTATGGATGATTTAGTCAAATTTAACTAAGAATATTATTTAAATAATGATTTAAATAACTTATTCTTAAGGAAATAATCAAATAAGTAATGATTTATTTAATTAATTTCCTTATTTTGGGTTAAATATGACTAGGAAATATAAACAAATGTTATTTCACATGGTGAAAGAAATTTTACTTAGGGTAAAATTGGTCTTACATGGTGTACTTGGGTTCATCTAATGATAATAGGTTAGATGACCAAAAAAATGGTGTAACAGATTACCCCCCAACGTACGAATGTTAGGAGAAAATCGTATGACCGAAGTACGTTGTAAGAACTCAATCACTAGACATCAAGAGGGAAGTGAGAGAGAGAAATGTAAGGTAGTCTAATGTGCTAAAGGACTAGACCCTGAGGAGACGAGACTTACAGGTGCAACAAATCTCTAGTTTATGAAGTGGTACCTATGCTAAAGGCGGCGGGGGAGGCATACCTATGCCCGCCGAGACAAAGTACAAAGAATAGGAAGTCTAGTAAACAAGGAACCGAACCATGAAGAATATGCTGGCTTAAATAGGAGCCAGAAAAATAGAATGATGGATCCCACATACATTAGGGGAATTTTGAGGTCTAAAATGGGCCTCATAAGAAAAATTTACAACAAAAATAAACTTTATAACAACCAATAGGATTCAAGATGATGATGTCGTCCATAATGGATGATTCACCATTTTTGGAGTAAAAATGTAAAAATATTAAAAAATAATAAAATAACAAAACTATTTTTTCAACTTGTATTTTAAACTTATCTCCAAAACATTTTACTCAAATTTCGACCGGGAGTACTCGTTGGATGCGGAATTTAATTCCTCATCCAAGGAGTACCCATGTTGCATACTTTCGATGAACTCTTCTACACGAGAAAATGAGAAATACATAAAAAACATGATTGTAATCACGTTTTTTTATGTATTTCTCATTTTTCGTGTAGTAGGACCCATCGAAAGTATGCAACATGGGTACTCCTTGGATGGGGAATTAAATTCCGCATCCAACAAGTACTCCCGCTCGAAATTTGACTAAAAACTTTGGGAGATAAGTTGAAAATATGAATTGAAAAAGTAGTTTTTTCATTTTTCCCTCTAAAATTTGATGATGTCATCAAATCTTATTAGATTTTTTCCACTATTATTTATAATTTCCTTAGGAGGCCCATTTTAGACCTCAAAATTCCTATTCGTATATGCCTGGAATAACCGTCAGGACTTATACAATAAGATTTTAGTACATGAGATACAAATACGCCCGAATGCCCCCTACACACGGGGAAGGGCTTGCAAAATCTGACTGATACATGCAAATAGAAGAGGCGTTGCAAGCGGCTGCGGCCAAGATCATCAAATGGGAGGAGCTGCATCAAGGGCTGAAATGAAGAAGTCATCCACGCATGTGGGGGGCTACCTGCAGGGCCACCCCCTCATGAGGGTTGAGACATCTCACACACACCCGGGAATCACCAATAGATGATGCTGCATCACTGGACTATCAAGTGTGGAGATCATGATCATGATGAAAAGAGCTCGAACCAAGGTACACTGCCCCCTAGACCTGGCTTCTGGAGTAAATGAGCTGATGTCGACAGAAGTAGGTCCGTCATAGGTGAGGTAAGAAGGTAATCTCAACTAAGGCACGGGAGAAAATAGTAGAGCAACTAACAGATGAACACTGATGATGATAATGAAATGAGGGATACTGAGTAGTGGATGGATGACTTCCCTTGCTAGAGCATAAGGGGCATGAATGGTATGGCAGCAACTGACACAATATCAGGGAGGATAGGTGAAAATGGTACGGAAGGCCATAATGTGCAACACGAGAGAGGGACCAAGCGAGGAAGGATGTAGGACTATAGTGGGAGATAAAGGGGCTCAATATAGACTCTATGTCAGATGATGACTCAACTTGGATGCTCTAAACAAGGGCGACTCAATGGTGCTGGCACACAGAAAAGGTCTAATGGGGGACCATAAAAACATGAGTACAATATGGTATCTCATGACGAAAATCTACACGAACAAAGCCAAGTAAAGAGGTAAAGTGGTGCCCCAAGTACAAGCGTTGTAAGTGAAGAATTCCGATTGGAAGGAGAGATGAAAGGACCTTTGTGGAAAAAATGTGTCCTGGTGAAGTATCCAAACATGAAAAACTAACAGATACCCATGTGAGTGCTCGATGAGAGCTTTCCAACGGTGCAGACGGTGTGTCAAACGGGGCTATGGTTTGACCGCAGCGGGCGAAAGAAAAAATAGGGGTTTTTCTTCTAATAAGGCATTTTCCCTCCAAAATCATTCATTTGCTTGTGTAGCTATGGTGAATGTGGAGAGGAGAGAAGGCCCTAAATCTTGTGGCGATCGTAGCAGACAAACCGACCATTGGAATCGCGATCCGTCAGTTGCAGGTAAGAGGCCTAATCCTACTCTTTCTTTTTGATGGATTCAAAATTCAGATTAGGGGTTTAAATATCAGTAACTGCTCCTACTTCATCATTACGGTCGGGTCGCACTTTTTGGGGCAAAAACTGCGACCTGGGACGCAGGTTTGGGCCTGAAAAGTGCGACCTGGCCCAGGATTTGGCCAAAAAGTGCGACCTATTAGATGGGGATGGTTTCAGTGTTGTTATGGGCTGAGATTCAGTTTTGGTGTAAGGAAATGCAGTTTTATTTATCTGTAGACTGACAAAGATGATGGTTTTGTGCAAATATGGCAGATATATGCATCAAGTGGAGAGAGAGAGACCTAGGTACATTACGGACGGAAATCCAAGTGGATCAGGGTGTCTATCGTGTATTGGCTAGGTTTGGGGTTCTGAAATTTGTGGAGAACCCTTTGATGAGGGCTGGTGAGCCCTTGTTGGCCTGGATTATCAGTTATTGGGATCCAGACCATGAGGTGTTTATAGTGCAGGGGCACAGGATTGAGCTGACAATTCAAGATCTGTATTTCCTGACTAGTCTCCCGCCATTAGGGATGGTGGGAAATACACAGCCAGTGTTACCGTGAGGGTGTAACATCATGGAGTTTGTTGAGCAACATTGTCAACCAGGTGTCCGAGTCAAAGGGACTCGGATATTGATTGGGGATCTAGAGAGGTTGGAGACCCGAGCAGTGGCAGCAGCAATGTTGCAGATATTTGGTAGCCAGGGGTTCCATCACATCACTGGAGGGCAGATGATGATTGTAGAGAGTGTGTTGGGTGGGACCTACTATGGGTGGGCCCAGATGATGTTGGTGTCGGTGAAACGACAGCTGTTGCTATGTAAGCGGCAAGTGAATCATGATTATGCCTATGGGATAGTATTGTGCTCTTTCTTCTTTGAGAAGATCCCGACCTTATGACCTCGTATACAGTTACCTGATGGGGGTTTGAGAGAGCCCTGGATGTGTCAGTGGGGACGACTACTATGTAGAGGAGGGAAAGGGGCGGTCGGACGGGTGTTCCGACCATAGTTATTCGCCCATTGGGATCAGATGCCATTGTACATAGACGACTATCCCTATAGTGGGATGAGTTATTGGGGAGATCCGGACTTGCCGCTTCCGCCTGATCGAGTATGGGGGCCCGATGGTAAGTGACAAGCAAATAATCTATTATGTGCAGTTTAGAGTTTGTGACTAGTATTCATGGTACTAATCCTTATACCTTTTGGAATGCAGATATAGCTCCGGTAAAACCGGCCAGATATATGGGACAACCTGCAGCAGCAGGAGCTACAGGTGCAAGTGGATCAAGGACGGCACAGAACGAGGTTATCACCACTCTGCTGGAGGACATCCGTCATAGATGTGAGGGGCTGTTGACCAATGTGTCAGAGCATGGTTGGCAGGATTTAGACGACCAGTACATAGAGTTATGTATTGGGCTACCCTCGGAATGGCGAGGTATCATGCGATGCATGGCGATGGCTGGTCAGACGGTGCGTGATCTACGAGCTGCGGGAGCAGAGCCGTTGGTTCGGGATCCTCCAGAGAGTGATTAGATGTAGGGCAGGTGGTGCCCCCCAGTGGCTATGTAGGGGCAAGTGGTGCCCCCCATTTTTGGTAGTTTTGTTTTTGTAACATGTTATGGGCATGTCATATGTTTCAGAGGAGATGGACTCTAAAAACACATGTTATATGATATATATGATGTATATGCATTTTTTTGATGATGTTAAATGTTATTGACTTGTGTGTGATAAATACCAGTCTAGAACATGATTTGCGATTTGATCTACGTAGTGATTTTGACTTCTAGGGATATGGTTGAAAGTAATGAATCTAAATTCGCGTATCAAAAGTTTCACTCATAAATATTGTCTAAACAGGATAGGGTTATGCACACGATAGACACCATTAAGTTGTAAGACAAGAAGCAGGGAATCTAAATGAACGTGCAGATGGAGGATGTGATGAGAGAGGGCATCGGCTAAGAGACCACATACTGCATCATACTCGGCCTGATTATTGGTGGCAGTGCCAATGCAGACCCCATTTTCAAGAACCAGGGTATGCAAGGGGGTAAAGATGGCCCATACGGCCGAGGCGAGATTCTAGGAATAACGACTTGCCCCATCGGCATAGCCAAGATAATGTGTGGACGAGAGGGCCGGTGGAATAGTGTCACAAGACAAGAAATGGGAGGGAGGAGAATAAGGATGGTAGCGTGAGTAGAGGGTAGACATCCACTGACAACTACGGGAGGGAGCAGTCCGGGTAGGAAGTCTAGAACTCATAGATCGACTAGAGGGAGATGAATGAGAACTATGGGAGGAAGAGCGGGAACTCATGTTGCGAAGGACATCATAGATACGGATGGTATGATCTTGATTATGGGAGGAAATGGAAAGGTCAAGAATACCACATGATTCTGTAAAGCTACCTAAAGCATCAGTATGAGAAGAGAGGCACAGATACGGGTCATCACGGGGAATGATAGAAGAATAGGTAAAAATATGGTCAAAGCATGAAGAGCCCAGGAATGTTTCTGAAGGAGAATCAAGCAAAACAGATGGAGTGGATTCAGAGGGAATGTACTCTGAGGGTCGTGCAGATGATGATAGGTATAAGAGGGGGGCCATAGGTTCCGACATCTCAACATCAGGGGGAGGAATGTCAATGGTAGCAGGGGGATCCTCGAGTAAACCTAACGCATATTGAGAAAGGATGGGAGAGGTGGATTGATTTTGTTCAACTTCGTACTTGCGAATGACCTCTAAAGAGGCTCGGTAATGCGTGAGGTGAGGAAAATGGTGAGAATAATGGCCATGGACACCACACAGAGCATAAGGTTTGTTGGTGTGAAGAGTCTTTGGGTTATTGGCTGCGGATGAGGAAGAAATAGAGGTTTCAGGGACCGTAGATTTAGGGAACGCGACTTTAACCATGGGTTGGATACGGGGCAACTCAGGACAAGTATGGGTGGCATGACCGATACCATCACACAAGGCACAAGGCTTGGCGGGTGGAGGAGGGGTAGGGTCGGGTGCAGTGGCCTTGTCCTTGGGTGCCCCCTTGCGAGTTTTTATTTTCTTACCTGTAGCTGTCACAGCATGAGGAGGGTCTTACGGAGGGGCTAGGGGCACTGTAGCGGTGGAAGGAGAGAAGGGAATCGGTTGTGCTGGTGTCACAACAATGTATGGTTTGGGGTGGCCCAGTGGGGTCTCAGCTGGAGGAGTAAGATACCATACTGGTATTCCCAAGGTTAAATTAGGGAGGGAAAGGGTGGCCATGACGGGAACCGAATAGACTCCCGAGGGGGGGACCAAGAAAAGGTATCTGACCGGTGGGGTAATGGCCAGGAGGGATGGCTCCTATATGGTGGAGACCTGAGGGAACCGACTCAAGAGGGTAGGGGGGTTCCTAAGTGTGAGGGGGATGGGAAGGTCCAGGCGGGAGAGGTTAAGTTGGCTGAGGCGAAGGGCTAGGAGTAGGGTGCGGCGGACGGGGTTGAGGTTGCTGACTAGCCGAAGCAGGCTGTGGAAGGGCAGCTTGAGACGATTGCAGGATGCAAACATTCGCTAAGCTAGGATCAGAGACAGGCGGAGGGGGAGGACCTGGGAAAGTTCCAAGCAAGGAGGAGTCTTTGTAGATGCCGGGGGAAACACTGGTCAAAGAATCAACAGTTTTCTTATTGGTGACAGTAGAAATGGTGGACTTAGGGGAGGTCTAAGACTTTGGTTCATTATACGTCAACTGGTCAATGGTGACAATTTTTCCATTATGAGGGAAACAAATCTTGCGGTGGACTGTGGATGGGATGGAAGACATGGCATAGGTGTAACTACACCCCAAAAGAATGTTGTATTCAAGAGGGGCGCCAATAACTTCAACGTCGACACAAACATCATTGCCTGCAAGGGTGATGGGACAGTTACAGAATAGGCCAATGGGCTGGGAGGCATGGCCATCCCACACACGAAGGGTGATTGTGGAAGGGGCCAGCTCAGGAGATCCGAGTTGTTTCCAAACCGAAGCAGACATCACACAGGTAGATGCCCCCTCATCAATAATACACCGAGTGACATTGGCATTTCAAATTTTGATTGGGATTTGGAAAGCAACAGAAGCAGGAAGGGGGGGATGGTTTGACTGACGGGCGTTGAAAAAAATTAATTGGTCATCAGCAGGATCTACAGCACCCACGGCAGATAGTAGAGCCTTCTTTTGAGAAGGACATGACTAGAGGAGTTCCAGTGTTGAAATGGCAGCAGAAGATTGTGCCAGACGATCTACTATGCTATATAAATGGGCAGCCCGACCAGAGGCAACATTTTGGCATAATGGGCCCTTAGGAATTTTGGTATGAACCTCAGTTTTGGGCGGAGGTATTTGTAAGGGACCATTAAGTGTCGACAGAGGCTCTGTAGGACCTGAATATGGGGACTTGGAGGCAGATGGAACGGGAGGTGTGGAGTACTGACAAGACCGAGTTTGAAGGTTAAGGTCGATGGTAAGAGGTTGCTTAGAGGCCATCATGAGAATCTGGTAATTAGAGGAACTAGAAGGGGAAGGTTGAGTGGTTACCGGGGCATGAGGTGGTTGAGTAGCTTCGAATCATTGTTGAGGGAAAGGATCGGTAAACACAGTGGGTTGAGAAGTAGCCATATTGGGAGGGATAGTAGGGGAGGAGTGTTGTCCCTGCACGGTGGCCTGAGAATCTCACATATGCCACATTTGTGTCAATAAGGGACAATCGTGATTGTAATGACCATAAACACCGCAACACGAACAGGGCTTATTGGTGCGAAGCAGCCTGTCCGGCTTGGGCTGAGAGCCCTATCACTGGTTGGCAGTGGTAGAGTCAATACTTGAAGGATTGGATCCACGATTACCAGAAGCATATTGATTGTCTTTCCTCTTTCTTTGAGAAGGAAGAATATTAGTTGCCCCCTGCTGCGCAAATACTTGCCCTGGAGGAGGTAGTAAGTGCGGTTGCGGGGGTGGAGAAGGCAAGGGAGTGGGAGGTCCAAATGCTGGAGGAGCTGGGACACTAGGCTGTGGGCACGGATAAGGGGAAGGATGGGCAATTTTGAGGTAAGCAGGAGTGTGGGAAAAAGGAGGAGGCATGTCGTATCCTGGATACATGCTACCTGGAGGGGGAAAAATGCCGGAGGGGCTAGCCCTCCTGGAGGGAAACCATAGCCCAGAAGAGGTTGAGCAGAGGTATGTGACAGAGCTCCAACAATACCATTGGCAGAGTGAGATTCCCCTGAGGCATTAGGGCCACCGGGCTTGGGGAGGTCAGGAAGGACGGTATAAACATAACCCGATTGAGCATAGATAAGGTCATACTTCAAGGCTATTTAGAGGGCGGCTTCTTCGGTTTGGGGAAAATGGGATGCGACATCTTTGCCAATGGGAGGTAAGAGAGAGCGAAGGAACCAGTCCATATAAACCCGATCTTCAAAGGAGGGAGCGCGACATAAGCTCTGTCTTCGTCGCCATTCCTAGACATGAGCGGAAAGGTGGGTCGAAGAGGATTAGTGAAAAGAAGTCAAGAGATCAATACCAGTGTCGTATCAGAGAGGGAGCTGGAAATAAGATAAAAAGGCTTGGGAAATGGTCACAAAGGTGGTATGGGAAGAGGTGTCTTGATCGACATACCATTTAGAAGCTTCGCTGGTAAGCGTGCGTTGGAACAATCGAAGACGGATGGAGTCATCGGTGATGGAATTGGAGGAACACCACATGTGGAAAAATCGGATATGGTTGGAGGGATATTCACTAGCAAGGCCTTCGAACTTGGGAATTTCGGAGGGGAGCTTGGTTGGCATAGCAGGCCAAATGACATCATGGCGAATAGGATCATTGATTAGCTGATTGAAGTCGGGGAGACTGAGACCGACCATCTAAGGGAGCAACGGGGCAGTCGAGGTAGGTCTCGTAGTGGTTCCACTGGAAATGGACCCAGCAGTAGAACTGGGTTGCCGCTAGCGCTAGGCCTTGAACTAGACATGGTGAAGGTAACAGGGGGAGAACCAGGAGTAGGGGGAGAACCCAAAAAATCAGAGGAAGAGTCAGAGTGCGGACTCAGGGGAGGACTTACTCAATGACGACGGGAAGGAGGAAGTCGACCAACTAGAAACTGAGGGTGAAGGCCAAGAAGTCTCAGGGACAAACACCTTGGAGGTGCAATGATGACGGGAAGAAGAAAACTGACAGGGGCAAGGAGGGGAAAAATTAAGTGAGGTCAATGTCAAAACAAGGGCAGAGAGGTGCAGTGTCAATTTATTTTAAAGGCTTTGCCAAGTGGTGTTAACTAGGCTCTTCTTCACTTAGGGTCAGTGT
This sequence comes from Pinus albicaulis, assembly GCA_034641835.2. Classification (NCBI taxonomy): domain Eukaryota; kingdom Viridiplantae; phylum Streptophyta; class Pinopsida; order Pinales; family Pinaceae; genus Pinus; species Pinus albicaulis. The sequence continues at coordinate 506,368,143 of CM076574.1, forward strand.
GTTGCGTTTGTTAATTTTAATTGTTTAAACCCAGACGTTTTGATAGTAAAAGAAAAAGTATGTTGCATAACTGAAAATAAATCTGCTGTAAATAAGATTGAAAGAACAGAAAATTAACAGCTAATAATGCATCAATCTAACCCAAGAAGGCGGGTCTCTCAAAATGAGTCTATAAGAGGTAAAAAAATAAGCAAAGCACACGAAAAAGAGGCCAATAGATCTAAGGTCGGGAGGGATGGGGATCTAAAGGAGAAATCTGCTTTAAAGAGGTGCAGAGAACAGCAAAGAGGAAAAGGCAAGGTTGCTGCTAAAAAGGAGGAGATCAGCTAAAAATAGAAGGAACAAGGAGGCGGCCCTAGAAATGAACCCAAACAAAACTATATGAGGTGATTTGAAAGGGATAAGAGCTGATCTAAAGGGATCTGAAAATGAGATATCCGATCTAAAAGAAATAACGCTGAAACTCTAGAAATTCAGACTTCTGAAACAACAAAAACTCTCCCATAAAAAGTGAAGGGTACTAGAGCCCTAAGGGGCAAGATTCCCACTTAGTTGAGTGAAACAGATCAGAAATAGGTCTTAACGGGCGGAGACAGAGGTTGGAAAACCCTGACATAAGCTTCAGACAAACCTAGAAAAAGTGCTGGAAAATTGCAAAAAAAAGTGCAGGTCGCAGGTTCTAACCTGTTTGCAGTCCAGGTTGCAGATTTGGGGCAAAAAAGTGCGACCTCAAGGCCAGGTCGCAATTTTTGGGCTGATAAGTGCGACCTGCAGATCCAGGTCTCTCGGCGGAAGATTTCAGAAAAAAATTTCGTCTCAGCTGTGGCTGATGTCTGTCACTTGCGCAATAGGGCGAAAAACACACGGAAGTTAAAAATTTTAATGTTTGAGGGTTTTAGAGGTGAAAATCACCATAAAAATAGGAAAAATAGAAAACGGAAGAGAAACCCTAGGGTCTGAAACAACTGGATGTGCAGGAATATATAAAATGACAGCGGTCGCAAAAGAAAATCCATGTGGAGTCACCAATTGTTAGCATGAATTCCGTCAAAAGTATCACTTTGAAGCATGATAAAAACTAGCCCTCCTCCTTAACATTTATCATAGCTCTCGCCAAATATTCAATATGCTAGAATACAAAATTAGGTATCAAATATGCCACCAAAATCAGACTCAAAATGACATTGGAAAAGAAGAAAAAAATACGTAGTCCTGGTGTGTATCCAAATGTTCAGGCTCTCTTGAAGAACAATGCACTGAAAGAATTACAGTTATATTGTATAGCCCCCCCAAGAGGTGTCAAAGAAAAGTCATTTCTCATTGATGTATCTGAAACCCACGTGTTTATTCTGTACTTTTGTTGTTGTAGAAAACCCAAACAAACATAGAACTCAATGGGAGCTCACAAGGAAAAAATGGAGAATGTGACCTAGTATAGATCCAGAGTGATCTAATGCAATGGAGGTGACTAATGAATGGGGAAAACCCTTCTATTTATAACAAAATATTAGGGCAGTCTAGAACTCGGTGCATGAATGAAATATTATTAATCGAATTTTAGAACCACCCTTTAGGAATATTTTATTATATTTGTTGGAGGGAAAAGGATTTTTGACTTGGGTCAATTCCTTTATTTATAAATAATAAATAAATAAATGATTTATTTATCATTTTAGGGAAATGATGGGAATATAATTAAATAAATAATGGTTTATTTAATTATTTATAGATGATTTAGTCAAATTTAACTAAGAATATTATTTAAATAATGATTTAAATAACTTATTCTTAGGAAATAATTAAATAAATAAGGATTTATTTAATTAATTTCTTTGTTTTGGGTTAAATATGACCAGGAAATATAAACAAATAAGTTATTTCACACGGTGAAAGCAATTTTACTTAGGGTAAAAATGGTCTTACATGGTGTACTTGGGTTCATCTAATAATAATAGGTTAGATGACCAAAAAATGGTGTAACAGCTAGCAACTCTAGTGCATCATCTAATATCCTCACTGGAAAAAGAGTCTCCTCCCTCTTGGGCATCATCTACCCTCACATGTGCATACGTGCCTCAGTAATTGGCCTACGAGACTGCCGAAGAAAATAAGGCCTCGTCTCTGGAAGCCTCTAAAAAAATAAACAAAAAATATCTGAAACAAAAGGGAAGTTGACCCTCCCTTGTGCATGAGCATGACATCTATCTAATGTTGTACAGAACTGCCACAAAAAAATGGCAGACCACCTGAAAAGTCGTGGTTGTTGTAGTAAATAATCAACATAATATAAAAGTTGGCAACTAATGCATTGCCTGTCATTGGCGTTGTGCGAAATGGTAAAAATGATAAGTGAGAGACACTAGACCTCCTCACGACCAAACACATCAATATGTAACTGCCCTCCAGCGACCTGAAACTTTGTAGGAGATACTAAATTTTCTACAATGTATCTCTAGGAGTAAACTAACTAACTCGCCACATAGCCAGCTGGAACCTCAGGGAACGAGGGAAAATCCACCCCTCTCCTCGATAGCCCTGTAATAAAATATACATCCTCCTCAGTGGGCATGTACCACTGGTTGATACCAACCCGGAAAGCCTGTTATTGGGCATTCCACCTTCAGATAAGATGTCTCAAAAAAAAACTATGGTACTTTAGGGAAGTAGCCTCCTCATAAAACTTGAGGAGGCCAACTTGCCTAAGGAGCCCTTGCGTCGCTACTATAATAGGGTGAGGGTATGCATCTCTCTCCCTCTCCCTTGCCTCCCATAGGAGAACCATGTTATACTGTTCCGCATGTTTTTGTTGTTGTTTCCCCTCTTCTCTCCTTTCATGTCTCTAAATGATTGACATATTAAACACAATTTTTTTATTAAATGACACATGTATTTACAAATATAAGTATATATTTATTTTTTGAAAAATAAATAAAACAAGAGTCGGTGCACCAAAAACACAGTCATGAACCAGTCCCGGTGCGTCACACCACATAGCGCACCAGATTCGGTGCACCTCATGATATCGACCGCATCGGAAGCGATGCTCCAGAAAATGTTTTAGTGTACCGTTCACTATGTACGGTGTCAGGAGGTCAGTGCACTGACTTCACTATCCGCCCGGGGCTTATAACTAAGTCAACACACCACCCTCCTACTACTGCACATAGTCGTCGGTGCAATATTTTAAGATGTCGCACCGTTGACCTAGGCCAAATACGGTAAGTCGTGCGTTGACAAAAATAGTTGGCCCGGGGCAGTGATTTCAGTCAACGCACCGCTCCACCATAGTTGAACTAGGTCAACAATGCGTCCAGGTGGCTAATTGCACCACTCTTTTTAAAAAAAATTAAGTAACATCATGCGCCTGTGGTATCCGCCCTGAAATCAGTTTACCAGCCTGAACCGGTTGACAATTTCAAATTGCGGTTTCGATGCGCTGAAAACATTACCCACCCCGGGGCTGGTAAGTTCGTCAATGCATCGAGTTGTCGTGATACACCATTGTCGACGATGCGGCCTGGTAACCGACCGCACTGCAATTTTTATTTATTTTTTAAATAACACGGTGAGTCGAGCGGTACCGCGTCAGAACCAGTGCAGATAACGTCAGCACCGATTGTGGTGCGGCCTATAAATTTACAGGCAGCACTGCAAACCGGTGTGAGCCAAACGGCTCGAGCGCACTGTGCGACAAATTTTTTTATTTTTTTTTAATGGTTAATTTTAAGGTTTTTTCAAATTCTAATCCGCTAAAAGGTTTAATTATGGAAAAACAAGAAAAATATCTATACATTTACCCATCGAGGAGGCATATTGGCTGTACAATTTGCAAAATAAAATTTGTCCACTATTTTATAAAATTCAAGTTGGGGATTGGTGGCAATGCACAACAGCAGTGCGTGCAATAAGTGCAATGGGAGCACGGATGTTAGTGTGGCTCAAACAAGGATAACTTGCACCGGTGCTTGAGAGCTCTGTAGCACTGACAAAAGTGAAAAATGTGGTTTTTTAGTCGTAATTTTTTTTATTTAACCCTGTTCCGGTGCGCGGGGTTTTTACTAGCGTATCGGTGCGTTTGCACTATGCCGCCTCGGGCGGTTTCTGTTTTCGCGCGCATTTAGGAGACACCGGGGCGACCTTGTGGTAACGCATTGGTGCTCTACAGTAATAAGATGCACCAAGCACGTTTTCTGGTGAGCCAATGATTTCTGCGGTTTTTTGGCCATAATTTTGTTTTTTTAAACCCTTTTTCGGTGCATGACATTTGGGGCCCCAATGTGTTTTGATCAGTTCACACAGGGCGGTTTTTGTTCCGCGCACTTTTTATGAGACACCGGGGCGGCTTAGAGGTAATGCATTGGTGCTCTACAGTAATAAGAGACACCGGGAATGTTTTCTGGTGAACCAATGATTTTTGCGGTTTTTTTGGCCATAATTTTGTTTTTTTTAACCCTTTTCCAATGCGCGGTATTACTGGAGCCCCTGTGCGTTACAATAATTCTGCACCAGGCAATTTTTGTTCCCCACGCTTTTTACGAGACACCGGGGCAACTTAGAAGTAATGCACCGGTGCTTTACAGTAATAAGACGCATTGGGAACATTTTCCGGCGAACTAATGATTTCTGCAATTTTTTGGCCGTAATTTTGTTTTTTTTAACCCTTTTCCGATGCGCAGTATTACTGGAGCCCCGGTGCGTTTCAATAATTCCACACTGGGCGGTTTCTGTTCCACGCGCTTTTTGTGAGACATCGGGGTGGCTTAGAAGTAATGCACCAATGCTCTACAGTAATAAGACGCACTGGGAACGTTGTCCAGTGAACCAATGATTTGTGTAGTTTTTTGGGCGTAACTTTGTTTTTTTAACCCTTTTCCGGTGTGCGGAATTTATGGAGCCCTGATGCGTTTCACTCATTCCGCCCCAAGCGGTTTCTGTTCCGCGCGATTTTTATGAGACACCGGTGCTAACAGGCTGACTCGCACCGGTGTTGTTCCTTAATAAAAGGCACCGAGCAGGTGTGTACGGAGTGCACGGTTTCCAGTGTGCCAATGTTTTATGCAGTTTTTTTGCCTTTATTTTTGTTATTTAACCATCTACAGGTGTGCACGTTTTATGGATGCCCCGATGCATTTTCTTGATTCCACACTGGTGCGGAAGTTGTGTAAAGTACTGGTACTCTATAGAATTACAACGCATCGAGTGTGTGTGTACGGAGCGCATGGTGTTTGGTGTGCCAAATTTTTAACTGCACTGGTGCTATGTCACCTTGAATGCACCGGTGGGTTTTTAGGTGATAAGAGCACCGGATGAAAACATCTGCAAAAACCTCTGCCCACCAACCTCCTCTAGTAACCTCCGCTAGAAACAGATGTCTGGGGTATTTTTATAAGGGGTTCCTCAAAAACATCTGCTAGAGGGTCTTTTCCTTGTAGTGTTTTATCTATGGTGGATTATTATTAAGGGCGAATTTTGGGCCAATGGAGAAGGGCCACGTGGCGCAGCCAGAGGTTGTCATGTGCCCTCCCGCATGGCAAGGTGGATGGCATACATTATTATGGAAAGGTCGAAATTAAATTCTGAATGCAAGGTTTGACCATAGTTATGGCAGTATATATTATTTACAAACCTTATTCCAAAGGTTTGAACCATAGTCGAATATCATCGTAAATAACGTAATATATTATTCGCGTATCAACATTAAAACCAAATTTCATAGAATAAGGTTCATCCATATGGTCTTCAACAAAATTTTATGGCAGGGGTCAGGGTCTAATCCACGACCACCCACGCAGAGCTCCAATGAGTTACCACTATACCATCCACCGTGTTCCTTACCCTATAGGGACACCACCACTATTTGAAGTTTGTAACGCATTGATTTGGGGGTCTGGAGGGGGTCATCCCCCTCCCACATGTCCGAGCGTTGAAGACCGTGACCCAAGATAGATCCAGCGGGAGATTAAAACAGAATTAAAATGTGGTTAGTTAACGATAATTTGTGGTTAGGCCACGTAAATTATATTTAGCGCTACAATGAGATTTTCGTTAAGCACGCCCTTAACAACACGTTAACCACACTTAAATATCCACTTATCCAGAATTAAATGTGGATTATCTTAGCGATGCTTTTGGTTGAACCGCCAGATGCAGAAGAATCTCCACATTTAGTGGAGTTAACTAGCGGACTTCCAGAATTAGTGGAGAAAAACTAGGAAAATTTGGTTTTGCCATAACTGAGGCAATTTTTGACCAATTGTGGCTCAAGAAGAGTCATTCTTGGTAGATTTGGATGTTTTGGAGCCATTGGAGTAGGTTGTAGAGGCAACAGGAGACTGTAAAAAACATTTTTTCACAATTGAAGGTAATACAAAGGCCCACACTATGAAGCTGGACCAAGGAGATGTAGCCCAGGAGGGGTGAACTCCTTCATCAAAAAATTGTGTATTTGTTTATGTTATTTGTGCTTGCTATGTTTTTATATGCTTCTATTCAGCATTGAGTTTCCATGATTTTAAGTTCATGAAATATACTTAATCTCATCATGTTTAATGAATTTTCAATCATAAACACATGTATAAACCTTTGTATAAGAAGAAAACCAAAGCACTTTCATGTTAATTCTGAAACTGATATTAGCACAACATTAACTAACAATAAATTTCAGATCACACCCCTATTGGGTATCATGACATCCCTTCATTGTGCCATTGTCAAATGTCTATATGCCTTGCTCCTTGTTAGAGGTTGGTATGTACCAATTTGTTGGCCATTTGTTCAAAAATTTTGGCACTATATACTAATCAATTTTGCATCAAAACTTCAACCATTATTTGTTATCATCCATGTGTGCCTATATATGCATGTAGTGAGGGGTAGGAAAAAAATTTTCTACTTCCTTGTAAGATTTAGTGACCTGTACCAAAATGTCTCATAAATTTAGAATAGCATGATTGATGAATTATTTCCAGATACAAAAAATAATACTTCTATTAATATGGCTCTTCTTATCATAAGTATGTGAGAATAATCCAAATCTAGGTGAGACGAATTCTAGCTTGTCAAGTGGGAGAAATTTATATCCTTAGGAACTTTCCATTTCATCGAAGAAATCAGAATCAACATCCACACATATTGGAAATTTACATTCATGTTTTGTGCCTCCAAGTAGTCCTACATTAATTCATTGAGGGGGAATGTTTCCCATTTCATTTGTGCATTTTTTTGTAGAAACCACCACTCCCACAGGACATTACTCCTTTTGGAACTTCATGAGAAATTTGCATGCCATCAATTATCCAATGAACTACACTTACTCATCAATTATAGAGGAGATTAATATCCCTCATTGATTGTGATATGTGCCATATTTTTCTATCACCTCCTTAGCAACAAATTTTTCATTATTTTTGTCAAAGAGAGGTTCTAGATCCTCTCCCACCATAGAAAACCCAGTAATCCTAGATATGCGATGTTAATCAATTTATTTGAGCTCATCAAGCCACATAAATCCATCATTGAACCAGGTGGCTCCAGAGACACAGACACGACAAAGAGGGCTTATGAAATCTCAAAAATCAAAGCGTTCAGATTGCTCTCAAACTAGGTTCAAGTTGAAGATCTCATCGTCCTGATCACAACGGTGTGAATGGTTCGTCAAACCAAGCTCATATGCGAAAGTTAGAGGCGATCAAAGTTCTGGGGCTGACTAGGTGACATGGCAGGTTAAAGAGGACACATTTTCATAGAAATCTAGAAATTGGATTCTGGTCAGATCCGGCCGAATTCTGGGCGAATTTGTGGGGTCGTTAAAAATACTCCTACGATAAAAATTCGAGAAATTTAAAAATGGATTCTTTGTTAATTAAAATAAATAAATAAATATTAAGGGGTGGCGGGCCATGACCCCCTCCACCCCCATCGCACATCACATAACGTATCATTTATGGTGAATCCAATTAAAGTGGAGCTGGCAGGAGTTGAACCCGCCTATGCCACGTGGGCTAGCCCCCGATGGGCGGTCCCATGTGGCAACATGCCCACACAAAATGCCGACGACCCACATTTAAAGCAAACAATTTTTAAAACAAAACTTAACCAATTACCTTATTTTCCAATGCACCCAACAAAATCCACATTGTAAAATTTTCCTCCAAATAATATTTAAACCCTTCATTCACAAGTGCACCCAGGTAGACCCAACACGCAGTTCGAGGCAGGATGGGGCACGAATTTTGATGCTTGCAAAATATTTTGATTCAAAGGAGGTAAAATTTATCTGTGTCAGAATGTATTGATATTTGTATGCATTTTTATCAGAATTTCGCTGGGAGCAGTGGTTTTGTAGATTCCCTATGGAGGAGAACCTTTAGGAATCTTAAGGATTCCTTGGAGGCCAAAATTCGCCGGTGTCAGAATGAGGTCAACTTTATACTCATTCTTCTCAAAATTTCACAAGGATATCAATGGTGAGATGAGATTCTTGTTTTGAGTTGCAGATTCTTAGATTCCCTGTGGAGCAACATCATTGAGGAATCTAGGGGGAATCTAAAAGATTCCCTAAAACCCATATTTCAATAGTGTTAGAATTCAGAAAATTGACAGTCATTCCTACACCTCTCAGGAACACGAGTTCAGCAGTGCAGTCAAATTTTCCATCTGAGCCTTATGTTTTTCAGCCACTTTTCAAAGTGCAGTTGCAGGTGTTAACATTTAGTGAGTGAGCAGTCGATTTCATGCCTTTCGATGCCACGATTGCAATGGTGATTTTAGATCCAGAAGCTGAGAAACCTATTCTTTAGTCATCATTAGTGTGAGGTATATGTAGTGTGATCATGTACTTCTTTGTCTCTTTGCTATGATATGCATTGCGCTATATAGATCCCCACTTGATGTTTGATGCGGGCCCTTGATTTTGTTCTTGATCTGAGATGTAATTTCTATCATGGATTATCATTTATGTTTGAGATCCCTTTGTTTCCATGTTGGCGGGATACTCATTGTCACATGTATGTTTGATTGAGATCCCTTTTTTTCCATGCTGGATGGATACCCATAGTTGTTATGTGTGAGTTTATGTCATGCTGATAGGAGGTTTGTTATGAGTGAGAGTTCCTTGCAGCAGAACGCCTCGTGGAGAGACTTTTCCACTCATGTTGAGGGCTGAATTCCTTGTATGATAAGAAAACAACGTCCTTGTACATTTTCACATTTACAAGACTGAATGAAGCGGCCAACACCATCGAGACACTGAGGCCCAGAGATGTAGTCCACACTAGAAAAAATAAATTATTAAACCTCTTGGGTTTTTTGTCGTATGATTGTTGACATGTTTTCCTCTTGATTAAATCTGCATGTGTTCATTAATTCTTTTGATAAATTGTAATTCTAACACATCAACCGAAGTAAAATGTCTTGGTTAAAGGGGTATCCGAATTTTACCCAGATCAATCATGTAAATAACTTAAGAGAAACTTATCTTCAAGAATGCATTTAGAATTGCATATAACAGAGAATATTAATAAAGTAACTTAAACCACATGGAAAGAAGTAGAAAAACATAAGAAAACATGAGATCAAAGACACAATAATTTGATTACAGAGTTCACCCAATGTGGGCTATGTCTTTGGGCCCTACTCAACAGTGAGGAGGCCTTCTTTTATTAAGTGGCATCAAAGAAATCAGTTACAAGAAACTTTACAAAAATGACCCTTATACCTCAATTTCGGAAGATGGCCTAAAAATGGAGAGTTCAATTGGAGAAACGGACGTCACCACTAGATTCGTGTTGTGAAATCATGCAAAATCAACTATAAATTTTTTGAATTCTCACACTGGCACCTTTGGTCCTCTAAGGGAATCTTTCTGGCATCTTCGCAGATCCCTCACTCATGGTTTCGTTTCCTCCTCCTCTTAGGGTTCCATGGCCCTTTTTCATTAGCCTGCTCCTAGTCGAATGAATTGGATGGCTCATTTATAATGTTGTGGGCAGAGTTAACAATATAGGGTCATTGGCCCATTTGTAAAGCACCCAAATTGGAGCGGGTAGGTTGCGAGTTCCAACCCCACCAACCCCCCCATATGGAATGGCATGTTATTTAGTTTTATTTCCATGTTTAATTTTTGAATTTTTTTTTTGGGGCCGCCCGGGAGGCGGGGCGACTAGACTTGCAGGGTGGGTTCAAGCCCCTTTGGTCTCGGTGGTTATGACATATGGCGCGGGGCATGTGGTGGATCCGCCTTTGGAGGCTTGCCCCCATATTATATGTTATATATATGATATATAGTCATGGGCTCGCCCACCCTCGATTTTTTTTTTTTAATTTATACTATATATAATACAATTTGGTGGGGGTGGCAGCCCGCCACCCTAATTACATTTTTTTTTAAAACAATATAGTCATTTTTAATCTGCCAGAAAATAAGGGTCACTCAAAAAATTAAGTAGGTGACAAATTCACCTATTCTGATGGTTAGTTTCTGTGCGCCAGATCACGTCCAAATTGTTGCCTTGTTAAGACTGCACTTGGCCAAGTTTCACCAAAACTTTGACCAACTATAACCTGAGCATATGAATTCAGATTTAGTGTCGTTCACACCGTTGGAATCAAAGTGGCAAGCACTACGATCTAGTCCTAATTTCACTTCCTTCTAGTAACTTTGATTTTTTAGGTATTTTCAAGGCCACTTTTATTTCGAGATCCTCCTGGATCATTCCTCCTAGATCATTCCTCCCCACTAAGGATATTTTTTTCCTCCAAAAGCATGACCACATTCTGCACACTATCTATGTCCTCATCAAGCCACACTGTCAACATCTACATTTCATGCAAATCTGGTACATTATTTGCAATCACATACAAAACCACACATGACTCAAACAACCCCATACTTTTCAAGAGTTTATAATACTCACTCTTTGGTCAAGTTTACATCATAATATAAATAAATACCTTAGCTATCAATCAAAGATAAAAACATAATCTTTTATTTAATAAGTGATGGAAAACACATCATCACTTGTACATTTATATTGAAATGGATGATTTACAAACTATAGCCATGACAAGCAGCTACACCTAGTAAAAACATCTCTTACTCAACAAAGTGAATGGGTCATCTCCCTGTGTTGGATTCTCTTGTTGAATATCTTCACCAACTAGTTTCTTCACAGGTGCTTTTTGAGCTTGGAGTGTCTGGCACACAAATTTATGGTGTCCATCCTTATTGCAGTAACTACAATGATTCTTTCTCCTCCAAACTTTCAGGATTGTCTTAGAACAATTTCTCCTCGTGTGCCTCTGATAAGTTCTTGTGGAATCCACACTATCACTAGAATTAAATGAGGTGCTTTCACCATATGTCATTGGTTGGTCACAGACTGTCTTGGAGCATTCCCCAACTTCCTTCATGACTGTTACACTAAAAATTGTCACCTTGACATTCTGCTGACTATATGAGCTCATTAACACTCATACATACCTCCTTTGCAAGTCTTACAACCTTTAATCCTCATGTCAAGCCCTGAAACAGGAGGAAAAACCCTAAAAATTTCTGAAACTTTGGGTACGCATGTAACATGAAGCATGCCTGCGTTCCTAGCTTGGGTACGCAGGTAATGCATGGCTTACCTGCGTTTTAGAACGCAGTTTTCCTTAAGAATGCCTGCGTACCCTCCTCAAAGTCAAAAAGGCGAGAAAGTAAAGTCAAAAAAGTGGTTTGAGGTCAATTCTAGAAGGTTCTAGATGAGAATTTTTGGGGATGAGTACGCTTTGATAAGGTGCATGTATCCCTCTCCTTAAGGAACTAATCCCTTGATGTGAGGAGTCTATCCCTTTGAAGGAGGATTCTATCCCTACAAAGGTGGAATCCTAACCTCCTCATCTACTCTATAAAAGGAGGCATTGGGTAGCCTCAAAGGGTTAAGAAGTTTTTGGAGATTGAGAATTGGAGTTCAAGCTTTATCTGTGATTGAGTTGAAGTTCTGTTGAGATTTAGACTTCTTTCTACTGAGATTTTGAGAGGAAAGATCACATACCTCTTTTTGCTCCTGGAGGAAGAGTGCAAGACTTATCAAAGTAGATGAGACTCCTGCTTCGGACCCTGGGAAGGCCTTTCAAACATCAAGGCAAAGGTTGTAAGGTTCTTCTGTATATTTTAAGATTAATACGATCAAGTTTTGTTTTTCTCAATAGATTGTCGTTCGATTGTTTATTTCAATAAGGTGTCGTTTGATCGTTTATTTCATAGATTCCTTGATGACTATGATAGGTATGTTTTATAATTATTTGTTATATAGGTGCTATTTAATATTTGCTTGTTTGTGATTGCAGGTCGATGAAAGACGACACTTTCTTGCGACGAAAGAACTCTTGTTGCGATGAAATATCTCTTGTTGTGACGAAAGGATTTTGGTGCGACGAAAGCACTATGACCGCAAATAAGCATTTGGATCTAAGGTAGGATCGACACCTTCATAGCATTTATTTGTAAAACAAATATATCTAGAGAAACACAAACTTAGTTGTTCGTTTGTTGCTACATTGTCTTCTGACACTAGGGAGATCGGTCTTGTCCGCAAGAACGATTTATCCGACCAACAAATTATTTTTGGAAGCCTGCGGGACCGCACCTATTACTTTTGGAAGCCTGCGGACCCTGTTAAATTTTGGAAAAACTCTAGATTTCTTTTTTCTAGTTTATTTTAGATTCAATTTAGGATTCTTAGCATCTACCCAGATCTGTATTTCTCTGTCAAAAATCTCTTGTTTCTAAATTTCTTTCAACAATTTTTCATCTCATCAATCTCCATTAAGTTAATTGGGTGTTTTTAGTCTCTTTTTTGAGAAATTCTTAATTTTATTTCCTTTGTTCATTACTTGGAGGTTTGTCTCAGTCTTTTCACAATTTTACATCTTTTTGCTTTTGTTTTTGCAAAAAAAATTTCCCCCTGCTCGATTGGCTAAATTGTGTATGAGTGTTAATCGCCTTTGAGTGTTTTTTGATCTTTGGAACTCTCACCTGATTTTCTTGACTTGCACTTGATTGGTTCTTAGATTACATTAGAATCATATTGTGTTTGAGAATTCTCTTTCATAGATCACATTTTCATAATTAGAATTCTCATTTTCAGAATATGAATGAAAAATGTGCATAGATTACATTTGCATACTTTTCAAGTGAATTGTGCATAGATTACAATTGCATAGTTTACATTCTGAAAAATCAATCATAGATTTAGATCAATTTTCTTTGATTTGAATTTAGATGTTTTTATGCTTGTTTTAAAAACACAAAAATATAAAAAATTGCTTTGGGATTGATTTGTATTAGTTTTTCTTGATAAAATTAGTGCATTAGAGAATTTGTTATATTTTCTCTTAGTGATCAATTTTTGCATTGTTGGAAGTGAATGGAAACTCTCTCCTTACATTAGTTAGGATTCATCAAATTGAAAAGATTGCATTATCATATTCGATTGCATTCAGTTTTGGGTCGGGTCATAACACCATTGGTTTCGTATCCATTTACCCTTTTGAGTAATAACAGCCTAATAACACAACGCTTAAATAAAATTCATTTAGTAATTTTTACATTTTTAGGGCTCTTTCCACCAATCTAGCTCAGGATTAGTGCTTTGGAATAGGTTGTAGTTAAATTTCCAAGGCAACAAAAACAAACAAGTAGATAAATCTTGCGGTAGGAAATAAATCCAATTGTAATTGGTACAATCTGGGAAGCTTTTCTTAAAGAATTCAATCACGAGATCATGTTCGAACCTTTGAAACAATCAATTCTGTTTCATTGGGGAAGATAGAAGATTTTGCGCACATTACAAACGGTAAACCTCGGATTAACCATTGTCGAGGAGCCTGGGGTCACTTGTCGGTAAACCTTGGATTGACCATGTCGAGGAACCTTCAAGGGGATTCAACTTTGTTACTCTGCCCTTGCACGTGGAATCGGATCGTAGACTGTTCCCCTAGTTGTATTTGTTACTGTTGGTAACCTTAATGTCCATAAGCTTAAGATTATTTCCTAAGGTGACGGTGAAGGAAAGATCTCACTGTACCTGGAGCAGACGTCGACTAGACTCACTTGGACTCTCTGGGGGGTTTTCTTCACTTGAGATGGTTTTGTGAAGAAACTTGTGCCAGTCTGTTTCATTAAGAAGGTTGTCGGGGTAACTGTTCCAACCACTCTTTCTGTATTAAATTCTACAATGTTGGATTTCATCACCGACTAGTGTTTTTAGTACGGGAAGTTACTGTTTGTGTGTGGTTTGACTCCTAGATTTGATAACGCGTGTTAATTTGTTTGTTTTTACTTTTAGATACCATACGTGTGAATTGTGAATTTTAATTTGTAGGTGTGAATTGTTAATTGTTAATTTTAGTTTTAAATTGTTAATAAAATTCACTGAAGTTGAATATAATGGCAACTGTTCCGGAATTTACCAACCAAGGAACCCCTCTTAACGAGAATCCTAGTACTTTTCCTTGCTTTGGAAATGTTGGTCCTCGTTATATGGCTACTTTGTAATTACCTAGATTTACAATAGGTTTACCGATATGGTTATTGTCAACTTCGTTAGCCCCGAATACTCCAATTGTTCCACCTCAACCGGATGCTTCACTTCAACAGAGTTCACCATCTCAACATCACCAACCTTCTGTTGACCCTTTACCTTCTTCGCCTAATATTTCTTCCTCCATTTCTTCCTCTTCGCTTGGTAAAAGCCTTGACACTAATAACCAGGTGGCTAGGAAGAAGAAGAAAGGGAAGAAGAAGCAAGATAAGAAAGAAGTCAACCAACCAACCATGGCTGTAATTGTTAGTTGTGTTGAGGAAACCTCCAACATGCATCGTAAACCAAAATACCCTTGCAAGCTTTGTAAGGGTGACCACTTCCTTGTTAATTGTCCTGGTATTCCTAAGGTCTTGGAAGTATGGTCAGAAAAATCTCATCAACTTTCCATTGATCCATCAACCAGTGATAGTCAGGTTCCTGGGAAAAAGGGTAAAGTTAGGTTTCCTTGTAAGTTATGCAAAGGGAGTCATCAAACTCACATTTGCCCTCACATGGATGAAGCCTCAAAATTATTGGAAAACCTTACTATTCCACAGCAAGAATTTCCAACTGGTTACCGTAAACTTTCTCCCAACCTACCGTCAACTGACGGAGTGATTGATCTAATTTCAAGTACAGTCGATCCCACTCTTCCATTGGAGAGTGAAACTCAGGTTGATGGTCAATTAGTTGAACAAGTGGTCGATTCGATTTCACATTCGGTCGATCCCATTATCCATGTAGAGAATGAACTTCATACTGCTCAAGTTCTTCTTGTTACATCAGATTCTTCTATGTCGGGGGGAATTTCACCTGTTTCTACAGAACCCCCTCCAAGTACTGAGGTCTTTTAATTTGATTGGAATAGACTGACAGAACCTTGTCTTCCTTCCTCTATCCCTTTCCAAATCATTGTGAAGTTTGGTGGTAGGGACATACAACACACACAGGTAGATGAAGGTGCTTCTATTAGTATTTTATCCTCAACTTTTTGGAAAGCTTTGGGTTCCCCTCAGCTTGTGCCTATTACGCAGAATTTGAAAGCTTTTAACAGAACCATTAGTGAACCTTTAGGGATCCTTCCTAAGTTTTCTATTACTTTGGAAGGCAAAATTGTCTGTATTGATCTTATGGTAGTTCGAGGTCCCTTGGATTTCAATTTACTCCTTGGGCGAGACTATGTTTATGCAATGAAAGTTGTTGTATCGACACTCTTTCGCGTGATGTATTTCCCTCACAATGGCAATATTGTGACTGTAGACCATCTTTCATTCCCTAGTCTTGTTTCGACTACCAATAATATGACACCCCTAAATGTTCCTGATTTTAAAGTGGTATCTACCCCGCCACGGGTTAATTATGTGGCAACTAGTCCCATGTTTTCAGTTACTGATGTAAGCGAGCCTCTCAATGTTTGCTCATCTTCCTTTGACTTAGATCCGATAATTGACATGGAAAACTCTATGGGATTATTTGAACGCGATGTTCTTATCCCTTTTGAGTCCCTTGACATGTGTTCCATCCAGAGAACTATTCTTCCTTTTGATGAAGACCTCTTGGAAGCCATGATTAAGGTGTGTCCATTGACATGTGTTTCTTCCAGTTGGAAGCCATGATCAAGAGTCCGAGGATAGTTCCTTTTACTGTGTCAACCTCATTAAAAAATGAATCAGTAGGTAGATTGTAGAGAGTAGATTGATAGATTAGAAATAAGTAATTTCTGAGGATAGTTCCTATTACTGAGTCAACCTCATTAAAAAATGAATCAGGTATGAGGACAGTTCTTTTCCTGTGTCAACCTCATTAAAAAATGAATAAGTGAGTCCGAGGATAGTTCCTTTTACTGTGTCAACCTCATTAAAAAATGAATCAGTGGCTGCTGAGGATAGTTCCTTTTACTGTGTCAACCTCATTAAAAAATGAATCAGTTGGTCTGAGGATAGTTCCTTTTACTGTGTCAACCTCGTTAAAAAATGAATCAGTGTGTCCGAGGATAGTTCCTTTTTACCTGTCAACCTCATAAAAATGAATCACAGTGTCCCAGGATACTAGCAAAAATGTCAACTCATGCAAAGTCGAACCATCGAGTCTGGTGAAAATTCTTTACTATGTCAACCCTGAATAAAAAATGAATCATGAATCGGGTGATGTCTATAGTCATTTCACCGTGTCAACCTCGTTAAAATGAATCGTTGGTCGGCGAGGTGAGAGTTCTTTTACTATGTCAACTTCTAAGAAAATGAATCAACAAGCATGAGGATGTCGTTCGTGTCAACCTCATTAAATGAATCGGTAGGTAGATTGTAGAGGGTGGATTTTAACAGATTAGAAACAAAGTAAGCCGAGAATAGTTCCGTTATTGAGTCAACTCGTTAAAAATGAACCGTATGAGGACAGCTTCTTTCCGTGTTTAATCTCTCAAGAAATGAATCCGCTTAGTCGAGGTGGTTCTCGTTACTGAGTCAACCTCGTTAAAAAATGAATCAGGTATGAGGACAGTTCTTTTCCTGTGTCAACCTCATTAAAAAATGAATCAGTAGGTTATATAGGTAGATTTTAGAAAGTAGATACGAGGATAGTTTCTTTTACGGTGTCAACCTCGTTAAAAAATGAAACATGTAGAAGAGGAAAGTTCCTTTTACTATGTCAACCTCGTTAAAAAATGAATCATTAGTCGTAGGATAGTTCCCGTTACCGAGTCAACCTCGTTAAAAAATGAATCAAGTATGAGGAAAATTCTTTTCCTGTGTCAACCTCATTAAAAAATGAATAAGTAGGTTATATAGGTAGATTGTAGAGAGTAGATATGAGGATAGTTTATTTTACGGTGTCAACCTCGTTAAAAAATGAAACATGTAGAAGAGGAAAGGTCCTTTTACTGTGTCAACCTCGTTAAAAAATGAAACACGTTGCCATGAGCATAGTTCTTTTCCTGTGTCAAGCTCGTTAAAAAATGAAACAAATCCTCCCCTAATTGAGTCGAGTCTTTGACTAGATCTCGTAAATGTTAAGTCATATATTTAGGTTAGTTATTTCAGTTTTTTCATAATTTTCTTACAGTTTTAGCTCGGGTCTTTCATATGATCTCGTAAATGAACCTTCATTCCATCCAGCTATGAATTACTAGTAGTCTATTTAGTTGAATGAAATGAAGCTAGGGGGGCATGCGCTCTAACAAATTACGCTTAGGGGGCATTAAAACCTATCTAAAGCATAGTTTTTCTCTGTTTCAAGCTTTTGTAAAAATGAAACCTATCTCGAGTCAATTTCGGTTATTTTCAAGACTCGTTAAACTCATGAAAATACTGAGATGATTTTGCTATCTTTCATTCTCATAAAACACATGAAAATGCCAAGTTCTTTCTGTCTTTTCCTGCTCATAAATTAAATTGGAAGTCGGCCACAGGAGTATATTTTTATCCCTTTTTCGAACTCGTTAAAACTTATGAAAAAGTGAAAACCATGAGTACATTTTTATCCCTTTTTCGAACTCGTTAAAATTTACAGAAATAGAAAAACTACTGAGTATAATTTTATCACTTTTTTGGACTCTTGAAAATTATAAAAAAGTGAAATATCGAGTTCTCTTTTAAGCCCTTTTCATACTCTTTAAATATGAAAATATTGTCGAGTACTTGACTATTCAAACTCGTTAAAGTAAATCAATGATCGTCCCTTCAGTATAAGTTTACCCCTTTTACGGACTGAAATGGACTATTTACGAAAAAGGTATATGTTGACTAATGTGGTCAATAGAGTTCTCTCCCACATTATTTTATCCTTTTTCGAGCTCGAGAGACTAAATTTACAAAAAATTACTCCCATGGAGTCTTCTTAAGTTTTTTCTTTTGACTCCCTAAAATTGAAAAGACATCGAGTTTCTCCTATATTCGACTCGTTAAAATTTAACAGTAAAGGACCTCTGCCTCAATTTAAAATAGAAACTAAACCGTCAATTCTCTTCTTAAAGGTTCGAATTTTAAACTAAGTTGGACTCATCCGAAGGATGAGCTTATAAACAAGCAAATGTTATCCTCCTCAAGCTTGTCAAAAATAAAGAGGTACTTGCCAGAAATGGTGGGGGAAAAGAGAGAAAAATGAACCTGTTTGTTGTATTTTGATTATTTGGAAAACCATTAACCACTCTTGAACAGGACACTTTCAATCATCTGGGTTGGGAAATCCTTTGCCTAATAGTTAATCAAACCTCATTTGAAAGTCTTCATTCGGTTTCTGGGTATTAGCTTTGGGTCAACTGTCACCAAGCCATCTGCAGTGTCATTATGTGTTCAAGAGGACAGTTCAAATAAACCATTCATCTGCAAAATCTCTGTCATCCATTTTGACCATCCCTGAGTCAGTCCTTGCTAACATATTTCTTCAAAACTTTATCTATGATTTCGTGTTGTGGGCTTGCCTACGACGGATCACTTTCTATCGACGACAAATCTTTATCTAGGAAGTTGATCCAGAAATCGTCAGTACCTTGAAATCTGCATGCCTAAATGGCAGGTTTCTCGCCTTCAACAACAGGTTGCATCATTGACCTTTGATCGAATGATTCCGTGACATGTTCGACTTCAGCTCATTCATTCACATTTCATGGATTGTACTGAGTACTTTGAGAGCCATTGACATTACTGGTGGTTTCTCTCACACTTGTTAACAGTTCACATCATTGACTGGTAATCAAGTGTTTTCTACCATGTTCGACTTCAATACATTTAATCGCATGGATAGAATCGTACTAGTTCGGGAAGCGGAAATCAAGACCCTGGATCTAGTTTCCACCATCCAGGCTGTGAGGAGTTTTATTATTATACAGTAGACTTTTCATTACAGATGGCTGCGTCCATGCTATGTCTACACTATTGATGTAATATTAAAATCATTTCTGTATCAGAACAAGTTTAATTAGTTTTAATCTGAGTATGGGAATGCCTACCTCAGCGATGATATGATTACATATATATATTTTGCATTGAATGTTTTTATAGGTTCTGACTGGGGTGTCCACAGGATGATCCTTGAAATGATAAAGTACTTCACTCTTCATATATGACAAACTTCATCTTCATCTATTTCAGACTTTGCACTTTAGGGGCCAATCTGTTACACTAAAAATTGTCACCTTGACATTCTACTGACTGTATGAGCTCATTAACACTCATACATACCTCCTTTGCAAGTCTTACAACATTTACTCCTCATGTCAAGCCCTGAAACAAGAGGAAAAACCCTAAAAATCTCTGAAACTTTGGGTACGCATGTAACATGACGCCTGCCTACGTTCCTAGCTTGGGTATGCAGGTAATGCATGGCTTACCTGCGTTTTAATATGCATTTTTCCTTAAGAATGCCTGCGTACCCTCCTCAAAGTCAAAAAGGCAAGAAATTAAAGTCAAAAAAGTGGTTTGAGGTCAATTCTAGAAGGTTCTAGATGAGAATTTTTGGGGATGAGTATGCTTTGATAAGGTGCATGTATCCCTCACCTTAAGGAACTAATCCCTTGATGTGACGAGTCTATCCCTTTGAAGGAGGATTCTATCCCTACAAAGGTCGAATCCTAACCTCCTCATCTAATCTATAAAAGGAGGCATTGGGTAGCCTCAAAGGGTTAAGAAGTTTTTGCAAATTGAGATTTTGGAGATTGATAATTGGAGTTCAAGCTTTATCTATGATTGAGTTGAAGTGATATTGAGATTTAGACTTCTTTCTACTGAGCTTTTGAGAGGAAAGATCACATACCTCTTTGTGCTCCTGGAGGAAGAGTGAAAGACTTATCAAAGTAGAGGAGAATCATGCTTCGGACCCTGGGAAGGCCTTTCAAACATCAATGCAAAGGTTGTAAGGTTCTTCTGTATATTTTAATATTAACACAATCAAGTTTTGTTTTTCTCAATAAATTGTCGTTCGATTGTTTATTTCAATAACCTGTCGTTTGATCATTTATTTCATAGATTCCTTGATCACTATGATAGGTATGTTTTATAATTATTTGTTATACAGGTGCTATTTAATATTTGCTTGTTTGTGATTGCAGGTCGACGAAAGACGACACTTTCTTGCGACGAAAGAACTCTTGTTGCGACGAAAGATCTCTTGTTGCGACGGAAGCACTACGACCGCAAATAAGCATTTGGATCTAAGGTAGGATCGACACCTTCATAGTATTTATTTTTAAAACAAATATATCTAGAGAAAGACAAACTTAGTTGTTCGTTTGTTGCTAGATTGTCTTCTGACACTAGGGAGATCGGTCTTGTCCGCAAGAACGATTTATCTGGCCAACAATGACATATCCAAGTCCTGCATAATGAGTAAATTCCTCCACTTTGATGGGATTCACAATGCCTTGGCCATTAATGTTGATAACCCTTTCCTTGATACCCCATTTTCTTCAACAATTTGATCCAATTCCTGTAGTATGTCTCTCAAAAGCAACAAAATCATCATCATAAAAAATACATGAAATTGAAGAATCACTTTTTACCTCAAGCTTGTTATGCTGCAACTTTTAAAGGCCTCTCCTTGGCTTGTAACTGATGTTTCAACCTTTTTTTTATCCTTATCTACTTCTTGTGGGAGTGTACTTAGTTCATATTTCTCCGCATGAATACTTTGGTTGATTTCTTTAAGTTCTTGGAGCCATGCCACATTTGGCTCCCTTTTCATCTTTGGTACAACATTTACTGAAATATTTGTCTCATTGCCCAAATCAGAACCCGTGTTGATGGGTTCATCTGATTCAATCCCAAGAATTGTAATCTTCATTTTGTCACCTGAATATGATCCTAGGTTGATTGGTTCACCACCTGAAAATCTCGCATCTGTGATCTTCTCATCCTCCTCTGATTCAGATTCTTGGTCTTGTTGCATGGTTGAAAATGTCTCTTGTTTCTCTTTTATGTCATTCCTCTTAGGTATGAATTCTTGATGTAGTTTCTAAAATTTCTCCTTATCATGCCCTTCTTTCTCACAATGAGTACGAGAGGGATTTTCTCCTCTTCTCTTAGCTGTAGTTTTCCTCTTTGGGAAGTCATATTGTTCATGATTCCCCCTACTTTCAAGATGCACAACATTCACACTAGCTTCATCAATAGTTTTAGGTTCAAATAATAATAAAGAATGATGAAAATAACTATGCAAAGAGATGATATATTTCATCAAAATCTCAGGAGTGTCTAGTGGAACATTCAACGCTAGTGCTTGTTTCCTAAACTCCTATGTAAAATTTAGAAATTTTTTACCTTTACCTTGTTTCAAATGTCGCCATTCCATCATGGTTTTCTGTCTGTAACCTAATGGGTAAAGCTATCCCCTTAAAGCATAAATGAACTCATACTAATATGATAAATTTTTATGACTATTCTTACCACTTTGTTGTAGCTTTCCTTCCCACTAGAAGAAAGTAGTGCCACTCAATCGAAGGGATGCTAGTTGGATCTTGGCTTCATCCTGTTTGATTTGTTGTATGTGAAAATACACTTAAACCTATCTTATCCAGTTATGTAGATTTTCTTCATTATATTCTGCACTAAATACAGGTAAATCAAACTTGACATCTAGCTTGAAAAGGGGATTTTTATATGCATTCCTCTTATTCATGTTAGAATGGTGAGAAGAGGAAGACTAATAACTTTCACTAGATGATAGAGACGGAGGAGGATCTCCTCCTCCACCTTCATGGTGTACCAATGCATGATCCTCAGGCTATTATTTTCATGCTTGATTTTCTTCTCATATTATGCAAATAGGTTGGCAACTTTGTCTGCCATGTTCATGAAGAAGATATTGTGATAATTTCACTCTTCTTCATCTTGTTACACACCATTTTTTCACCATGACATTTTACTGTCCACATGGGTCTATCACCATCCATATCATGTTTCCTTAGAGGTAAAAAACACTCATGTTCCTGAACCAAGTCTTGTAAATTGGAGAAAAGCTCTTTAAAACCTTTAAAATATTACCTGTGCACTTTTTATAGCCTTTTAATATGCATGCGTTGATGCTTCTTCCATTAGTTGCGGTGATCGCTGCTCTGTTTGCCACTAAAACCTGCACACCCCCATAAAAAGCAAGTAAATATAAAAAATAACTTCTATAAGCCTAGTTGGTTGAATATTTTCCCAACTGGAAGCCTCAAGAGTCGCACCAATTTGAGATTTATCCATCTACTCATGGAGCTTATCCCCTGGCTAAAGGAACCCAAATCCCTTCATAGGAGGAACTCATCCCTCTCTCAATGGATATGAAACTATATCAATCTCTCTATAAATTGAGCTAAAGTTCCAGGTTGAAGGGTATATACTAATTTTTCTAGATTATAAGGATGAGAGAGTTCATAGAGTTCATAGTTTATGAACTAGTAAGTTGTTGTTGGTGTCAGAGTCGGTATCTTCATCCCTCCGTCAGAGATCAAATTTCTCTTTTTGCATTTCATTTTAGGTGTCTCACTCAGTTCAGTCAGCTGCATTCCATTAGGGGCATGGATCATCTGACGGTAGGGTCTTGTCACTCATATCCCTCATTTCTTGTACCTGCTGGTCTATTTTTGTTCGTTAAAATCATGTACAGTCATGTTTGGTCTCCTAGTTGGAAAAAAGTAATTTTAGGGTTTTTAGTCTCATTAGGTCTAGGGTTTAGCTAATCAGGTCTCAAACTGCCTAATAATGGTCAGCAGGCACATGAGGAAGCTTCAAATAAGGTTTCAGCGCAAAAAATTTCATCATCATAATGTTTGATAATGATTTTTCTTCAAAACTCTGTTTTGAAGAAAAATAGTCAATTTTATCTTTTTGTAATAAATGCAATGTAATTTTCAAGTTCTTCAGTTGTAATAGTACTCCACTCGCAACCCTGGTCACCTTTTCCAAAGCTCCATGCCATCAATTTCCTACAAGACAGACAGACAGCTCATCATTTAGTTCAAAAGCCAAAAGCAAACAAAACAGAGTTTTAAAGTGAAATGTCAAGTTTTCAAACATTACAAAGTGGGTTTTCATAAAGCAAAAATTTAAATCTTTGACATAAAAGATATTTTCATGTTTCAAAGATTCATTTGCATGCCAAGAGACAGCAGTGAGCCAAGAAAAATCATGAAGGAGCGAAGAAAGAAGTTGGGAGGGCGGACTGTGTGCAAATTGTCGTGCGCGACGCATTGGGCAGCCGGCGCGATGGATAGGCTGAGAATGGCGCATAGGCTCTCTCCCCTGTCTGTGAGTTTTTTCCTGCACAGTGCATCAGATGAGCGTGGCGCACTGGGTTGACTGCGCGGCGCGTTGGGCCAAAACACAAATTTTTTTGCCATTTCTCAAAAACTCCAAATCGATTCGGTCTCCTTTGCTCCAAGTCACCCTTGCCGGCGTAAGATTCACTTTGACACTAGAAAAAATCTCTCAAGCAACTGTAATACCAAATGTGGGAGAACAGTGGAAAAAAAGACAGCATGTGAACCTTCATATCAGCATGGAGGTCAGGAGACAGAGACCGCTAGTGTGCCGATGTATGTCACTTATCAGAGAGGCACTAGAGGATTACTTGCAGCAGCCCGACGAGTATTATCTCCACCTGGGGTGGAAGGGGTCTCACTTCCATCATCAGCAGCATAGGTACAGGTACAGGATAGAGGTAAGAGGCCCATGCAGGATGAGGGGCCTTCAGGAGGCCAAGATACATGTTTCATACTTATTAATGAGGATTTGAGCTCTCCAAGCTCAAAGTTGAGAGAGACTATTCAGGAGCAGAAGGCGGAGATAGACACCTTGAAAATCAAATTGAAAAGAGCCAAATGGATTATAAACTACCTTTAGCATTGAAACAAATATTTGGAAGATCAGCAAACAATCATGGAGTTGCAAAACATCCATGAAGAATGGCAAGCTGCCCAAAGAAGCCAAACCGAGATGACATCCATTGAGCGAGAGATTGAGGCTGATAGAGATAATTGGCTTGAGAGGGTCAATATTCATCTGGGGAAGTTGTTGGAGAAGGCCAACAAGGAAAATAACATGCTCAGGCACATGAAGAATCATTATTGGGCGAGGAATCATGTTTGCAAGGCGCGAATCAAGATCCTGAAGGCAAAGTTAAAAAGAGCATTAAGGCGTCGCAAAAGGCATGATAGACTCCAAATTTTGGCTGAATCTTATTTGGCTCAACATAGCACTTGATGGTGGACATTCAGCCCAAATTTCAAGAAATTTGGGAAACTTTTTGTCAATTTTGAATTTTTTGGCCTTAACACAGATTTTCCTGCCCGACGCATAGCGCCACTTGGCGTGCGCTTATAATTGGAAGCTCCTCTTGAAGAAAAATTTGTATTTCTAGATTTTTCATCAAAATTTACGCATTCCTACCCATTACCTAAGGATTTTGACAAATTTTGGGTTTCCTGAAGGGTCAAAAACACCCTAAAAATGGCCTTTCTGCCACTTTTTGGACACACAGGAAGAAGTCTTGGGAGATTTGATTTTTTGAGGGGAAAATTGAAACCAAACTTAGAAATTTTACTTGGGTTGGAAAGTAGACAGGTAGAGCTTTCCAACAAGCTATCCTACACTCAATTTAGACTCCGGGAAGGCCCTCAAAATCATCTCCAAAGTGGCGCGACGCATAGAGATTTTAGGCGCGGCGCATTGGGAATTTTGACCTAGTTTTCACTCAGTAACTCAGTTTTTCGCCTAGTTTTGGCCAGTTTGAATTTTTCATCTCCAAATGTGAAAATATTGATTGTAACTTGATGTAATTTCATGGCTTTGATGTAATTTTGGCACATTTTCACTCATGTAAGTAGATTCATTCACAAAAAAGTGAATTGTAATTGAATGAATCAGTTTCCTATCTTATAGAGGCAAGCCGTTCCACTGCCTATTTTCTAGTTCTTAGTTTATATCTTGTTGAAATAGCTCCTAAACTAGTGATCTCGACCCCTAGAGGCATGGGGATGAGTTAGGCTTGTTTATATCTTGTATTTCCTCAGTCATTTTCAGGGTTGGACACTTGGGATTGCTTTGAGCTTCATTGTACATTTCATCTCTGCATTTTGGCAAAGGAATAGACCAGGGTTTGCAGCACTCTTTGGGATCCATGTGGCTCTATGTTTTTATGGTGTGTTTCTCTCTATGATTGTAAGTTTACTGAAGTTTCATGTGTATCATTTCCCTTCTAATTTCTTCTTAAATTAAACAAATAAGTGATAAAGGTGGAATCCATTAGATTTGCAGTGCTCTACCTGGAAGTTTTGTTTAATTTTCCATGTTTTCTACTATCTGAAGAGGATTCTTGAAAGCCTCTTGCCCTCTTCAACTCCTCCCCGGTCTGAGCTGTCCATTTCATTCAATTCAAAGCATCAAAACATTTTCCTTTCTTGCCCCATTCAGCCCTCTGCAAAACTGATCATTTCCCGAACCCAAAATCTGCCTTTCCCTTTGATTCCAACAAAAAACCCTCAAAATCAAATCAAACTCTCTCACATATTTACCTAGCCTAAAATCAGCCTTTATCTTTAGTCATCTCAAGCCTCACTGATTATTTTTGTTGAGATTGACCCGGAGAGAGCCCTCTCCTGATCAGGTAGGGCTAGCTACCAGATTAAGCGTGGTTTGATGTTACCTTAGACTCTGCCTTCCCTTAGCCTGAGGTATATTTAGGCAATAACATAGTGGCGACCATACTGGGGACTAAACAAAATGGTTTTCTTGTTAGTGTTATTTGTTTTATAAGCTACAAACGAAGCCTGAAGTTATGCCAGGTAGCCTTCGAAATGCTCTTGCTTTGCATTAGCGAAAGTAGATAAATGCTGCTTCAGTCAATCTCTGGTCTAGTTTGCAAACGTAACATCTGACTTGTAAATTGCCCCAGTACATCAGATCATTCTATACTTTGGATGACAAGTTTAAAATTTGATAGGCTGAACAAGTTGGTTTTGTCCCTTTCATTTTTGAAAATATTTCAACACACTGACTTCCAGACGACATACTAGAGCAAATCCGGATCCCGATCCACCTCCTGTGTATGAAAATCCCAATCTTATTTCGAGAATCCTTCGTCGAGAAAGTCCTTTGATTCCTTTGTTTAAATCTCATTCATGTCCCACTGTTTTTTAGTATCTTGAAGATCTTGAGTTTGACGAACAATTTGAGTTGTCTTTGTTTGAGACTAAGTCCGAAAGTGCTATTGGTTCTACTGTCATAAATCCAGAGTTTATCAAATATCTTGAAATTGAACAGGCTAATAGATCCATTGACAGTTACCTTTTGAATATTCAGAATTCCATTGTGGCAACAAATATTCCTGAGTTCATAGAGTCTGCATCTGCAACTCTTGGGTCATCAGCAGTTACATCTGGTTCACAAATTCCTACTAAGCCTCCTTTCATTCCTACCATTCTCGTGCAACCATCTATCTCTGATCAAAAATCTGTAGTAGTATCACCTCCATCTACACCACATACACCTCGTACATCAACTGCTCCGACTCCTCCTATATCCCCAAGACCGATTGTAAATCCACCCAGAGCAATGGCTGCCCGATTTTCACCTCTCGTATTGCCTCAAAACTTAGATGACATGCCCACAGATTATCAAAGAAAAATTCCATTGTTTGATGGCACTCCTCAAAGTGTCACTGCTCAGCAACATGTGGATAGAATGGAAAATTTCTTTGACCTTCATGAGATTGATGCGGAAAATGTAACAATGAGATTGTTTGTTCAAACCTTTGGAGGAGAAGTCAGAAAGTGGTTCAGAGCCTTGCTGCCTAGAAGTATTGCTACATTGGCTAATCTTCAGAGACAATTATTGGATCGATGGGAAGTGCAGAAAGATCCTCTTTCAATCCTTTCCGAATATGATAATATCAAGCGAAATGTTGGTGAGTCTGTCTAAGACTATTGTATTAGATTCAATTCTGTTTATAATGCAATTACTGATGATATAAAGCCACCTAGAGGGTCTTCTTTGATTAAGTTTCCGGATGGATTCGATCCTGACATGGCTTATCATTTGAGAGAAAGAATTCCAGCCACTTTAGAGGATATGCAAAAAATTGCATGAAGCAAATTTGAATGCTAGGAGAGCTAGAATGAGAGCTGAAAAGAAAGTAGCAATAAAGGAAGAGGTTTCCACATCAGATCAAATGATTCGGAAGATGGAAAATATGTTTGAAATATTAACACTTGATAAGCCTGAACCGCAGATCAGAAATCCAAAATTTCGTGGCCAGCAGCAACTGCAGTTCAAAATCAAGCAAAGAGAGCAGCGAGCACAAGAACTGCTAGCAAAACAGCAAGTGAAGACACCCTTACAGCAGAATTTTGTTGGTCTGGAATCAGATGATGAAGAGAATGTAATAGGGGAAGAGAATCATTTCTTTACACCTGATGATATGCCAACTTTTCTCACTGAAGATGAGGAGTATTCAGAAAGCTCAGCTGTACAAAAATACAAGGATTTCATATTGGCAAATGAGACAACTCTTGAAGAAGAGTCTGATGAGTATCAGAGGGGATATATGAATGCCTTGACCGCTCAGCAGCGACAATATTCACTCAGAAACAGAGATGTCCCTATTAATCCAATTCAAAAGAGAAAGGAAGTTTCAGCACCAAAGAATGATTCACCCGTGGCACAAAAGAAGGGAAAAGAGATAGTTGATCCCACTAGTAGAAAATCCCCATCAGCAAATGAAAGATCCAATCAGCCAATTGTATCAAACGAGAAAACTGAAAATAAGGATGTTCCAGCTAAAGAGGTAGAGAAAATTTCAGTTTTTAACTTAGAAAATGAAATTTCTAAGTTAAAGGTATCCATTCCTTTGACTGAATTGATGAAGAACAACAGCTATAAGGGTCAGGTGTCTAAGATTTTGAATTTAGATCCATTTTCTGATATGGTAAATGTGGAAAATGATCAACCTGAGTTGATTTTTAGTCCAGCATTGGATGGTGAATCTCCAGATAGTGATGTGCCTCCTTTTTATATCAGCCTTAGATTGCATGATTTTGTATTACACAATGCTATGTTTGATTCTGGAGCATCTCATAATCTCATGCCTAGGGAAATCATGGAGAAATTGGGATTGGATATCACTAGAAATTATCATGATCTTTATTCTTTCGATTCTAGTAGAGTAAGATGCATTGGGCTTATCAAAGATTTGGTGGTTAGTTTGGATCAGATTCCTACTAAAAATGTTTTGATGGATGTGGTTGTGGCAGATATTCCTCCTAGATTTGGCATGCTTCTTTCCAGATCTTGGGGAGCGAAAATTAAAGGAACATTGCAGCTTGATTTCTCCTATGCTACTATTCCTGTGTTTGGTCAGATGAGGAAATTATATTAGGAGCAAAAGATGAATTATATGATCACCAGCAAGGAGAAACCGGTAAATCATCCAATCAATTATGTACATATAGCTTTAGAATAATTTATTTTGTATTCAGATAGTTTCAATGATGTAAATATCTAATTGGTTGAAGTAGAAGACATTCTGGAAATCACTGAAAATTTCAGAGAAGTCTTAAAGAAAGAGAGATAAAAACTTGAAAGTACCGCTGAGTAATCAGCCTTCTAACAGTAGCAAAAATTTGATGGATAGCAAGTAGAGATAACAGAGCAAACAGAATTTCAGCACTTGGAAGAGGATGAAGATGGTTTATGGACCATGGATTTTGATGGTGCAGTGGGAAATGATGGTGCTGGAATTGGAATTTGGGTACGTAGCCCTTTTTCCTCCCCAAACAAAGTACCGAGTAATGTAAGGGTCTCTTCTTATAAATTGGCTTTTGATTGTTCAAATAATGAGGCTGAATACGAAGCTTTAATTGCTAGTCTGAAAATTATTAGAAAGTTGAATGCTAAGAGGATTGTAGTGTATGGCGACTCTGAGTTAGTTATCAAGCAAGTGAAAGGTGAATACCAAGCTAAGCATCCTCGAATGCGGGCTTACCGAAATGCAGTTCTTGATATCTTGAAATTGTTTTCAGACTATACTTTGACTTGTGTCCCTCGTATTCAGAATGGTATTGCATATGCACTTGCAAAGGCAGCAAGTAATTTGAAAATTCTGATGAACTAAAGTAACAAATTTGAAATTCATGTGAAGCATCATCCAACTGTCCTGGACAATCAAAGGTATTGGCAAGTATTTCAAGATGACGAAGAGATTGATGAATTTCTGCAAAATGAAGGTAAATTCAAAGACACTTCTATTGATGTGGAGCATGATGATGGTGGGGCTGATGTGCAAGTAAATCAGATGGAAGTTTTGCAGCTGAAGGATAATGTCATTCCTAAAGGCCTAATACCTTTAGAGGATCTTTTCGATCAAGATGACGTAGCTCGGAAACCAACCTTGCGGCCAACCGAAAAGGGAGTTGAGGATGTGAACATTAGATCAGCTGAGAATCCAAAAATGGTGAAATTTTCCAAAGCATTGCCACCATAGGTAAAAGAAAATTATATCAGATTATTGTCTTCTTTTGCTGATGTATTTGCTTGGGACTATTCAGATTTGAAGACATACGATACAAACATAATTCAACACACCATTCTGATCCAGCCAAATCAAAATCCCTTCAGGCAGAAGTTGAGAAGAATAAATCCAAAGTTGCTGCCCTCAATTGAGAAGGAAGTGAATAGGTTTTACAAGGCTGCTATCATTGTTCCCATAAGATTTTCAGATTGGATTTCTAATTTGGTGCCCGTGCGCAAGAAAACAGGTGAGATTCGCTTATGCATTGATTTTAGAAATCTGAATAAGGTTTCTTTGAAAGATAATTATCCATTGCCCAAAATGGATCACATACTTCAGCGAGTAGTTGGAGAATCTCGTATGTCGCTACTCGATGGTTATTCTGGTTATAACCAAATTCTGGTCCATGAGGATGATAGAGATAAAACAGCGTTCACCACTTCATGGGGAAATTTCCATTATGCTAAAATGCCTTTCGGTTTAAATAATTCTAGTGCGACCTTTCAGCGAGCAATGGATATGGCATTTGAAAATGAGAAGGATGTTTTTATAGTTGTGTATCTTGATGATTTGACATTATTTTCTAATTCAGATGAAGAGCACCTCTACCATTTGAATATTTTTTTTCAGCGGTGTAGAAAATATGGTGTGTCTCTCAATCCGAAGAAGAGTTTGTTTGACATGGATGAGGGAAAGATTCTTGGTCATATTATCTCAAAGGATGGCATCTGTATTGATCCATCTCGAGTAGAAGCTATTCAGAAAATTGATCTTCCCCGAAACAAAAAGGAGATCCAATCATTCAATGGTAAGATGAATTTCTTGCGTCGCTTTGTGCCCAATCTTGTAGAAAATTTAAGGGAGATTACAAACATGCTTAAGAAAGATAGTGTAGTGAAGTGGACCAAGGAGGCTATAAATCATTTCAATTTAGTGAAATTGGCTCTTTCTTCAGCTCCGGTTTTGATCAGCTCGGACTATACTCAGGATTTTATTTTGTTTTCATTTGCCTCAGAGCATACTATGGCAGCAATATTGATGCAGAAAAGAGACCAGCATGAAAAACCAATTTATTTTTTCAGTCAGAACATAAGAGATGTAGCCTTAAAGTATAACATTATTGAAAAGCAAGCTCTTGCCTTAGTGAAAGCATTGAAATATTTTCAAGTATATATTCTGCATTCTCACATTCTTTTTTATGTTCCTAATGCTACTGTTAAGGATGTTTTAGTGTAAACAGATCTAGAGGGGAGACGAGGCAAATGGATTGCTGTCTTGTTGGAGTATGATGTGGAGATAAAGCCTACAAAGCTTATCAAAGGACAAGGGATGGCTAAGCTAATGGCTGAGTCAAATTTGAATGCGCCAAATAGGCTGACTACGCGACGCATTGGGCCGAAACACAAAAAAAATTTCCATTTCTCAAAAACTCCAAATCGATTTGGTCTCCTTTGCTCCAAGTCACCCTTGCCGGTGTAAGATTCACTTTGACATCGGAAACAATCTCTCAAGAAACCGGAATAAAAAATGTGGGATAACATTGGAACAAAATACAGCAGGTGAACCTTCATATCAGCATGGAGGTCAGGAGACAGAGACCACTAGTGTGCCAATGTATGTCACTTATCAGAGAGGCACTAGAGGATTATTTGCAGCAGCTCGGCGAGTATTATCTCCGCCTGGGGTGGAAGGGGTCTCGCTTCCGTCATCAGCAGCACAGGTACATGTACATGATAGAGGTAAGATGCCCATGCAGGATGAGGGGCCTTCAGGAGGCCAAGATACAGGTTTCATACTTATTGATGAGGATTTGAGCTCTCCAAGCTCAAAGTTGAGAGAGACTATTCAGGAGTAGAAGGCAAAGATAGACACCTTGACCGTCAAGTTGAAAATATCCCAATGGATTATAAACTACCTTGAGCAGAAAAAAAAACAGTTGGAAGATCAGCAAACAATCATGGAGTTTCAAAACATCCGTGAAGAACGGCAAGCCGCCCAAAGAAGCCAAACCGAGATGACATCCATTAAGCGAGAGATTGAGGTTGATAGAGAGACTTAGCTTGAGAGGGTCAATATTCATTTGGAGAAGCTATTGGAGAAGGCCAACAAGGAAAATAACATGCTCAGGCACATGAAGAATCATTATTGGGCGAGGAATCATGTTTGCAAGGCGCGAATCAAGATCCTGAAGGCAAAGTTAAAAAGAGCATTAAGGCATCGCAAAAGGCATGATAGACTCCAAATTTTTGCCGAAGCTTCTTTGGCTTAGCATAGTGCTTGATGGTGGAAATTCAGCCCAAATTTCAAGAAATTTGGGAAAAAAAATTTCAATTTTGAATTTTTTGGCCTTAACACAGGTTTTCTTGCCCGACGCGTAGCGCCACTTGGCGCGCGCTTATAATTGGAAGCTCCTCTTGAATAAAACTTTATATTTATGGATTTTTCATCAAAATTTATGCATGCCTACCCATTACCTAAGGATTTTGACAAATTTTGGGTTGCCTGAAGGGTCAAAAACACCCTAAAAATGGCCTTTCTGCCACTTTTTGGACACACAGGAAGCAGTCTTGGGAGATTTTATTTTTGGAGGGACAAATGGCAACCAAATTCAGAAATTTCACTTTTTTTGGAAAGTAGACAGGCAGATATTTCCAACGAGCTATCCTACACTCAATTTGGACTCTGGGAAGGCCATCAAAATTAGCTCCAAAGTGGCGCGACGCATAGAGATTTCAAGCACGACACATTGGGAATTTTGGCCTAGTTTTCACTCAGTAACTCAGTTTTTCGCCTAGTTTTGGCCAGTTTGACTTTTTCATCTCCAAATGTGAAAATCTTGATTGTAACTTGATGTAATTTCATGGCTTTGATGTAATTTTGGCACATTTTCACTCATGTAAGTAGATTCATTCACCAAAAAGTGAATTGTAACTGAATGAATCAGTTTCCTATCTTATAGAGGCAAATTGTTCCACTGCCTATTTTCTAGTTCTTAGTTTATATCTTGTTGAAAAATCTCCTAAACTAGTGAGATCAACCCCTAGAGGCATGGGGATGAGTTAGTCTTATCTATATCTTGTATTTCCTCAGTCATTTTCAGGGTTGGACACTTGGGATTGCTTTAAGCTTCATTGTACATTTCATCTCTGCATTTTGGCAAAGGAATAGACCAGGGTTTGTAGCACTCTTTGGGATCCATGTGGCTCTATGTTTTGATGGTGTGTTTCTCTCTATGATTGTAAGTTTACTGAAGTTTCATGTGTATCATTTCCCTTCTCATTTCTTCTTAAATTAAACAAATAAGTGATAAAGGTGGAATCCATTAGATTTGCAGTGCTCTACCTAGAAGTTTTGTTTAATTTTCCATGTTTTCTACTGTCTAAAGAGGATTCTTGAAAGCCTCTTTCCCTCTTCAACTTCTCCTCGATCTAAGCTATCCATTTCATTCAATTCAAAGCATCAAAACATTTGCCTTTCTTGCCCCATTCAGCCCTCTGCAAAACTGATCATTTCCCAGACCCAAAATCTGCCTTTCCCTTTGATTCCAACAAAAAACCCTCAAAATCAAATCAAACTCTCTCACATATTTACCTAGCCTAAAATCAACCTTTATCTTAAGTCATTTCAAGCCTCACTGATTATTTTTGTTGAGATTGACCCGGAGAGAGCCCTCTCCTGATCTGGTAGGGCTAGCTACTAGATTAAGCGTGGTTTGATGTTACCCTAGACTCTGCCTTCCTTCAGCCTGGGGTAGATTTAGGCAATAACAGTTGGCACATTGAAGATTACACCTTTGTGCATATGACTTCATGTTTTTCATTATAGAGAGGAAGGCTTATCAGACTGAAGGAAATGATTGCGAAGACACGCGGGAGAAATATGTACAACATCAAGGCACATGTTTTAAGATTGCTCTTTTTAATTTTTGATAATACACAGGGATCTCTTTTTCTCATTGTCTTGTTTTTGAATTCATGGAAATGATTTAAATACTTATACTCCTTGATCACTAAGATGGATTGGTATTTATGATTATTATATACTGCAGGTGCTTTGATCCTTTGTATTGTTTTTTATTGCAAGTGCTTCTCAGTATTGAAGAATTTATTTGGAGCGAAAGGAAAAAGGCTACATCAAATGTCTCAGTTGAAAGGTAGGAGCATAACCTACTTATTTCAAGGTTGTAATAATCTTAAATATAAATAATCTAGAGAAAGAGATATTTAATGGACCTTTTTTTCTAGTTACTTATTGGAGTACTAGGTAGATCACTTTTGTCTGCAAGAGGGATTAATCCAAGTAACAAATTGGTGACCATACTCGAGAAGACAAGTTTAGT
This sequence comes from Pinus albicaulis, assembly GCA_034641835.2. Lineage (NCBI taxonomy): Eukaryota > Viridiplantae > Streptophyta > Pinopsida > Pinales > Pinaceae > Pinus > Pinus albicaulis. Next base: position 506,402,526 of record CM076574.1, read on the forward strand.
TTTCTTTGGTTCTGTTTAGTATGACAATCTAGATTTCTTATTTTGACTTCTTTGAGGGTATCTATGACCTTTTATATTCTTTGAGATAGAAAACCTAAAAAATATGTTTTCCAAAATTTCTCTACCCTGCGTGGTTTTCTGTGGAAAACAGAGCGGCAACCTACGTGATTTGCTAGCATAGTTCAGTGTGCATGCGCACTGGTGTGAAATGAGAAGTTGCGCACCCCCTAGGAAATTTTGAAAAAATTGAAATTTTCTCTTCCAGAGTCCGATAACAAAATTCTTGAGCTTTAACCTAATCTATACCAGTTGTTAGAATATGTGTATGAACTCTTCTTTAACACCTTAGAGTCTTTTTGATCAATCATCATTTTTGCATTATACAGATAGGATTTGCCCTAGTTTGATGTTTCTCCTTTTGGAAGATACATTCAGTTGCCTAAGATCACTGGTTTTATGTTATTGTCTTCTTGAGCCACCAGGATTATTTCCAACCTTACCTTTCTTTAATATTTGTTTCTTATTCAATTGCAAAATGGAAAAGTTTATAGGTCCCCGAAGTCTGATTTATCTCAAGTTAGTATTTCATGATTTCATTTCTGCTAGGTCAAGTGGAAACATTTTTAGTCTGATTATAACTAAGAGAAATCATTAAAAAGACACTCATGGGTATCTTAATTAGGATTGATAATTAGAACTTTAATTTTCTTTGAATTTTTTATACTTGTTAGGATTTTAGAAGTTGCCTTCTTTTGAGATTTGTTTGTTATATCAAAATTGTAGTTTTTTGACTTTGTAATCAACAAAATTTTCTTCACAAAAGAGACATTGATCATGCCTGAAAATTTTGTTCTTAATGAAATTATTTTATGGTCGAAAAGGAATTTTATATGAGGTTTTAGAAAACTTTTACTTTTGAGTTCAAATATCCTTCAACTTTATCCTAAATAGAATTCATCGAAATAAAAGAGTTGTGATTTTCATATTGATGCATTTAGATTATTTTTTATTCAGTTCACAATATCATCAAGTTTCATCTTCATACCCCTTTGTGTTAATAACAACCAAATCAATACAACACTTAATAAAATCAATCTAGATATTTTTTACATTTTTAGGGCTCATTCCACCAATTTAGCTTAGGCTAGTGCTTTGGAATAGGTTATAATAAAAATTCCAAAGTAGTTAAAACAAACAAGTAGCATCTTGTGCTAGGGAAATCCAATTTTTGCATTTGTACTTTGGGAAGCTCTTCTTAAAAGAGTCAAGCACGAGGTCATGTCGAACCCAGTGAGGTAATCGTACCTACTTCATTAGCAAAGATAGAAGACGTGCACATAATACAAAGGGTAAACCTCATATTTACCATTGTCGAGGAGCCTAAGGTCACTTGTTATCAAACCTAAGATTTACCATGTCGAGGATATTTCAAGGGGATTGAGCTTGATACTCTGCCCTTGCGTGTATATCAGATCATAGACTGTTCCCCCAAGTGCAATTGTCTTAGTTGGTGACCTTAGTGGCCATAATTTTTAGGATTTTTCCCAAGGTGATGGTGGAGGGAAGGTCCCACTTTACCTAGAGCAAACTGTTTGCGCTCAACCTAGTGTTCCTAAATTGAGTTCATTAATTGTCAACCAGGGTTGGTAAGCTGCTGAAGTGTGGTGCACTATATGTGCCTAGGTATTTGTCTCTCACTACGTTGTGTTTAGTGTTTTCTGATGTTTTTGGTTTTATGGTTTTATGGTTTTATGTTTGAAAAGGGAAAGAACTAAATGCTGGTGAAAAGAAGCTATTGGTTATATTAAAGCAGAACAAGGCCTAAACTATGGATGGAAAACAACAAATGCAAATACTAAAACAGAACAAAGCCTAAACTATGGCTGGAAAACAACAAATGCAAAGCTTGATAATGACTTCATTGCAAGGAAATAAATCACAACATGAGCTTGAACTTATCCAATTCATTCATTAAAGATGTGTTGGAAGAGCTTGAGAAATGGACAAGTTAAGTGTGAATGAAGTTCTCCTAAATAAACAATCAACTTAAAATGTTACAAAATCTCATCCATGATTAAAGGTTCATTGGAACATATTTGGAAAAGAAAATTTGTAGCACAATAATATTTTTACTCTAAACTAACTTCTCATTCTGTTCTGCAACTCAATTTAGCACCATTAGGCCTTACTCAAAAGTTATAGGTTTCGTTTTAAAATAGTCCTTGAGAAAAGGCTTATTTGTGAAATGGTAAAAATGTTGCAAAATACTCCAGGCCTTAGACTAATACTAGCTTCTGTCCAGATGATTATGTATTAATATGAGGTTGGAACAAAAGAAGTTTTTTTAAATAATGAAGACCGTGGTATCTAAATTTAACAACTAATACAATTTAAAATGCAATGGATAGCAACTAAACTTGGAATGTTAATACAGTGAGCTAAGACTAAACTAGAGTGTTACTAGTCTACTTGAAGTATAGTGAATAGTGTTAAACTAAAAAGCCATTATCAAACTTGAAATGAAATGACAGAGTTGAATTGAATGCATTCTACCTCCGGAGTGTTGTAACTAAATTAACATGCAACTAGTCTATGGAATTCTACAGTCCATCTCGTTCAATAGGAATGATATTTTGGAAGAGTTTGTAAAACAAGTATGGTTGTATTATTCAATGCAGTTGAACATAAACATAAGATTGAAAACAAATACAACTAGAATCTAAGACACCACAACTGTTTCTTATTCGTTGTTAATGATGTTTTGGAAGAGTTTGTAAGAGTAAGACCGGCTGTGACACTTAGTGTAAACAAGAAAATAAAACCTACAATACCACAGCTATGCCTTATTCATCGTGATGATATTTTGGAAGAGTTTATAAGAGTAAGTCTAGCTGTGATAATTAACAAAAGGAAATGCAACTAAAACCTACAACACCACAGCTATGCCTTATTCATCGTGATGATATTTTGGAAGAGTTTATAAGAGTAAGTCTAGCTGTGATGATCAATGTAAAAAAGCATGAAACATAAACTTCAGAAACGTGCTTAAGCTAGAAATGAAAAACGAGACTAAAATACTTATCTAAACCGTATAAACAAGGCTGCTCAGGAGGCAGGGGCCCTCTACCACCGGAGTAGCACGCAAAATCTACTTCAATATTGACTCAGTGCTTTCAATAAAGTGATACTTCTTGCATTAGAGAGAAATTACTTCAAAACAGAGTGTTTTCGGACTTCTGAAATCTAGCAATCAATCACAAAATCTAACCTCGTCCCTCGGTTTCCCGAGCCATATTTATAATCAAAATTACATAACTGTCTTGAGATAACCTAGGGATAATTTTCTTTCCAAATAAAAACCAAACTAGGACTCTGATGGTGGTCACATAATAGAATTAAGGACATCTGGACTATCCTTGTCCTATTAGGAGTCTCTCTCCTAGTTTGAGTTCCCACGTACATAACTGCCTACAGAATTCCGTTCAAACTTCGTGGAGAGCAAAAAATGATGAGGGAATGATGTGGAATATGCCCATATGTGTTTTTCTCCAAGATGACACTTGGAACCTGCGTAGACATAAAGACAGCTGCAGAATCGGCAACCAGCTACAGAATGTCTGCATTCTGTAGCTAGATCTAGTTCAAACAATACTACAATGACAAAATCATAAAAACATAGAAAGTTAGTCATGATATTCATTCTTAAAGCAATTTTAACTAATTTCATTGATCATTTGAGCCTGTGATTAATAATGGACAAAAGAAATGGAGTGGAATGTGGTGGAAGAAAGAACATTCTTGGAGCTCAACATACCTCCACTGCTAGATTCTTGCATGTCCTCATGCAACTATTCCATGAACTCTGAGACCTCTGCAAGAACATCCAACCCTCTTCTTCTGCTTTGCCTGGCAGTTAAAGGCCTTCTGGGCTTCCTGATGACTAACTTGAACCTTAAATTGGTAAGTTCCCTAATTAACTTTTTGTTTCTCCTTTTTAATTTTTCATTGGCCTTTTCCACTTTGTCCATTTGTAGAGACAGGGTTGAATTCATATTGGTTTTTAGTTTAACTTGCTCCCTCAAAATATCATTTTCAGTCCTGATATGCCTATTAAGTACTTCTAGCTCGTACTTATCTCTTCTTAGCATATCTATTTCAGACTCTGGTGGACTAGGGGTTCTGTCTCTACTTTCTGAAGCTTTTCTCTCCAATGACTCAACATAGTTGTAAATTTCTTGTTGTGCAGGGTCTATTTCAGGAGCTTCTTCATCAAAATCCTTCTCAGTAGGTGTTTCTTCGTCTTCTATGTTTATGACTCTAGTTTGTTTAACTTTTTTTTTCTTTAGTATCCCCCTCAGTCTGTGGCTCCTCCTCGGTTGAGATGGCCCTTCTCCTTTCTCTCTGGCAAATTTTCTTATGATCCTCTCTTTCTTAAGCTGCTTCTTAATCTGAAATAATTTTTCAGAAATCATTTCTTCACTACTTTCTTGTATTGTTTTACCAGTTTCAGTTTTGGAGGATTTCCATTTTCTGCTTGTTTTTGTAGGTTTATCTTCAGGTGGAGGTTCCTTTGGTTCCTCAAAGTGATTTCTCACCAAGAAGTCATCCCAAGTATCTCCCATTTTTTATAAATGATTTTCAATTAAAATCTTGACTAAACCATGGTGGTATAAGGTTGTCTCCAGAAATTGAATTATCTTTTGAACACTTGAAGCCATTTTCTTTAAACTATGAAGCAAGAAAAATGGCAAGTTGAGTTCTTCTTCTAGAAAATGCATTATCAATCGAATATGGTAAACATAGAAAGTACCATATCTACCTTCACAAGTGATGAATTTTTGCAGGATAAGCAATATGTTCCTCCATTTGTTCTTTAATGCGGACCTAGGGATACCCTTTTTAAAAACGGTGACATCCATACCTAGTGACTTGAGTATCTGCTTCCATGCTTCGTTATGAAATTCTCTATTCTTAAACCACCTTTCTCCTTATCTAGGAAATCCTGTTGCTTCTGCAATAAAAGCCTCTGTGACACTGAATTTAATATCTCCAACTTCAACCTCGGCTCCAATAAAGGATCTTGCAAAAATTTTAGTAACCTCTTTGTGGAAGCCACTGAATTTTTCAAGGAATTGCAACCATCCTGCTTGTTGTAAGATTTCTCTGATTTGGGGATAGCCTTCCAAGTACTTAGTGCCAACTGGTTCAGTTCTCACGATGAGGCCCATAACTCTTCTTCAATCTTCAATTCACTAGTCTTCTGCTCACGGTGAGAATGGTCGTTAACAAGTTGTTTTTTCTCCACAAATGTTTCCTCTGTTCACGGTGACAACGGCTGTTACAGAGATGTTTTTTCCCCACAGATGTTTCCTCTATTTTACAGATTGAAATGGTTAAGATTTGGCTACGGGAAAGAATGATATGGAGTGATTGCGGAATGAATATAATGAGGTGAGGATGATGTATATGAGTTGAAAGATATCACAGAAGGAAAGACCGCGGAGATATTTTGTAACGAATTCAAAAATCATCATTAAATGCTTAGTGACGTGACTAATCCAATCACTTCATCACTTTAACCATTTAGATTTTGAAATGATGATCGGATATGGGTTTTGAAATGGTGGAATAGAAGGATTTTTATCCAAAGTTTTTGCGGGAGGTTTGTTAGGCATGATCAAAAAAATTAATTAAAACAAATTTTTTTGAATAATATATAACTAAACTATGCTAAAAATTTTCATGATATGTCATTATAATCATTTCATACCTTTGTCTTTGCTTTGATTTTCTTGTGATCTTCATATGCTTTGTTCTCTCTTGAAAATCATTAATTTTTGAGTCTTCATAACCTTCTTGATTTTGCTTGTTCTTGGATATGCAGGATCATTTTGTTGCAGATCAAATGATTACTAGACAGTGCTTTCAGGCTCTCTGGCTGCAGAATGTCTGTCTGGCTGCAGAATGTCTAATTGATTGCAGAATGTACCTGTAGAGAACTTGAAACATGAAATGGAATGGTTTGGAGCATGAGTGGAATGTTGTATGGAATGAGTGAGGATGGATAATAAAATATGGTGTAATGGGATATGAATGAAGTGAGTAATGGAGTGAAATGGATCACATCTTATGAAATGGAGTGAAGTATGAGAAGTGGCCTGCAATTCATGATATGTATTATTCAATTGCAGAAAAACATCAAACTTTAAAAATCTGGAATGAAAATGAGGTGGAGCATGGAGTGAAGTGAATTAAGTGTGGATGAATGAATGAAATGGAGTATGGATGAATGAATGAAATGGAAAATGAGATGGACCATAAGTGAAATGAATCTGCACTTATGATTTTGTAATAACTACTTGCAGAAAGAACAAATTTGAAAAGCTAGAGTGTCAAAAAGATTTTGATTTTCACTCCACCTTTTCTGTATAAACATGCCAATCAGTGATTGGTTTTCATGTTTATACTTTATTTTTATTTTTATTTTATTTTATTTTATTTTTCAATAAAGTGACTTCAGAAAATTCACTTAAGTTGATGAAGAAGAAAAAATCTTCTTCATTAACTTTATATCATTGCTTTCCTGGAATTTCTTGACAAATTCTTCTCTTGAGAGTGGCTTATGATACAGCTTCAATCTATGACCATTCACAAGAAAAGTGACCTCTTCTTCATCTATTGTCCTGATTTTTATTGCTCCATTGTCAAAAATTCTTATAATTTCATATGGCCCAAGCCAATGTGTTTGAAATTTACCTTGAAAATATTTGAACTTTGAATCAAACAAGAGAGCCCAATCACCTTCCTTGAACTTCTTTTCCTTGATGTACTTGTCATGCCATCTAGTCCTTTGCTGTTGGACTAGACTTGTTTTCTGAACTGCATCTTGTCTGATCTCATCCAATTCATTAATCTGCTCCAATTTGTGCTTTTGTGCCTCTGATAGATCAAGTCCTAGCTGAACTGCCATTTTGAAAGTTTGAATCTGGAACTCTATGGGAAACAAAACTTGCTTTCCATAAAAAAGTTCATAAGGAGTATGACCTGTTGTGCTTCTCCATGTAGTTCTATAGGCCCACAAGGATTCAGGAAGCCTATCTACCCAAACTCTTCTATGTAAATGGACAGTCTTTGTTAGGATCCCTTCAATAACCTTATTAGTAGATTCCACTTGACCATTTGCTTGTGGATGATAGGGAGTAGATTTTCAGTGTCTGATTTTGTACCTCTCCATCATTTGTTCCACTAGCCTTGATGTGAATTGAGCTCCTTGATCTGTAACAATTTCTCTTGGGACACCAAAACGAGTAAAAATATCCTCAAAAAGAAAATTAACTACAGATGCTTCAGTAGAAAAAATTAATGGCTTGGCCTCTACCCATTTGGTAACATAATCGGTGCAAACTAATATATATCTCTTTTTTCTTGATGGAGGACTAATAGGTCCTACAAAATCCAAAGCCCATTTTTCAAAAGGTTCAATATGTACCTGAGGTTGTAATGGCATTTCACCTGAAGGAGAAGGTTTCCCTACCCTTTGGCAACTGTCACACCTTTTGACATACTCTTTAGCATCTTTAAACAAGGAAGGCCAATAATATCCTAAATGAAGGATCTTATAGGTTGTCCTCTTATCAACAAAGTGTCTGCCACAAGGTTCATTATGACATGCTTTGAGAATCTCAGGCATCTCATCTTCCCGAATGCATCTCCTAATGATAAAATTTGGACTAGTCTTGTACAACTCATTAGCAACTCATGAATATTTTGCACTATCATGAATGATTTTTATTTTATCTCTTGCATTCATTATTGAAGGAAATTTTCCTGAAACTAAATAATTAGCAATGTCAACAAACCAAGGAGTTTGGGTAGAAATTGCAAAAAGATATTCATCAGGAAATTGATCTTCAACTGGAGTGTCATCTTTGATGTTTTGGAGTCTAGATAGGAAATCAGCTACTGTGTTTTGTTTTCCAGGCCTATCTAGAATGGTAATGTTGAATTCTTGTAAAAGTAATAACCATCTTATGACTCTGCCATTAGTAATTGGTTTGTTCATTAAGTATCTAATTGCAGAATGATCTGTGTGAACAAAAGTTTCATAGCCTGTTATATAGTGTCTGAATTTGTTTATGGCATGAACAACATCTAAAAACTCTTTTTCAGTTACAGTATAGTTTAACTCTGCAGGAGTCAAATTTTTACTGGTATAGTAGATGGCATAAGGAATCAGGTCTTTTTTTCCTAATACTTCTCCTAGAGCTGTATCCGAGGCATCTGTTGAAATATGAAAAGGTAACTTCCAGTTAGGTCCCCTTAAAATAGGTGCTTCAGAAATTTTTGTTTTCAGGGTCTCAAAGGCTAACTGGCAATCAGAATTCCATTTGAATTCATAGTCTTTGGTAAGTAATTTGAAGAATGGAGATGCTATCTTAGTGAAGTTTTCTATAAATCTTCGATAATATCCTGTAAATCCAAGAAAACTCCTAACATCTTTTTGACAACTTGGAATAGATAAGTTAGAGATGACTTCAACTTTTGACTCATCAACTCTAATCCCCTCCCTTGAAATGTGATGTCCTAAAACAATTCCTTCAGTAAAAATCATAAAACACTTCTCATGACTAAGTGAAAGATTTGCTTCTTTACATATTTTTAAGACTTTTTCCAAGTTTACTAAGGCTTCTTCAAATGTGTTTCCATAAACTGTGAAATCATCCATATATACCTCTACACAATCATGTATTAGATCTGAAAAAATTCCTAATACTTCCCTTTGAAATGTTGCAGGTGCATTGCATAATCCAAATGGAAATACTCGGTAAGCATAGGTACCCCAAGGACAGGTAAATGTGGTTTTGTCTTGGTCCTCAAGTGCTACTTGAATTTTATTATAACCACTAAACCCATCTAGAAATGAAAAGTACTTTTTGCCAGCTAAGGTATCTAACACCTGATCTATGAAAGGTAGGGGAAAATGATCTTTAAGAGTAGCTTTGTTTAATTCTCGGTATTCAATACATACCCTCCATTTACCATTTTTCTTTGGCATAATTACCAAAGGAGAAACCCACTGACTATCTGAAATAGGATAGATAAAGTTGACATTCAACAATTTCTGCAATTCTTCTTTAACAATCTCCCTAAGATTTGGATTCATCCGTCTTTGAGGTTGTCTGATTGGTTTACAATTTTCCTCTATGCAGATGTGATGAGTGCAAGTCTCGGGGCTTATCCCTTTCATATCTGTGTACTCCCATGCATATGTAGAAAAATGTCTCTGTAAAATTTTGACTAGCTCTTCTTGTTGAGATTTTTCTAGGTTCTTGTTTATGTTTAAAGTTTTGCCTGGAAATATCTCAATTGTAGAGCTGCCAAATTTATCCATGGAATAGAGAGACATCTGCCTTGATAACAAAAACTCAATGTTGGATTCTTCTTGAAATTGTTCATGTTTATGTTCCGAAGAGGATTCAAATTTTTCTAAAGTATTCAGAATTTGACTATCTTCACTAATTTCTGAAATTGTGAAGAGAGGTTGTAAGTATTCTTCATCCTCTATCCATTGAGTATCATCTAAATCTGTAATTGTCCTTGCTGGAGGATACAAATTGAATTTCTTAGTTGAACTACCATCAGAGATGTACATATCACCGGATCTACAACTAATGAAAGCATCAGTTGTAGCTAACCAAGGTCTTCCTAATATAATTGGATGCCCTCCTAGATTATTCTTAGGAGTTAGGATCATGAAATCCACAGGGTACTCCCAAGAATCTAGGGACACTAGAATGTCTTCTATTACCCCATCAGGTTTGATCACAGACCTGTCTGCTAATTGTAATAATGTGGGTGTAAAGAGAAGATTAGGAAGTTTCAGTTTATCCATGATTTTTCTACTCATGATATTGATTGCTGCTCCTAAATCAATGAGTGTTTTGGATCTCAATTCCATTGATGTGAATTTTAACAACTGGATTTCCTGGGTCTAGATACTTTGGAATAGCAATCTTACCCATCATGATATCTGCTATTTTTCCTGTCAGTTGAATTTTCTTTGTCTCTCTTATTCTTTTTCTTGTTTTCTTCATGATAAACTCCTTTATTGTCTTTGCTAAAATTGGAATTTCCTTGATAGCTTGTAATAATGGAATCTTAATACAAACATTTCTTAGCTCATCTAGGAAATCATAATTAGGCACCATAATTTGTTTTTCTACACCTCTATCAATTTGTAATATTTCTGGAAAGGGAGGTGTAGGAGTGGATGTTGATGGCTGCTCTAATACAGGAGTTGAAATTATTGGTTCTTTTTGTTTTGATTTTTCAATGTTTGGGTCCTGAAAATATGTGTCTTCTTCAAGACTTTTATTTTCCCGTAGAGAATCTTCCTCAGAGTTATCTTGTTCTTGTATGATCACATAAGGTTTCCTCTTTTCAAGTATTCTTCCAGACCTAAGTTGAACATCACTAAGGTCTAGAGGAGTAATTAAATAAGTTGAAAATTGTTGGCCTTCTATCATGTATGTATTCTGAGGATTTTTATTGTTGGGGTTTGGTATGGGTTGAGCAGGCAACTGATTTTATTTCTGAGGAAATGGTAAGGGGAGTGGTTGATTTTGATGTTGTGGATTTTGAGGATTCTGTTGAGGATTTTGAGGAGAAAAATGTGGGTATGGTGGGTAGGATGGTGGATATTGATAGTACTAGGAGTATCTTCCATAGGGATTTTGTGCTCCTTGTGCCCAAGCTTGAGATTGATTTTGAAATTGGGGCCAAGGTTGCTGCCAAGAATTCCAATTTGGTGGGGGTTGATTATACATTTGATCATGAAATCCTTGTGTTTGAGGTCCTTGCCAAGGCCTTCTAGAGACAAAAGTGAGAGATTCTGTGGAAATTGTAGGAGTATCTTCTTGAAAGACAGCTTTTAGACCAAGAAGTGAAGGACAACTCTTGGTCTCATTTTTTTCTGAACAAATTACACAGGTCTCTACAAATTTTGCATCCAAAGGACATTCTCTCAAGGCATGCTTCTTTCTACATTTGGGACAAAAGATTGCTAAAGCATCAGATTCAGTTTTTTGATTGTTTTGTAACTTAAGGGTGTCTATTTTTTCACTAAGACTCCCTAAGATGTCAGATTTGGATTCATCAATAATATGTCCTATCTCTGCCCTACTTACTGTCCCAGAAGCAGACTTACTTACCCTTGCAAGAGCAGGGTCTCTTGGTCCTTTCACAGTTTTAGATTTCTCTCTTGAAAGGTTGATACATAACTCATATATTTCAGGTAATGTGAGCTGAGATATATCCCCTTTTCCCATCATGTTAAGGATATCCAACCATTCATCCCTAATTGTCTTCAACAAGAGAGATTTTAAGGTGTCTTGGTCTAAGTTTTCCATTTTTGCTCTTTTGATGTTGTAATGAAATCTCTCCAACAAATCTTCCAGGTTTTCATCCTCTTTTTGTATCATCTTGAACACTTCCTCCTTATGATTGACTGGCATACAATAATCCAAATACCTTTCTAGAAATGCTTGTTTCATGTCTTCCCATGTCCTAATATAAATGTTGATCAAACTCATAAACCACTTCAATGCTGCTCCTTTCAATGTTGAAGGAAATAGTTTAAGTTTTTGAGCATCTTGTAAGTAGTCATAAGTTCAACATAGGACTTCAAATTCAAATAGGAAGGTTTCAGGATCTTCAGTTTTAAGTCCATAGAAGTTTGGAAGGACAGATGGTGAAATATTTTTCATAACTGTATTGGTTTCTTCATCTACTATAGGAAACCCAAAAGAGCTTCCCATTTCTCTTTTACATCTTCCTCTACCTCTACCTCTACCCCCTCCAAATAATGTATGTTCTCCATTAAATAGTCCTCCTCCCCCTTCTTCTGCCATAGTTGATTCTTCTGTGGAAGTGGAAAAGTTTGTGTCTCTGGCAGGGGTCCTTGAATCTTCTTCTAAGACAGGGTCAGTGGATGAAGTGGAAAGTATTTTAATGGAATATATGATCTTAAGTCTTCTGGAAGTCTAGGATTAGTAAAGGATTGAATGTGGGTCTGAGTTGGAGGTGTGCTGGCTCTAGGTCTTGATGAAACAAGTGGTGTTCTAGGAATCAAACTTATGCTTCTACTTCTTATGAATCTACCCCTTGAGTCTCTCTCTCTACGCATATCATTGTTTTTGGGAGTTAAGAAACAAGGCTAACTAGTTACACTTCCCCGGCAATGGCGCCAAAATGTTTGTGCTCAACCTAGTGTTCCTAAATTGAGTTCATCAATTGTCAACCAGGGTTGGTAAGCTGCTGAAGTGTGGTGCACTATATGTGCCTAAGTATTTGTTTCTCACTACGTTGTGTTTAGTGTTTTCTGATGTTTTTGGTTTTATGTTTGAAAAGGGAAAGAACTAAATGCTGGTGAAAAAAAGCTATTGGTTATATTAAAGCAGAACAAGGCCTAAACTATGGATGGCAAACAATAAATGAAAATACTAAAACAGAACAAAGCCTAAACTATGGCTGGAAAACAACAAATGCAAAGCTTGATAATGACTTCATTGCAAGGAAATAAATCACAACATGAGCTTGAAATTATCCAATTCATTCATTAAAGATGTGTTGGAAGAGCTTGAGAAATGGAAAAGTTAAGTGTGAATGAATTTCTCCTAAATAAACAATCAACTTACAATGTTACAACATCTCATCCATGATTAAAGGTTCATTGGAACATATTTGGAAAAGAAAATTTGTAGCACAATAAGATTTTTACTCTAAACTAACTTCTAATTCTGTTCTGCAACTCAATTTAGCACCATTAGGCCTTACTAAAAAGTTATAGGTTTCGTTTTAAAATAGTCCTTGAGAAAAGGCTTATTTGTGAAATGGTAAAAAGGTTCCAAAATGCTCCAGGCCTTAGACTAATACTAGCTTCTGTCCAAATGATTATGTATTAATATGAGGTTGGAACAAAAGAAGTTTTTGTAAATAATGAAGATCGTGGTATCTAAATTTAACAACTAATACAATTTAAAATGCAATGGATAGCAACTAAACTTGGAATGTTAATACAGTGAGCTAAGACTAAACTAGAGTGTTACTAGTCTACTTGAAGTACAGTGAACAGTGTTAAACTAAAAATCCATTATCAAACTTGAAATGAAATGACAGAGCTGAACTATATGCATTCTACCTCCGGATTGCTGTAACTAAATTAACATGCAACTAGTCTATGGAATTCTACAGTCCATCTCGTTCAATAGGAATGATATTTTGGAAGAGTTTGTAAAACAAGTATGGATGTATTATTCAATGCAGTTGAACATAAACATAAGACTGAAAACAAATACAACTAGAATCTAAGACACTACAGCTGTTTCTTATTCATTGTTAATGATGTTTTGGAAGAGTTTGTAAGAGTAAGACCGGCTATGACACTTAGTGTAAACAAGCAACTAAAACCTACAATACCACAACTATGCCTTATTCATCGTGATGATATTTTGGAAGAGTTTATAAGAGTAAGTCTAGCTGTGATAATTAACGAAAGGAAATGCAACTAAAACCTACAACACCACAGCTATGCCTTATTCATCGTGATGATATTTTGGAAGAGTTTATAAGAGTAAGTCTAGTTGTGATGATCAATGTAAACAAGCATGAAACATAAACTTCAGAAACGTGCTTAAGCTAGAAATGAAAAACGAGACTAAAATACTTATCTAAACTGTATAAACAAGGCTGCTCAGGAGGCAGGGGCCCTCTACCACCGGAGTAGCACGCAAAATCTACTTCAAGATTGACTCGGTGCTTTCAATAAAGTGATACTTCTTGCATTAGAGAGAAATTACTTCAAAACAGAGTGTTTTCGGACTTCTGAAATCTAGCAATCAATCACAAAATCTAACCTTGTCCCTCGGTTTCCCGAGCCATATTTATAATCAAAATTACATAACTGTCTTGAGATAACCTAGGGATAATTGTCTTTCCAAATAAAAACCAAACTAGGACTCTAATGGTGGTCACGTAATAGAATTAAGGACATCTGGACTGTCCTTGTCCTATTAGGAGTCTCTCTCCTAGTTTGAGTTCCCACGTACATAATTGCCTACAGAATTCCGTTCAAACTTCGTGGAGAGCAAAAAATGATGAGGGAATGATGTGGAATACGCCCATATGTGTTTTTCTCCAAGATGACACCTGGAACCTGCGTAGACATAAAGACAGCTGCAGAATCGGCAACTAGCTACAGAATGTCTGCATTCTGTAGCTATATCTAGTTCAAACACTACTACAATGACAAAATCATAAAAACATAGCAAGTTAGTCATGATATTCATTCTTAAAGCAATTTTAACTAATTTCATTGATCATTTGAGCCTGTGATTAATAATGGACAAAAGAAATGGAGTGGAATGTGGTGGAAGAAAGAATATTCTTGGAGCTCAACACAAACGTTGACTAGACTCACTTGGAGTTTCTGGAGGGTACTCTTCACTTCGAGATGGCATAGTGGAGTTACTTGCTCCAAACTGTTTCATTAAGCAAGTTTCTAATGTAACTTTTCCAATTGCTAGTTTTCCACATTAATTTCCACGATGATGGATTTCATCACCAACTAGTGCTTTTATTGTGGAAACATATTGTTTGTGTGTGGTTTTTCTCTCAGATTTTGTAGGCGTGTGTTCATCTGCTTGATTTTTTTTAGTGACCTCAGGTGTATTCTTTTGAAAAAATTTAATTTCGTGTGTTAAAAGATTAACTGTGGCTGAATTACTGAGACATTCATGTAGAATGCAGGGGAAAACCCCTGAATATACACCTAGACAATTGGAAAAAATTAAAATGGAAATATTTCAACAATCAGGAACGAGGTGTACTGAACAAGGAGAAACATCCATTGTAAATATACATCCTGATTTCAAAGTTAATCAACCTCAGATAACTGAAAAAAATCAAGAACAACCAGAAATTTCCAAAATAATTACAGTTGAATATGTTATTGGTGAATTTTCAAATACCCAATTCATTGAACCTGAAATAGCTGAGCCTGAATCTGAATCTACTTCGTCTTATTCAACTTTGGATTTCACAGCCCGACTCCTAGTTTTCCTCGTTCACCTCGAGTGAAACTTCTTATTACTGAGAATCTTCCTCCTGGCCTAATTAGTACTGAAGATATTTCTGACGTGGAAGAAGAGATCACAATTCCTTCACGTCAAGAATCTTTAAATCTAAGGTTTAGTGAACAAATTTACCCTTTCATACCTTTTAGACTGGATCCTTGGTATCATCAAATCACTGACTTTATGCATAATCATTCACCATGCCACATACCTTTTTACTCTATACCCAGAGGTAGTTACATGGATTCACCAAGCATGTCTACTAAGTCATCTATGTTACCTTCATCACCAAAAACATTTTTTTATGGTGGTCCATCTGTTCTTGCTGGGTACCAGTCACTCTCTGGCACTCTCTCAAGAGCATCTCCATCTTCTGAAACTTTCACAAAATCAAATGGTCTCCATAAATCTACCACCGAACCTTTGAAAATGGAACATTTCTACATGTTTTTTGGAAATATTCCTCAATATAGCTCTCAATTAGGTGGCTATATAGTGCCTGGGGGGCAACAACCTTTTCAAGGGAAACAATCTTTCCAAGGGCAACAACCTTTTTAAGGGCAGCTACCTTTCCAAGGGCAGCAACCTCTCCAAGGGAAACAACCTATTCAAGGACAACTAACTTTCCAAGGACAACAACCTTATCAAGAGTAACCATCCTTTCAAGGAGGACAACCTTTTGCTAGAACTTATCCCTCGGTTGTAGGACCAAATATTCCCGGTAATTATCAAAATTATGTTCCAATGCCTCAAACTGGTTATGGTCAACCTTATGCATTGCAACCTTTGATAGGAGCTCCTTACCGAAGAATTAATACTATGTGAAATCCCTTGTTGAATCAACAATATTTGAAGCCTACTTTATAAGTACCTTATGATCAACCTGCTTTACCCAAGTCCAACAACCTGTTCAGGGTGCAATGCAAGTTACCTCACAAGTATTTGTGTCGAGTAGTCAGCAGGCTGGTCCGAGTGCTCCAAGTACTCCTATCCAATATGTGGCACAAATTTTATTTCAACAACCAAGTACACCTATCCCTGTAGTTTCTCAAATCCTTGTTGTTACCACCCTTCAAATGACAACACCAACTTTTACACAGGAAATCCCTAAGATTACTACCCATCAAACTAGACCTACAGTTTATTCTATTCCTCAAACCTCTGTAGGACAACCTGGTGCAACTAAGGTTCAAATAATTCTACCTTTTACAGGTCAAACCTTTAAAGGTTAATTTATTCAGAGAACCATTTCAAGGGAAATTTCAATATGGAAAAATGGGACAAAATCCAGTTTACCATTGCCAGCCATACCCTGGTTATACATATCAAATACCAGCTCAACCTTAGTTCAGTATAGCTAACCCTGGATACCCTAGAGGTATTCCAATTCCAACTGCTCAGGCTATTCTAGGTTTTCCTAGATATCCTCCTCCGGGTACTGGTATTTTTCCTCAAGGTTATCATTTTTCACAACAAGACCCTAACTAGCAGTTATCGTTCATTAGAAAATTTAGATTTACTGGACTTGTCTCGGCTAACAAATGATCTGATTTATTATCTTCTGTTTTGGTCGCAAATGCCCACTAATTTTCACAATGATATTCCAAAGTTTGAAGGAAAATCAAGAAAAGACCCCTCAAATCACGTGATGAATTATCATCTATAGTGTGCATCCAACTCATTAATCGATGATTCCATTCATTTGATACTTTTTTAGAGAACATTAATTGGATTAGCTACAAAGTGGTAAATTGATTTACCACATGGTTCTTTCAATAATTTCAACGTCTTAGCAACAACCTTACTAACTCATTTTCAGTTGCCAGTCCATTATGACAATGGCACATAACTTTTGACTTCATTAAAACAGAGTACGTCTACTTAAATTTCAGATCACATACACGAATGGCGATGTAGATGAATTTTAGTGAAAATTTTCATTCCGAATCAAATTTTAGCATAATGGTTCATTAAATAATTGCTTCCTAAGATTACTAAATATGTAGCTAAGGGAGGCGTTGTAACAAAAGAGAAGGTCATAGCTCAAACACAGTACCTAGACCTCGTTTACACAGTCTGGTACTCTGTATGAAAAATTCCTGATTTACCATGCCTAAGCCAACTTACTGCAACTCCTTCTGGTTCTCATTCTACAGACGGTGTAATTAGTACAGCTAATATGACAAAGAGTAAGAAGAAATCGTATAAAACTACTTCTCCAATAATTACTCTACCTGATTCACCTAAAGGTGACTCTTCCCTAGAAAATTATGCCGAGATTCACCTCGTAGACTCATATAAAACCAAAGCTAAAAACAACTGGAAATAAGAAGAAGGGGAAGTGTAAAAATAAAAAAAACAATTCTCCCAAAGAGGAAGCTAAAAAAACCGAACCGTTAGATGAAAAATGGAAACCTCGTTATCCTTGTCTTATCTTTGATGAGGATCACTACACCAAAGAATGCCCACATCGGGCCGAGGTATCGAATTTTTTCAAAGGTTCACCCACACTCACTGAATTGAAAGATAATTTTCCATCTCAAGATAGAAAAATGATCAGAGCTTCTTCCAACTCATCGACAGATATCCTGATGATGTCCCAAGTCATGGTAGTGACATGATCTCAAGATTATGGATCTAAGAGTCTTGTAATTGGTAAAGAAGCTGACTCATCTAGTCAACCAGAAGTATCAACTCCTTCGATTTCTGAACCATTGAAAATCGAGAAACCTAATCTTGATTTTGTAATTAAACAGCCTGCCAAGGGTGTACTTCGAAAACCGTCTTTCAATCCACATGCAAGAGCCACTCAGAATTAAAATATTGTTGAAGATTTGGCCATACACCCTTCAAAAATGTCGACCCTCGAAGTACTGCAATCTTGTCCATCTCAAAGGAAATTACTATTATCATCTATAGGAGCGATTGATCCTCAAGACTCAAATCTTATTGTCTTTAATCTTGAAAACTTTGTACCTAGACTCCCACATCATATGGATTTTCAAATTCCAATAATAGTCAAATCAAGGCGAATTTTTTGCATAGTAATTGATGAGGAAAATCTACATGCATTATGTCCTTATCTTGTTGGAAAACTCTTGGTTCTCCGACAATCAACCAATCACCGACCATTATTAAAGCCTTTGATGGAAGAGGTTTTCGCCCATTCGAAATACTCCAAGATCTACCTATAGAAGTAGAAGGAAAAACTGTAACACTCAAGGTGGAAGTTGTTAATGCCTCTCTTGATTACAACCTTATTTTGGGTCGAAGTTGGTCTTATGCTATGACCATTGTGGTTTCATCAGTATTTCGGATGATAATGTTTCCTCATAAAGGAAATATTGTTAAAATCGATTAGCTGTCTTACTTCTCTTTAGACCCTACTTCTTCATATAGTATCCAACATGTTGGAAAAATGGTTATCCCTTACGAAGATGTTTGAGTAGGACTAGTAAAGGATTTTTCTCTCATGGGAACTTTCGCTATACCTTGCCAATATCAATATGATTACATCAAGCACAATTCCATTTGATGACACATGGAATGTGCCTTTAGAATCAGAATCTGACTCCTATGGTGGCAAGATTCCTTTAAGTCCTTTTGAATCAACATATGTAGAAGTACAATCGTGTTTTTAAACTCCATCAAGTTCTACTAATAAAATGAATGTGATCAATGAAGAATCTTCGCCTTTATCAAGCTCAACTTTGACATCATTTTCGGATCCTTTTCAGCAAGTGTTTTCAACTGATGAAAATATCCGAGAAATTTTTTCATTGGATGAATTACCATGGGATGATTTCCATCATCGATCTTCTTTTCTACCTAACCTTGATAAACTCAAGAATGATTTTTAATTCATATTTTCAATTGATTATGTCAAGGAACCTAAAAACCTACGTCGTTTCTTCATTCGATTCTGAGAAAAATTTGGGAAATATTTCAACCACAATTCCTATTGACATATCAATTAAACCCAGAATAATTAAGAACATTCATATAGGCGCTTCTTGCTCAATCGAAGAGATCAAAATATACAAAGCCCTATTTCAATAATTCTGAGAAATTTTTGCCTGGTCTTATGAAGAAATTCTAGGTATTGATCCTAAGATTGTTATTCATGAAATTAAGACATACATGGATGCCAAGCCTATTAGACAGAGATTACGTCCTATACATCCGCAGAAAGCTGCTGCAATTAAATTTGAAGTTGAAAAATTACTACGTGTGAGATTTATTTATCCTATTCCTTTGACCAATTGGTATCTAACATAGTTCCAGTAACCAAGAAACAAGGGACTATCATAGTATGTCTCGATTATTGTTAGGATATTTCAACACATAGGAAATAGTTAAGAATAACTTAGTCTAGTGTAGAGTTAGGTAAAGTGTGTTTCTTTACCATGTACATTTGTAACTTATAATACGACGGTCACGATTTGTAGTGATCCGACGGTTATCTCTCACCTCAGTATTAACGACACTTGATCAGTGGCTTAACACCGGATTGGTCCATGATCTCTATTTAAAGAGCATGGAGGGTCATTTTTCTGGTAACCATTTATGAGAGAAACATATGTAACCTTTATTTTTATATTAATAAATTTCTTGAAGTGGCTGCGTTGGCTCAAGTCGTGGATTATTTCCCTCTTTGAGGGTTTTAACCAAGTGATTATATTGGTGTACTGATTTTTGATTTGTTTGTAAGTGGTGACCTTTGGTTCTTGATCTGAGGAACTTACCTTGTAAATTCCTACATGGTATCAGAGCTATTTTGAGGGCCGCATATGTTGTTGATCAAAATCCGAAGCCGATTTGACTATATGTGAATGTCGTTTTGTATATATACTATTTTTGAACATTTTTGGGCTTGGAGAACTACTCTGTTGTGTCCGGAGCATCTGTTATAGTGAGGAACGCCTTTCGTTTCATGCGAAAAGGTTTCCGGCTACCCAAGTTATGACAGTTTAGATCTGGAGGTATAAAGCATCTGTTTTGCAGCTATATTTGTTAATAGTTTTGCTTATTTCAGTTTCCTCTTTTTATTTTCGGTTTTAGGTTTTATTTATTTTCCGGATCTATACCCTCGTCTTTGTGTATGCTCTCTACTGTGTGTTGTGCGCGATCTCGGCAAATCAGAAACAGGAAAAAGGGATTTTTTTTTCTACGTATGCTCTTTCCCCGCGTCTTTGTGCGATCCTGGGAAATCAGAAATAGTGAAAAAAGTGATAGTTTCCGGTAAGGCTAAACGAAAATCTAACATTCTTCTGGAAGGATTTGCATTTCTTCTTTTTTTTTCTCGGTTTTTTGTGTTTTTTTGTGCAAGAAAAGGCACACACACTGAAGAGTTAAAAAAAAACAAAAAAACAAAACAAAACAAAAACACCCTTCCTCCTTTCCATTCAATAACGTGATCCTTTTACTATCTCAATTGGTGAGGGGTTAGTTTATGAGAATATAGGTCTTGGGTTCAAGCCTCCTTCTCAAGCTTCTTTTGTAAAAAAAAATTGTTAAAAGGGGTGGAATTTTTTTTTTTAAAAGCCGCACTTCATCCTGTTCCCGTAACTATTCGGAATCTACAACTCAGATTTTTCAAAAGGCATAACTTCTTCATCCGAGAGCCGTTTTTCGAGCCGTTTTTTCTTAAACAACCTAATTTTTCAAGATCTTTCCATTGGAGTAGTTAGTTTCAGATTTTTCAGCTTCATTTTTTTTTAAATGGAAATTGCATGCCCGGTTATTCTTAATATCACACGTTATCTCCAATGGCTACCTCACATGGTAGATATACTTAGAAGTAAAGGGCTTTATAGAATATCCACAGGACAAGAAACTAAACCTTCCGATGATGATAAATCTGCTAAATGGGAAAATAAACAAGATCAAGCATGAGGGTTGATAGGAATGTCCATTGCTCAAGATCTTCGATTTCATATCCTTGAGATTGACACTCCTGATGAAGCCCTAGAAAAGCTAAAAAAAAATTTTGGTATTCAAAATCAAATCAGGGCCCACCAGCTTGAAAATGAGTTGCTTGCTTTGGATCCCAATAATTTCTCCTCCATTGAAGATGTTTTTTCCAAATTCAAGACCCTCAAAATTCTTTTAGAAGGTTGTAAGATCAAAAAGGGCGATGGTAGCCTCATCTATTGCATTCCTGCTAAGCTTGGCCCTACATACTCTGTTTTTGTTTCTGCTTTCCATTCCACCAGAGAAGCCATCATTTCTTCAGGAACCACCTACAAGAATCTCTCTTTTGATGCCTTTTTTTATTCTTTGATAAGAGAACAAGAAACGCTTGGTCTTATCACTGCTGGAAACGCTTCTAAGAAAGCCTTAGCAGCCAAAGAACAACCATATCAAAAGAATCCCAAGAATTCGTATCCTAAAAAATATGGTCCTAAACCAAACAAGGACCCTAAGCAATTTCAGCCTCAAGCTGAAAAATCAAATCACCAAAATAATAAGGAAAATCAAAACAAAGGGAAGAAGACAAATAGACATTGCAACTTTTGCAATCAGGATGACCATATAGAGTCCAAATGTTTTAAGAAGATGGAAGCCTTAGAAGCAGTAATGAAGAAGCACAACATCAATTTGGAGCACTCTTCACCTTCATCTTCAGGTATGGCACTTTCTGCTTGTGGTTGTCAAGCATCAAGATCTGGTTATGCATCAAATGTATCTTCTTCTTCTCCTTCTCATGAGTGGCTCATTGATTCTGGAGCTCCTTCCCACATGGCTAAAAATAAATCCATGTTTCCTTCTTTAAATGATTGTAACACCAAACATATTTATGTTGGTGATGATAGATCTATTAGTGTTGTAAGATCTGGAACCATTCATCTAGATAATGCTCAGTTTAATGATGTACTATGTGTTCCTACCTTGTCATGCAACCTTCTATCTGTTTATCAAATAACTCATTCAGGTGAAGGGAAAATAGTAGAATTCTCACCTCATAATGTTGTAATCAAGAACCTCAAAGATCCTAAACATATTTTAGCTACTGGCATTTCTGATGATTCCACAAGGCTGTATAAGTTTGAAAAATTTGGTTCATCATCTCTTCCCTCTGTTTTTGTTGCTCATAATGATGATGTGAGAAAACTTTGGCATGAACAATTTGGTCACTTAAACTATCACTCTCTTCAAACTCTAAGTAAGGAAAATATGGTGACAGGCCTTCCTATGGTATCTTGCCGAGATGGTGTTTGCTCCGGATGTGTACTCGGAAAACATCATCGGGATAGTTTTGACAAACGTGCCTCTTGGCACGCTTCAGCCCCTTTGCAGCTTGTGCACAGTGATTTATGTGGTCCACTTCTTGTTGTTTCTTTCTCTGGTTGCAAGTACTTCTTAACTTTCATTGATGATTTTTCCAGACGCACTTGGGTATATTTCCTAAAACTCAAGAGTGAAGTTTTTAACATGTTCTTGGCCTTTAAGGCCTTTGTTGAGAAACAATCTGGACATCAAATTCTTAAGTTAATATCAGACAATGGCGAAGAATTTGTTAACAACAAATTTATCATCTTCTACACTGAGCATGGCATTCAATTGCAACATACTATTCCATATACTCCACAACAAAACGGTGTAGCTGAAAGGAAGAATTGCACCTTAAAAGAAATGGCTAATTGTATGCTTCAATCTAAAGGACTCAGTCTCAATTTTTGGGCAGAAGCAATTAACTGTGCAAATTACATAGTAAATCGCACTCCTACTAAGGTTTTAAAGAATATATATCTAGAAGAAGCTTGGAGCTATATCAAACCAGATGTAAGTCACTTTCGTGTTTCTGGAAGTGATGCTTGGGCCCATATTCCGGATGTGAAACATAAAGCCTTAGAAACTAAGAGTGAAAAATGCATTTTTGTTGGATATTCTAAAGATGTCAAAGGATATAAACTTCTTCAACCAAAATCCAAAAATATTATCATTAGAAGAGATGTAAAATTTGATGAAAATATATCGGCCTGCGAGCCTAGTTCAGCAAGTGTGCCACCTTTGGCCTGCAAGCCTGATTCGGCATATGTGCCACCTCTCTCTCTCTTCTATTTTTAATAGCATTCCTTGTAGTTCATATGATGACAGCAAGGATAAAAATCCTCCTCCACCTCTTGAAATTGTTCCTTATACTCCACCACTTCCAAGGTGGGTCCGCTCTACTCGGGATGTATCAAGTTCTCTTGCAGGTGACCCTGTCGATTGACGACGTACACATTCTCATTTCGAAAGAGCCTCTTCCTTATTGGCTCAAGTTTCAAAAAAAATTGATCCAGAAACCTTTGAAGAAGCCTCCGGTCATCTAGATTGGGATTAAGCTATGAATGAAGAGTATCGTTCCTTATTGGCAAACGATACTTGGGATCTTGTTCCTCTTCCAAAAGGAAGAAAACTTGTCAGATGCAGATGGGTTTACAAACCAAGTTTGGACCAAATGGAAAAGTGGATAGACATAAAGTTCGTCTTGTTGCTA
The DNA here is from genome assembly GCA_034641835.2 of Pinus albicaulis. Lineage (NCBI taxonomy): Eukaryota > Viridiplantae > Streptophyta > Pinopsida > Pinales > Pinaceae > Pinus > Pinus albicaulis. Next base: position 506,426,142 of record CM076574.1, read on the forward strand.
AATGATTTTCACAAGTTGAAGGCATTGACTATACTAAAAGCTTCTCCCCTGTTGCCAAAATGAATTCTATCCGCCTTATTCTTTCCCTTGCTGCCTCCTTTAAATGGGAAGTCCATCAGATGGATGTTAAATCCGCCTTCTTACATGGAGATTTGCATGAATAAATCTACATGGAACAACCCCTTGGCTTTATCCAAAAAGACTCTAGCCTTGTTTGTAGCCTTAGGAAGTCTCTCTATGGTCTCAAACAAGCTCCTCGGGCTTGGTATGCCAAAATGGATAGATTTATCTTAGATAATGGATTCTCTAGGTGTCATTCTGACAACATTGTCTACACCAAGAAAGTGGGTAATTCCTTCACCATCCTTGTTCTTTATGTTGATAATATTATCCTTACTGGTAGTGATCCAAACCATATAAACCATGTGAAGTATAGCCTCAAAAATAATTTTGAAATGAGAGACTTAGGACACTTGCATTATTTCCTTGGTCTTCAAGTCTTGCAATCCAAGGAAGGCATTACCCTCTCTCAGTCCAAGTATGCATGTGATATTCTACACCACTTTCACATGGAAGACTATAAGCCAGCTGCTTCTCCCTTTCAGTCTGGAGTCAAGCTTTCAGTCAACTGTACTACCCCTGATCCGGATTTATACAGGAACGCAACAGAATAAACATATAACCATAAATACAGAGATGCAGCGGAAATAACACTTCATTTCATTAATATCAAAGAACGGAAATTTGCTTACAGACAGAATGGAAATAAAACTAGCTAGGGCACTGGTAGCTATCTCTGAGAAGAGATGTGGCGGCTACAGGCCTCTGAACTGAGTTACAATGAGGCTCGAGGGCCTATTTATTATCGAGAAACAATGGAGAACCCTCAACATCCCAAAAACCTAACCCTAGGAGATGAAGCGCCAAAACTATGGGCCCCGTTTGGGTAAATTGGTGTTTCAACTTCCCAGGGACGTAACTTTGGCATACTATCTCCGTTTGACGCACATGATACATCATTAGAAATCTCTATCCGAGGACTACAGCTTTCGGGACAAATTTGATGATCAAATTTGCTGGTGCTTTGATACCCAAAAAACATCGTTTAGGGCCTCAAAACGGCTCCAGAAGTTCAAGACCCGAAAAACTGCTAAAAATAGTAAGTTATGCCGAAACTGAAAAACTGAAAGAGACAATGGTGGGGGGCCAAGTGGAATAGGTGGGTGGCCACCAATATCCACCTGGATCATTCCTCCCCCCTTAGGAAGCAATGGTCCCCATTGCGTTAAGTTTCTCCATGAGATGAGGAAATTTCTGCTGAACTTGGTCCCTGGTGAACCACTTTCCTTGGTGCAGGAGTTGGCCAGCTTTGACAACCCGATACAGTTGGATCCTCTGTTGGTGAGTGTTCTTAATTTGCATGTCCATGATACAATCTATGGTGGCCTGTTCCATGCAGTCTGGGTTTAACTCTATTGGTGTGAGTTGTTCTGCAATGTCCGAAGTGTCCAGTAGAGGTGGGAAGTAAGGACGAAGGCGATCCACATTGAAGACTGGGTGCAGACCAAGGAATGGTGGAATACTAAGCTCAAAAGCATTGTTCCCTACAGCCTTGGTGATGGTGTATGGTGTTGGGAAAAATACTGAGAGGGGGGGGTGAATCAGTATTTACTGCAGATTCAAAACTTTTTACTTTTCTTTACTTCAAAACCCATACGCTACTTTCCTAAAGCAGACTCGCGTATATACGCGGATACCCTTTATTAAACTCGCGTATACACAAATATCTAATTATGTCATTAGTTCTTCACTTAAATCATTCCATCATTCAATCATCAGATGTTTAATAAACAGTAAACATGTGCAGTAAGAACAGAGTAAACCATCACACAAAGCATCACACATGAACACCAGGATTTTTAGGTGGAAACCCAAGCTCTGGAGAAACCACCGTCGTTAGCACCTTCAATATTTTATTATAGAGAAACATCTTACAACATATGTGTCAAGCAGACTCTACCGTAACGTTTGACTGAATCTCTGTGCTCGTTTACCAGCCTCTCCTGGAAGGGAGCTACGACCCCCTGACTCGTTTACCAGCCTTTCCTGGAAGGGAGCTACGACCCCCTGATCTCGTTTACCAGCCTCTCCTGGAAGGGAGCTACAACCCCCTGACTGAAGGCTACAACCCTCAGCACCACCTTGGACCACGTTTCATCATATTTTCAAACTGGACCCTTTCCATACTTTGAAGCTCAAACATACATCACCAACAGATACTTATCAATTCAGACAACACAGATCAGATAGCAGTAATACAGCAGAACAGATCAGATGTTTCATACCCCATGCTTCAACAAACCCTAGTTTTCATACGCGCTTTCACTTCACTGATGTCGCGTATATACGCACTTCCGTTCACACAAAAAAGTGTATACCTCTGTACATATTTCATTGCGCATACGCGCTTTCTCTTCAGAGAAGCCGCGTATATACGCGCTTCCTATGCGGAGAAGTAGCGTATAGATCTTCAATCATTATAGAGCAGCATACTTCTTCAGATCAAATATTTAGTTCAGATTTACATTTACTCGTACGACAAACACTTCATCTCGCATCTAAGGCTTCCATAAAAATGAGATCTAGCGTATACAAATACATTCCAGATCTAGATATTCCGCTTCATCATTTCTTCACGTGTATCATAGATTCAGATCTATTATCAAACCTTTACCCTTTCATATAGATATACTTCATACAAGTATTCATTCAAGCTCGACATCTTGCACCCACGCTTCATGATTTGCATAATGAATTTCATTCCTTTATATAGGTTTATCCTTTCACAATTAAGAGCCCCTTTTTCAATACCATGAGCCCAAAACTACATTACTTCCGATGGTATTCCTGGACGGGGTCATTTAGACGAATCATAACCCAATAAAATGGGTCAATACCATGGTGGTTACCCCTGGTTTTGCACTTTATGAGCGCTTTTGCCCATACGCGACATTGCACGTTCTTTTCCGCGTGCATACGCGACTACCCTTAGACAGATCCGCGTATGCATAGAGACATACTCTTTTCATCATAATTTGAGTACATTCTGAATTCCTTTCTTCATTGCCTTCTGTACACACTGTAGACACATCATATTTTCTTCATCAAGAACATATTCTCTCAAGCACAACTTCATCAAGTAAGTTGTCATCATCTTCATCAAGAGGATTGCCATTTAAGGACAACACTCAGCACCAAACATCATATCACATTAGATTTACATCATTTACCAAGTTCATCAGGTCAAGACTAACTTCATCAGGTGAATTTCCATCAAAGACAACACATGTCAACAGTCGCATGTCTTCATCTTCATTCAGTGGGTTGCCATCAAGGACAACACTCTGCATCATATTGCCAACAAACAATCTCCCCTTTGGACTTGATGGCAACCATGATGGTGTTTGGTTACCACAACCGATAGATACATTAAGAATACAATGACACCATGTCACTCTCCCAAATATTTGACACCATTCTGTCTCTTCATTCAAACACGACACCATTCTGTCTCTTCATTCAAACACCATGTCACTCTCCCCCTTTGACATCAAGGGCAAAGGGCAGATCAACATACTCTTCCCCTTTTCTCCTCATGTGGAAGAAGCGTTCTGCAGGTCTGATATGTACTGAAGTGGCCAAGCTTCCCCTGAGTTCATGCTGAATCTTCAAACATATTTTCCAAAGAAGTACATGACTCAATGACTTTCCTATCACCAATGACTCATACTTACAAAAAATATCCAACCAAGTGGATTTACATATGAGACTCAACTACCCAACCAAGTGGGTTTACAAATTTGACTCAGCTACCCAACCAAGTGGGTTTACAAAATTTGACAAGTCCTTACATGACTGAAAATTACAATTTACATCATGGGTCTCCACATGACCTTTTCATCAAAGATACAAATATGAATTTTCATAACCAATACCAAGAAGACCTCAAGAGAGATCATATAAAAGAACTATCATAATGCATTATACTCAGCAAAGCTAATGCTCCCCCTGAATCTGTGCATCCATGCATCCTTTTCATATGACTAAGGCTCCCCCTTAGTTTCTGCATCCTGAACACTTTCACCAACAAATCATCAAGGCATCTTCATCAAAACATTAGAAACAGAATTATGAGAACTGGAACACCACTGTGAGACCAAAAAGTATCGAGAGATACCAACAAGACTTGAAATTTGTATCAAGAGAGCCGATCCCAAAACGTAAGTTTGTCGCAATCGACATACGCGGTTTTCTGTGCATGAACTCGTGTATATACGCGACTGTGTTTCAGGAAACCCGCGTATCCAATTCCATCTTCTAAATTTTAACCAGATCTGATCCTCTGTAAGAAAAAAGACAGTTTTCAGCTTCTTTCTGAGATATTTGAACGCTTCCCTAGACTACAGATAGATAGAACAGTGCAGTTGTGTCTTCAAGCGTCATCCAATGATTGTAGCATAAGCACATTAGTAACCAAGCCTTTAGATTCTTTGCAGCATCAATACAATCTTTCCAAGAGAGATTATCATACAAGAAAAACCTCTTCAAATATGTGTTAATCAATCATCCATGTGGTCCAATATCATCAAGATCTTCAAGATTTAACATGAAGTAACATATGTAGGCAAAAGATCTCAACCATAGTAACGAACTCTACATGATTTGTTTTTGAATCAAACGACTTCCAATTCTATCCAACAGATAAACTTCAGCAAGCAGTAAACACAGCTCATTCAACGTCTCATCATCATAAACCATGTACCAAGCCATCATCATTTGAGCATGAGTATCACAAAAACCAAGAATAAGCAGTCATATTGCTAACAATGCAATCATTAGTATTCAACCTGCTGCTCCTCCTGAACCAGTGTTCCTTCTTAACTTGTGTAATCTGAAAACGTTCATCTGCAAGTCATCAGCAACAATCTCTTCATGGGCTGCCCTTATCTCCGAAATATAGGACTTTCATCTCAACAATGAATACTCTTCATCAACAAGCAAACAGGACTCATCCACAATCTTCAACACAAGAAACCATGTACGTTTCCTTATTATTTAGAACTAAGCTGAAATTGAGGCAATCACACAGTTATTAACAGTCAGATTGATGCTCCCCCTAGACCTCTGCTCCAGATCTTCAGCTATCAGATAAATTCTCTTATCATCAATGAATACGCGACTGTGTTTGAAGAAACTTGCGTGTATACGCGACTTTTGTTAATTTAACCTGCGTATGGAAAGTGAAGCATAGAAAATCACACCTTCATCTCCTCCCGCAAATTCCCACTATGTTCCCCGTCTTTCTTCACACCACATGCACCGTCGAAATACATATAAACTGCAATAATCAAATCAACCATGAGAGACATCATACATTGCTCCCCCCGTGACGATACATTACTAACCGATAATGATCCCAGCATTATTCCTCAAACCACTACAGAGAAGTAAGCTTCAATCGGATGATCGATTAGGCTTAATTCCTAATGTCACCCATTCTCCATCTTTTTCCAGATTTGTTTGAACTTTCTATTTGTGTGCTGGAAATTGTCCACTTTCTCAGATCTATTCAACCTGCATTCCTTTTCTACATGTCCATACTTGTTACAAGAATAACATCTCATATGACCAAAGAAATAAGCATAAGAATTATAATGAGTATTTCTAATCTTCCTCCTTTTACAATCAACTGCTTTATGTCCATTGAAGTAGAAATTTCTGTGATCATGAAATCTTCTATTAGAGTTTACCTGTTGGTTGTAGCCATTTTGAAAGATCTCCCTGCTAGTGTTTCTTTAATTGAGATGATCATGCTTTAGCTGTAAAGATCCTTTGTTCCCCTGCTGAGTGGCTGAATGTAGAGAACCAGCTGTGGCTGCTTTTAGAAAATTTGGTGCTGATGTCTGGGAAGATTCCCCAGTATACCCAAGACCTGTTTTTATAAGAGGAGACCGTTGTACCTTGATAATCTCATCCAAGGTTTCTGAACCTTTAGCAAATCTAAGATTGAGAGATTTCACTTTCTCATTATCTTTCCTTAGACTCACTACTTCACACTCCAATTCCTCAATGCGTTTTCTTTCTGCTTCAAGCTGATTTTTAAGAGTCTCTATGATTATGTTCTTTTCTTCGTGGCTTACCTTGAGTTGAGTGTTTTCTTCAAGAAGATTATTGTCTTCTAGAGAATCCACAAAAGTACCCTTTTCTTTTCTAGATTCTTGTTCACATTCTTTCACGAATGCCCATACTTTTGCACCAAGATTTTGCAGAAAAGCTTTTGTTTGTACACTTCCCATTGTGACGGATCTCCTTGAAGCGATCAAGCTTCTGCAGAAGGACCTGCTCTGATACCAATTGTTGGGAAAAATACTGAGAGGGGGGGGGGTGAATCAGTATTTACTGCAGATTCAAAACTTTTTACTTTTCTTTACTTCAAAACCCATACGCTACTTTCCTGAAGCAGACTCGCGTATATACGCGGATACCCTTTATTAAACTCGCGTATACACAGATATCTAATTATGTCATTAGTTCTTCACTTAAATCATTCCATCATTCAATCATCATATGTTTAATAAACAGTAAACATGTGCAGTAAGAACAGAGTAAACCATCACACAAAGCATCACACATGAACACCAGGATTTTTAGGTGGAAACCCAAGTCGGGAGAAAACCACCGCTGCAGTTGCTCAGCCTTCAATATTTTATTATAGAGAAAATATCTTACAACATATGTGCTGGCGCAGACTTGACCAGCACGCAGGCACCCACCTGCGCTCGTTTACCAGCCTCTCCTGGAAGGGAGCTCCAACCCCCTGACTCGTTTACCAGCCTCTCCTGGAAGGGAGCTACGACCCCCGATCTCGTTTACCAGCCTCACCTGGAAGGGAGCTACGACCCCCTGACTGAAGGCTACAACCCTCAGCACCTCTATGGACCACGTTTCATCAATTTTCACACTGGATCCAAAGCTTCCACTAGGACACCACTTGCAGGCCACATTTCATCATATTTTCGGACTGGACCCATTCCATACTTTTAAGCTCAAACATACATCACCAACAGATACTTACCAATTCAGACAACATAGATCAGATAGCAGTAATACAACAGAACAGATCAGATGTTCCATACCCCATGCTTCAGCAAAACCTGGTTTTCATACGCGCTTTCACTTCACTTATGTCGCGTATATACGCGCTTACGTCCACACAAACCAACGTATACCTCTGTACATATTTCATTGCGCATACGTGCTTTCTCTTCAGCAAAGCCGCGTATATACGCGCTTCCTCTGCGGCGAAGTAGCGTATATATCTTCAACCATTATAGAGCAGCATAATTCTTCAGATCAGATATTCAGTTCAGATTTACCCTTTTACTTCAGACAGATGTTCGCCTCATCTCAGATCTAAGCCTTCCATAAACAGATCTAGCAGATACAAATACATTCCAGATCTAGATATTCCGCTTCATCATTTCTTCATACGTGTATCATAGATTCAGATCTATTATCAAACCTTTACCCTTTCATACAGATATACTTCACAGAGAAGTATTCATTCAAGCTCGTATATCTTGCTCCTCTACGCCATGATTTGCATAATGAATTTCATCTCTTTATATAGGTTTATCCCCTTTTCACTGCCTATATCCTCCTTCTTTACTATTTATGAGTTAAAATGGCTATTTACTTCCGATGGTATTCCTGGACGGGGTCTTTTAGACGAATCATTACCCAATACAATGGGTCAATACCATGGTGGTTACCCCTGGTTTTGCACTTTTTGAGCGCTTTTGCCCATACGCGACTTGGAACGTTCTTTTCCGCGTGCATACGCGACTTCCCTTAGACAGATCCGCATATGCATAGAGACATACTATTTTCATCATACTTTGAGCACATTCTGAATTCCTTTCTTCATTGCCTTCTGTACACATTGTAGATACATCATATTTTCTTCATCAAGAACATATTCTCTCAAGCACAACTTCATCAAGTAAGTTTTCATCATCTTCATCAAGAGGATTTCCATTTAAGGACAACACTCAGCACCATATTGCTAACAAACATCATATCACATCAGATTTACATCATTTACCAAGTTCATCAGGTCAAGACTAACTTAATCAGGTGGTTTTCCATCAAGGAAACCACATGTCAACAGTCGCATGTCTTTATCTTCAATCAGTGGGTTGCCATCAAGGACAACACTCTGCATCATATTTCCAACATATGGCTCAGATCGAGTTGCTAATGCAGAGGTGTCTAAGGAGGCTCCCACAAACGCAAGCAGCTTGTCACGCACCTGAAGTTGCTAAAAGAACCAAATGATTAATAGCCTCAAAACTTCATTTGGCTTCATCAATATATCATGAACCATTGCGAAGTAATAATGTCGATAAGCACTGCTTTATTCGTCTCAAGACTTGACGGCACTTAACTACACCTTGTAATTGCAGAATGGCATACATGCCAGTTTAGATGTAGTGGCTGAACCCGTCACTTAAAGGCTTAAGGCATCAAACGATGAGAGCCCGCTTATAACTATGTTGTACATAGGGGAGGCTCTCGTCCCATGTGCGTGGATGCTTTGAATTGTACATGCGCAGAATGTGTACAATCATTTTGTTGACGACCTTTGTCTGGCCATCTGTTTGGGGATGGAAAGCTGTGGACTTGGTGAGCTTGGTATCCGACATTGACCAGAGGCTGGACAAAAATATGCTGAGGAACCTGCTATCTTGACCTAATATGATAGACTGTGGGATCCCAAAGTGCACCCACACTCGTTCAAAGAAGAGTTTAGCAGTGGCTTCTGCGGCCCGTATCGGAGCGGGCGAAGCTTGCGGTGAGGTCCAGTGAGGCGCTCCTTCTGCAAATGCAGCAATACTTTGTCGCCCACCTGGAAGTTGTGTGGCACCCGGTGTTGATCATGGCGCTGCTTGTACTTCGCATTGGCTCTGTCCAATATATCATGAACCTGTTGGTGGATGTGTTGAATGTGCTCGATGAAGCTACTGGCTTTGTCAACTTCAGACTGGACATGAGCTGAATTGGCCTGAGCAGCTGCAAATGGCATGGCTACGTCAATGGGACATAGTGGCTGGAATCCCAAGCCCACCTGAAAGGGGCTATGGCCAATTAAACTGTGGAGAGCCCGGTTATAACTATGTTGTACATAAGGGAGGCTCTCGCCCCATGTGCGTGGATGCTTTGAATTGTACATGCGCAGAATGTGTACAATCATTCTGTTGACGACCTTTCTCTGGCCATCTGTTTGGGGATGGAAAGTTGTGGACTTGGTGAGCTTTGTGTCCATCATTGACTAGAGGCTGGACCAAAATGTGCCGAGGAACCTGCTATCCCGATCTGATATGATAGACTGTGGGATCCCAAAGTGCACCCACACTCGTTCAAAGAAGAGTTTAGCAGTGGCTTCTGCTGTGATATTCTTCTTGCAGGCCGCCATAATGGCCACCTTCGAGAATCTGTCGACGACCACAAAAACACAGTCATTTCCCTGCTTAGTAGAAGGCAGGCCCGACATGTAATCCATGGAGATGGATTCCCAAGGTCGACTAGGGGTAGGTAGAGGAGTATATAGGCCTTGTTTCTTGATGGTCGGTTTGGCAATGGCACAAGCAGTGCAGGATCTGATGTGCTTCTCGACATCCTTTCGAAGGTTCGGCCAATAGAAATACTTCTGTAGTATTGCTACTGTTTTCTCGACCCCGAAATGCCCAGCGACTCGACCGTAGTGTGCTTCCCATATCATCTTGGCACGCTCGCTTGAAGGAACACAAAGGTGTCCCAGGTGACATAAAAGTGCATCTTGGAGGTGAAAATTTTGAACTTGCGTGCCCCCCAAGAGTGCCTTGTAAGTGTGGCCGAATTCTGGGTCACTCTCATAGAGAAGCGGCCAATCAGAAGTCTCGTGCCCACAAGATTTGAGCACGGTGGTGAGCGCCACGATCGGTGGTCGGCTGAGGCAGTCTGCAACATTATTGGTGCTACCCTTCTTGTACTTGATGTTCAAATGAAACTGTTGCAGATATGTGGACCACTTCTGATGGCGATCATTCCGCAACTTCCCTTGTGTCTGTATGAACTGCAGGGGCCGGTGGTCTGTGTGGATGATTGTTTCCTTCCCCAAAATGTAATGCTTCCATTGTCGATAGGCTTGCACAATGGAATACATTTCTTTGTCATAGGTGGGATACTTGCGAACTGTCTCAGACAATGTCTCACTGTGATATGCCACTGGATGTCCCCGTTGAGTAAGAACTGCCCCAATAGCATAGTCAGAGGCATCTGTCTCGATCTCAAATGGCTGCTGCAAGTCTGGTAAGGTGAGCACTGGGGCAGAACAGAGGCGATTTTTCAATTCTTTGAATGCCTTCTATTGAGGTTCCGACCAAAAGAATTTTTCTCTTGCTCCTCCTTTGGTGACTTGACTCAAGGGCCAAGTGATATGAGAGAATCCCAACACGAATCTGCGGTAGAAATTAGCAAGACCCAGAAAGCTGCGAAGCTCTGTTATAGTGGTCGGGGCTGGCCAATCCCGAATGAATTGGATCTTGGCTGGATCCACATGCACCCCCCTTTCATCAATAATGTATCCCAGATATTGAACCTGGGTCATGCCAAATGTGCACTTCTCCAAATTGGCACACAACTTGTGTTGCCGCAGTGTTTGGAGGACTTGTCGGATGTGATGAAGGTGCTCTTCCCAAGTCTTGTTGAAGATCAGAATGTCATCCAAGTACACCACTACGAATGAGTTGGTGAATGGCCGCAAGATGTCGTCCATCATCCTCATGAAGGTTGCGGGAGCATTCTTCAACCCGAAAGGCATGACCAGCCATTCAAAAAGGCCTTCCTTAGCTTTGAAGGCAGTCTTCCACACATCAGAGGGTTCAATTGGTACCGGGTGATACCCAGACTTCAGGTCGATCTTACTGAAATATTTTGCACCTTGGAGTTGGTCCAGAAGGTCATCAATCCGTGGGATTGGGTACCTATTCTGGACAGTGATCTTGTTCAGCGCCCGATAGTCAATACAGAGTTTCCACGTCCCATCCTTCTTCTGTACCAACACGATCGGGCTCCCACAGGGCGATGAACTTGGTCTGATGTGACCTTTCTGCAACAGCTCCTGAATCTGCCTCTTGATTTCATCATTCTCCAGAACAGAGCGCCGATAGATTGGTCCATTAGGTAGCGACGCACCGGGGGTCAGATCAATCGGGTGCTTAACCTGATAGTGCAGAGGAACCCCTGTGGGTGAGGTGAATATGTCCCCGTACTCCTCCACAACCTTATCCATTTTTTGTTGTTGTGCAGAGGAGCCCTGTCTGGAGGTCATGGCCACAGTCTTCTTCTTGCCCTGGGGGCGGATCATCAGGAAAACGAATTTCCTGGTTTGGGAAATGAGCTTACTGCATTGTTTTGCAGTAACCAAAGAGATAGTCGTAGGAGGTGGTACCTTTGGTATCCTGTACAACTTATTTCCCAAAGTAATAATAATAGCACGAGGTCGAGACTCATACACAGCATGACGCTTCCACAAGTATGGTTGTCCTAATAATACATCAGAAACATCAATAGGAGCAACGTCACATAATACCTCATCCACGAAGGGCTTGATGCTATAGGGAAGGCGACACTGCTGGCTGACGCAGAGATCTCGTCCTTGGTGAAGCCACCCGATGGTGTATGGATGTGGGTGAGCTGTGGTCGGCAAGCCCAACCGCTTCACGGCATCTGCTGAAATGAGGTTCTTTTGGCTCCCATTGTCGACAATGAACTGTACAAGGGAGCCCTTTACCCACATCTGGGAGTGGAAGAGACGTTCCTCCTCCTCTGGATCTTCCGGTTCCTCCTTCTGGACCTTTGTAGTGGCAACAGTGGCGTTGGGCTCCACATCAATAATCTGTTTCCCTTTTTCATTCCCCTTTTCAGGTTCTGATTTGGAGTCAGAGCATGCATCTGACTCAGAAGCCCCCATCTCGGCCACTAGCGACTGCTTGGCCCGACACTCACTTGTGTTGTGAGTGGAGCTTTTATGGAACTCACACCACTTTCCCGTGTCCTTCTTTGGCTTTACGGTGTTGTTCTTGTCTTGTGGCTTTGATGGGTTGTCTTTAGCCGCCATGCTCTGTCCTTTGTTTTACGGTTTGGAAGCACCTTTTCCTTGCTTTTGATTCGCAGATCCAAAGTCTCTCTTCTTCTGTTTGAATTTCTGCTCAATCTTAGCAGCATACCGGTATGCCGTACCAAGCGAGGAGATGTCGAGGAACTCCATTTCCTCCTGAATGTATCTGTGCAGACAACTGCGATACTTTAGCACCAAATGTTTCTCTGAATCTTTGATACCCAACTTTGTGCGCAGGGTATGGAACAGATTCGTCAGCTCGTGCACATCTTGATCCCTTTGTTGTCGCACCGTGGTCCATTGTATGTACTTGTCCTCATAGCTCCCCACGGGATAGTACTGTTCCTTGACGGCGTCTCGGAAAGAATTCCAAGTTGGTACGGCCGAGAACAGAGAGGGTTCTGTCTGGTCCTTGTTCTCACAGTAGGTTTCCCACCAGTCCTTAACATGGGGGGTAGCTTTGAGGAGTGCAAAAATAATCTTCTCCGGTCTGAAAAGTCATGAACCGAGAAATATCCTTCTAACAGATTCAACCATCTATCTATGGCATCTGCGTCTATTTGACCCTCAAATATGGGAATGTCAAAATTTACTTGTACCTTAAAAGGAGTCGTGCCTCCAGAGTGGCTGCTGGATGCAGATGCGCTGCCGGTGGGTAGCCGTTGAAGGATCTGAGCAAAGTTATCCATCATCACGTTCCTTTGTCTTTCGAGGGCCTCCTCGAGCAATATTTTGATAGGATCTCCCGCTCCCTCATCTTTCTTTTCGTCCCCCATGGGTGTCCGTCGAGGTTTGCGAGGCTGATCTTGCAAAGGTTCCACCAGATCAAGCCCTAGCTCCTTATACCCCGACCTCGTTGGGGACATGCAAAGAAGGATCGAGAAAAAGCAGACCGCTCTGATACCACTGATCCGGATTTATGCAGGAACACAATAGAATAAACATATAACCATAAATACAGAGATGCAGCGGAAATAACACTTCATTTCATTAATATCAAAGAACTGAAATTTGCTTACAGACAGAATGGAAATAAAACTAGCTAGGGCACTGGTAGCTATCTCTGAGAAGAGATGTGGCGGTTACAGGCCTCTGAACTGCGTTACAATGAGGCTCGAGGGCCTATTTATTATTGAGAAACAATGGAGAACCCTAAACATCCCAAAAACCTAACCCTAGGAGATGAAGCGCTAAAACTATGGGCCCCGTTTGGGTAAATTGGTGTTTCAACTTCCCAGGGACGTAACTTTGGCATACTATCTCCGTTTGACGCACATGATACATCATTAGAAAGCTCTATCCGAGGACTACAACTTTTGTGACAATTTGATGATCAAATCGCAACAAATTTCATACCCAAAAAACGTCGTTTAGGGCCTCAAAACGGCTCCGGAAGTTCAGGACCCGAAAAACTGCTAAAAATAGTAAGTTATGCCAAAACTGAAAAACTGGAAGAGACAATGGTGGGGGCCCAAGTGGAATAGGCGGGTGGCCACCAATATCCACCTGGATCATTCCTCCCCCCTTAGGAAGCAATGGTCCCCATTGCTTTAAGTTCCTCCATGAGATGAGGAAATTTCTGCTGAACTTGGTCCCTGGTGAACCACTTTCCTTGGTGCAGGAGTTGGCCAGCTTTGACAACCCGATACAGTTGGATCCTCTGTTGGCGAGTGTTCTTAATTTGCATGTCCATGATACAATCCGTGGTGGCCTGTTCCATGCAGTCTGGGTTTAACTCTATTGGTGTGAGTTGTTCTGCAATGTCCCAAGTGTCCAGTAGAGGTGGGAAGTAAGGACGAAGGCGATCCACATTGAAGACTGGGTGCAGACCAAGGAATGGTGGAATACTAAGCTCGAAAGCATTGTTCCTTACAGCCTTGGTGATGGTGTACGGCCCGTATCGGAGCAGGCGAAGCTTGCGGTGAGGTCCGGAGGCGCTCCTTCTGCAATGTAACAATACTTGTCGCCCACCCCAAGTTGTGTGGCACCCTGTTGATCATGCATACTTGTACTTCGCATTGGCTCGTCCCAATATGCCATGAACCCGTTGGCGGATGTGTTCAATGCTCGACAGCTACTTGCTTTGTCAACTTGCAGGATCGACGTGCGCTGGACCTACCAGCAAACGAATAAGGCTAGCTACGTCATTGACATAGTGGCTCGGGAATCCCGAAGCCTAATTCAAAAGGGGTCATATTAATTGAACTGTGGAGAGCCTGGTTATAACTATGTTGTACATAAGGGAGGCTCTCGTCCCATGTGCGTGGATGCTTTGAATTGTACATGCGCAGAATGTGTACAATCATTCTGTTGACGACCTCTGTCTGGCCATCTGTTTGGGGATGGAAAGCTGTGGACTTGGTGAGCTTTGTGTCCATCATTGACCAGAGGCTGGACCAAAATGTGCTGAGGAACCCGCTATCTCGATCTGATATGATAGACTGTGGGATCCCAAAGTGCACCCATACTCGTTCAAAGAAGAGTTTAGCAGTAGCTTCTGCTGTGATATTCTTCTTACAGGTCGCCATAATGGCCATCTTCGAGAATCTGTCAACGACCACGAAAACACAGTCATTGCCATTCTTAGTAGAGGGCAGGCCCGACATGTAATCCATGGAGATGGATTCCCACGGTCGACTAGGGGTAGGTAGTGGAGTATATAGGCCTTGCTTCTTGATGGTCGGTTTAGCAATGGCACAAGCAGTGCAGGATCTGATGTGCTTCTCGACATCCTTTCGAAGGTTCGGCCAATAGAAATACTTCTGTAGTATTGCTACTGTTTTCTTGACCCCGAAATGCCCAGCGACTCGACTGTAGTGTGCTTCCCATATCATCTTGGCACGCTCGCTTGAAGGAACACAAAGGTGTCCCAGGTGACATAAAAGTTCATCTTGGAGGTGAAAATTTGGAACTTGTGTGCCCCCCAAGAGTGCCTTGTAAGTGTGGCCGAATTCTGGGTCACTCTCATAGAGAAGCGGCCAATCAGAAGTCTCGTGCCCACAAGAGTTGAGCACGGTGGTGAGCGCCACGATCGGTGGTCGGCTGAGGCAGTTTGCAACATTATTGGTGCTACCCTTATTGTACTTGATGTTCAAATGAAACTGTTGCAGATATGTGGACCACTTCTGATGGCGATCATTCTGCAACTTCCCTTGTGTCTGTATGAACTGCAGGGGCCGGTGGTCAGTGTGGATGATTGTTTCCTTCCCCAAAATGTAATGCTTCCATTGTCGACAGGCTTGCACAATGGAATACATTTCTTTTTCATAGGTGGGATACTTGCGAACTGTCTCAGACAATGTCTTACTGTGATATGCCACTGGATGTCCCTGTTGAGTAAGAACTGCCCCAATAGCATAGTCAGAGGCATCTGTCTCGATCTCAAATGGCTGCTGCAAGTCTGGTAAGGTGAGTACTGGGGCAGAACAGAGGCGATTTTTCAATTCTTTGAACGCCTTCTGTTGAGGTTCCGACCAAAAGAATTTTGCTCTCGCTCCTCCTTTGGTGACTTGACTCAAGGGCCAAGTGATATGGGAGAATCCCAACACGAATCTACGGTAGAAATTAGCAAGACCCAGAAAGCTGCGAAGCTCTGTTATAGTAGTCGGGGCTGGCCAATCCCGAATGACTTGGATCTTGGCTGGATCCACATGCACCCCCTTTTCATCAATAATGTATCCCAGATATTGAACCCGGGTCATGCCAAACTTGCACTTCTCCAAATTGGCACACAACTTGTGTTGCCGCAGTGTTTGGAGGACTTGTCGGATGTGATGAAGGTGCTCTTCCCAAGTCTTGCTGAAGATCAGAATGTCATCCAAGTACACCACTACGAATGAGTTGGTGAATGGCCGCAATATGTCGTCCATCATCCTCATGAAGGTTGCGGGAGCATTTGTCAACCCGAAAGGCATGACCAGCCATTCAAAAAGGCCTTCCTTAGCTTTGAAGGCAGTCTTCCACACATCAGAGGGTTCAATTGGTACCTGGTGATACCCAGACTTCAGGTCGATCTTACTGAAATATTTTGCACCTTGGAGTTGGTCCAAAAGGTCATCAATCCGTGGGATTGGGTACCTATTCCGGACAGTGATCTTGTTCAACGCCCGATAGTCAATACAGAGTCTCCACGTCCCATCCTTCTTCTGTACCAACACGATCGGGCTCCCACAGGGCGATGAACTTGGTCTGATGTGACCTTTCTGCAACAGCTCCTGAATCTGCCTCTCGATTTCATCATTTTCCAGAACAGAGTGTCGATAGATCGGTCCATTGGGTAGCGACGCACCTGGGGTCAGATCAATCGGGTGCTTGACTTGACAGTGCAGAGGAACCCCTGTGGGTGAGGTGAAGATGTCCCCGTACTCCTCCACAACCTTATCCATTTGTTGTTGTCGTGCAGAGGGGCCCTGTCTGGAGGTCGTGGCCACAGTCTTCTTCTTGCCCTGGGGGCGAATCATCAGGAAAACGAATTTCCTGGTTTGGGAAATGAGCTTACTACATTGTTTTGCAGTAACCAAAGAGATAGTCGTAGGAGGTGGTACCTCTGGTATCCTGTACAACTTATTTCCCAAAGTAATAATAACAGCACGAGGTCGAGACTCATACACAGCATGACGCTTCCACAAGTATGGTTGTCCTAATAATACATCAGAAACATCAATAGGAGCAACGTCACATAATACCTCATCCACGAAGGGCTTGATGCTATAGGGAAGGCGGCACTGCTGGCTAACGCGGAGATCTCGTCCGAAAAACGAATTTCCTGGTTTGGGAAATGAGCTTACTACATTGTTTTGCAGTAACCAAAGAGATAGCGGCAGGAGGTGGTACCTCTGGTATCCTGTACAACTTATTTCCCAAAGTAACAATAACAGCACGAGGTCGAGACTCATACACAGCATGACGCTTCCACAAGTATGGTTGTCTTAATAATACATCAGAAACATCAATAGGAGCAACGTCACATAATACCTCATCCGTGAAGGGCTTGATGCTATAGGGAAGGCGGCACTGCTGGCTGACGCGGAGATGTCGTCCTTGGTGAAGCCACCCGATGGTGTATGGATGTGGGTGAGCTGTGGTCGGCAAGCCCAACTGCTTCACGGCTTCTGCTGAAATGAGGTTCTTTTGGCTCCCATTGTCGACAATGAACTGTACAGGGGAGCCCTTTACCCACATCTGGGAGTGGAAGAGACGTTCCTCTTCCTCTGGATCTTCCGGTTCCTCCTTCTGGACCTTTGTAGTGGCAACAGTGGCGTTGGGCTCCGCATCAATAATCTGTTTCCCTTTTTCATTCCCCTTTTCAGGTTCTGATTCGGAGTCGGAGCATGCATCTGACTCAGAATCCCTCATCTCGGCCACTAGCGACTTCTTGGCCCGACACTCACTTGTGTTGTGAGTGGAACTCTTATGGAACTCACACCACTTTCCCGTGTCCTTCTTTGGCTTTGCGGTGTTGTTCTTTTCTTGTGGCTTTGACGGGTTGTCTTTAGCCGCCATGCCTTGGCTCTGTCCTTTGTTTTTTGGTTTGGAAACACCTTTCCCTTGCTTTTGATTCGCAGATCCAAAGTCTCGCTTCTTCTGTTTGAATTTCTGCTCAATCTTGGCAGCATACCGGTATGCCGTACCAAGCGAGGAGATGTCGAGGAACTCCATTTCCTCCTGAATGTATCTGTGCAGACAGTTGCGATACTTTAGCACCAAATGTTTCTCTGAATCTTTGATACCCAACTTTGTGCGTAGGGTATGGAACAGATTCGTCAGCTCATGCACATCTTGATCCCTTTGTTGTCGTAGCGTGGTCCATTGTATGTACTTGTCCTCATAGCTCCCCACGAGATAGTACTGTTCCTTGACGGCGTCTCGGAAAGAATTCCAAGTTGGTACGGCCGAGAACAAAGAGGGTTCTGTCTGGTCCTTGTTCTCACAGTAGGTTTCCCACCAGTCCTTAACATGGGGGGTAGCTTTGAGGAGTGCAAAAATAATCTTCTCCCGGTCTGAAAAGTCATGAACAGAGAAATATCCTTATAATAGATTCAACCATCTATCTACGGCATCTGCGTCTATTTGACCCTCAAATATGGGAATGTCAAAATTTACTTGTACCTTAAAGGGAGTCGCAACTCCAAAGTGGCTACTGGATGCAGATGCGCCGCCGGTGGGCAGCCGTTGAAGGATCTGAGCAAAGCTATCCATCATCGCGTTCCTTTGTTTTTCGAGGGCCTCCTCGAGCAATATTTTGATAGGATCTCCTGCTCCCTCATCTTTCTTTTCGTCCCCCATGGGCGTCCGTCGAGGTTTGCGAGGCTGATCTTGTAAAGGTTCCACCAGATCAAGCCCTAGCTCCTTATACCCCGACCTCGTTGGGGACATGCAAAGAAGGATCGAGAAAAAGCAGACCGCTCTGATACCACTGATCCAGATTTATGCAGGAACGCAACATAATAAACATATAACCATAAATACAGAGATGTAGCGGAAATAACACTTCATTTCATTAATATCAAAGAACTGAAATTTGCTTACAGACAGAATGGAAATAAAACTAGCTAGGGCACTGGTAGCTATCTCTGAGAAGAGATGTGGCAGCTACAGGCCTCTAAACTGAGTTACAATGAGGCTCGAGGGCCTATTTATTATTGAGAAACAATGGAGAACCCTAAACATCCCAAAAACCTAACCCCAGGAGATGAAGCGCCAAAACTATGGGCCCCGTTTGGGTAAATTGGTGTTTCAACTTCCCAGGGACGTAACTTTGGCATACTATCTTCGTTTGACGCACATGATACATCATTAGCAAGCTCTATCTGAGGAATACAACTCTCGGGACGAATTTGATGATCAAATTCGTTAGTAGTCTTCTACCCAAAAAACGTCGTTTAGGGCCTCAAAACGGCTCCGGAAGTTCAGGACCCGAAAAACTGCTAAAAATAGTAAGTTATGCTGAAACTGAAAAACTGAAAGAGACAATGGTGGGGGCCCAAGTGGAAAAGGTGGGTGAACACCAATATCCACCTGGATCACATTCTTGGATAATGTGAAAGTGGAAAAGGAGTACCCTACACAAGTGATGAACACATGTACATTTGAACACTAATATATTTTTGTAGTTGAAATTCAATACTTGTTTTCATTTGAATGTAGGGTTTTTAAAGCAAGGAGAAATAATGGCTGCCAATTTAAGAAGCGTTTCTTTGGGAAAAATTTAAATCTTGTATTGGGTGATGAAGATAATAGAGGGTATTGAATCTTGATTCTTGACATTGTGTTTAACTTGAATAACTCAAATGATTATAAATATAATTGGATGAGTTATTTTTTCAAGTATGTCACTCAAAACTCTTATGTCAAAGCATTGTATGATGGCTAGCATTTGCTTGTTTCCCTTTCTTCAGTTCAATGTAAAAATTATATTAATATATTGGAGCATGAATGATAACTACAATTGTTTTCTCTCTAGTATATCCAGCCCCAAGATTATGAAAAGTTTTCTCAAGTGGAGCTATTGGTTATTGATGAAGCAGCTGCAATTCCATTGCCTGTTGTAAAGGCTCTGCTCGGGCCATATTTAGTGTTTCTGTGCTCTACTATAAATGGGTAATAATTATAAATGAGCCAACCACAATCACAGATTTTGTAACCATTCGGTTTCCATGGATAGTGATGATGATATTAACCCCATATATCAGTGACCTATATCTATATGAGAATGATCTCAACATTGACCTTGATATGGTTGTATGGATGTGACCTTTGGTATGTCATCAGAAAATCCCCAAATATGGAGAACTAAAGCTCATCACTTTCGATCTGGAGTACTACCCTTGTGATAAAGTTGATGACTTTCGATCTCCCATTCTCTACCACTTTGCACTTCACCTTCAATATAGATCATACCAAGGGAAATTCGTTACTGGGTGTTGAGATGGATGAGTTTGTCGAACTAAAATCCATAGCTTAAACTTCATGAAACTGGTGGAGTCAAATTCATGCAAGCACAAACACATCTTACACATCCTCTTTGAAACTCATTCGAAAGAAAATTGGAAGACATCTAGAGAGAACCCTATAGCCTAACACAATCCAAAGGAATTGACCAAAAAAACCCAAATAGAGTCAACCCTACTATAGGAGGAAGGGCCTACAGTAAGAACTTACCATTTTGCAAGAGCTGAGGGCGAATGATGTTCTACAAGAGCTGGGGGCAAATGTTGTTCTGCAAGAGCTGAAGGCGAATGATGTTCTGCAAGAGCTGAGGGCAAATGCTATTCTACAAGAGCTGATGGCGAATTTTGTTCTGCAAGAGCTGAGGGCGAATGCTGTTCTGAAAGAGCTGAGGGCGAATTTTGTTCTGCAAGAACTGAGGGCGAATGCTATTTTGCAAGAGCTGAGGGCGAATGCTGTTCTGCAAGAGCTGAGGGCGAATGTTTTTCTGCAAGAGCTGAGGGCGAATGCTATTTTGCAAGAGCTGAGGGCGAATGCTGTTCTGCAAGAGCTGAGGGCGAATGTTTTTCTGCAAGAGCTGAGGGCGAATGCACGTGATATCAGACGTTAATGTAGTTTTTAATAAAATCATTTTTATGTAGTGCGCATTTGATTTTTGCATTTCAAATCATTTTTATATACATTTGATTTTTGCATTTCTAATACAAGTGACAAAAAAATTTCTACAAGAGGTTGAAATTTTTACTAGAATAGCCATGAAAGACTAATTAAAATGGCTTAAAATGCAAGTGGATCTTCAAAATATATGTAATTGAAGGTTCTCCCCACTAATTTTTTGCAAAAGTGCTTACATTATTTAATTTATCTAGGATATTTTTTTGTATTACACAATCTAAATTAAATAATGAAATAGTTGGGTAGTCTTATTGTTTCAAATTAGGACACAATTTTCAACTGGTGATGAAGTTTCATGTGATGATTAACTGACAATATTCTCCTTTCCTATCCTTGAAAAACTATACAAGGTTCCCTGCTGCCACATGAAACCCTAACTCATGTAGCAACATAGGACCAGTCCTCCATTTTTCCCGTCATAAGGCATTTTGCACGTATTTGACGACTAGAATTTGTGGATTCCCATTTTCCGTGACGTGCTAGGAAGGATAGAAGACTTAATTTTGACGTTTGAAATTTTTTCAAAAACGTTCTTACGCCCTTTAATTTCCACTTACCAATAATTTTGCAACACTAGTCCTCTTCGCAATTGCAAGGTTGTACTCAAAAAGTAAGGAAAGTTACTTTTTTGGCTCACTCAAAATTAAAAATTTAATAAAGAAATTACCACTTATCATTATTGATATTTTAAAATTAGAATCAATTTAGTTTTCCCCTTCCTATTACAAAAATTTCACAAATCCTTTCTTTTACATAAAACACCAAAGAAAGAAGAAAGCCCGTTGCCCTGCAAATTTCCAAGGTTGTGATTAGTGAAGCAGTGAAGAAGTACGGCTATAACACTAAAAAATTACAATGCCAATCTTCCCCAACATGAAGTAGTGTTAATATAGCTAGTGGCTTGGCTTGATGGTCAAACAGTGAATTACACAAGCACAAAATAAAAGCTTTAGGCGTGTAGTTCCTTACACTCGCACTCTCAAGGCATGACTCGATGATGATGCCACACAAGAAAAGGTCCAATGGGGACCATAAAAACATGAGTATGAGATGGTTACTCATGATGAAATTCGACACGAGTGTGGATAAGTATGGGGGGAAAGTGGTGCCCCCAAGTACAAGAGTTGCAAGTGATGAAATTCGATTTTGAGGAGTGGCGAAGTGACCCTTCTTAGACAAAATGTATCCTGGTGAAGTATCAAAACACAAAAAACTAATAGATACCCATTTGAGGGCTCGGTGAGAGCTTTCCAACGATACATATGGTTTGTAAAACTGAGCTACGGTTTGGATGCAATAGGCGAAAGAGAAATTAGGGGTTTCTATTTTAATAAGGCATTTTCCCTCCAAATTCACTCATTGGCAAGTGTAGCTATGGTGAATATAGAGAGGAGAGAAGGCCTTAAATATTACAATGATCGTAGTGAAAAAACCGACCGTTGGAATCGAGATCCATCAATTTTAGGTAAGAGGCCTAACCCTACTCTTTCAATTAAAATTTCAGTTTAGGCACCCAGAGCTCATGAACAGGCCAGGTCGCACTTTTTGTGGTTTGTTCTGCGACATGGGTAGCAGGTACTGGGCAGAAAAATGCAACCTGTCTTAGGAAATTACCTGAAAAGTGCGACCTGTCAGAGAAAGGTGGTTTCAATTTTGTTTTTGGATGAGATCTGGGATTTTTATGGTTGAGGGGTATAGGTGCCCCCAAGAATGTTGTGGTCATGCCAAAATGTATTTAGAAAGAGGGAATATAAACACATTTTTATGATGTGGTGTGCCATTTTTTTTTGTTATGGTTATGCAGTTTGAGAAAGGGAATGGACGATTACCAATCTCTTTTGGTACTACATATATGAAGCAAATGGACTTAAGTTTCTAGGTTGGCATACATGGTGTCACTATCCCAAAGAGAGGATTTGTAGATAATGAACTGGTGCTCCCCTAGAAAATCGATAGGTTAGTCAACAACAATGTCTAGGGGACTGGGTTGTTGATGTAAGAAGGAGTGATGAGGGGTATCATTCCTAAAGTGATTGGAAGAGATATGGGACTCTAGAGGTTCTTCTAAATGGGGAAGAATAATGGTACTAGAGTCGACACGACCAGATACACTAGGATAGTTGTGGAGAATTGCGTCTCCTAGACTCTCAAATATGGGTGCCCCCTTACCGACACATTGGGTATCAATGTAATGGCCACAAGGTGTATGTGGTTCGAATGCATGGGTTCGATGTAAGGGGGGATATATAAAGTCAGGGGTGGTGACTACTTCCTTACCATATCTTCGTAAAACATATAATAGCAAGAAAATTAATCTATTGAAATTTCATTTCCAAACATATTCATGGAGTAAAATGAAGATTAAAAGGAGATATTCATGGATTTACATATAACATCACCTCATAATTAAGAATGTAAATGTACAATATTTATGATACATAGGTTAGGAGAAAATTAATCTATTGAAATTTCATTTCCAAACATATTCATGGAGTAAAATGAGGATTAAAAAGAGATATTTATGAATTTACTTATAACATCACCTCATAAAAGTGTAAATGTACAATATTGATAAAATTTATTTGTATATGATAAATAATAAACCTTTATCTCACATGTATCATATAATCTTATAAACAAACACATTCTATAATATGCAATAAAAGTGAAATTACACAATCCACATGGAAATAAGACTTAGTTCAAGAAAAAGAAAATAAAAAGTAAACCATAAGTGACACAGATTTTACAAAGGCATATAAGTGTCATTATACCGACGGTGGCCAAAGCGTCACTATTGCGACAGATGCCTCCAAACGTCGCAATTGCGACACTTAGACACTATGTCACACTTGCGACGTTTGGAGGCAGTCGTCGCAATAGCGACGCTTTGGGGCATAGTGTCGCAATTGTGACGTCTTCCTCCAAACGTCGCAATTGCGACACTTTTTCTAAGTGTTGGTATTGCGACACTTTTCTCTAAATGTTGGTATAGCGACGGTTTCAGGCGGGATTGAAAAAATTTGGGGAAATTTCCGACACTTGGTCAAAAGTGTCGGAACCAAGTGTCGGAATTTCCCCGAAATGTACTAGTGGCAGTAACAACAGAGTAAATAATCCCACAAGAGAATCACACATGAACACCAAGGTTTAAGGTGGAAACCCAATTCGGGAGAAAACCACCGTTGTTGTCATCTTTTTCTTCAATATTTATTATATAGAAAAATGCTTACAATATTGTATTGATTTAGACTCATATCAGTACATAGGCATCTACCTACATAATGTTGCAACCTTCTCTCGTTCTCTAGCTACTACTGGAAGGGAGCTCCAACCCCCTGAACTCGTTTACCAGCTTCTACTAGAAGGGGGCGACAACCCCTTGATCAAAACACCAGCTTCTACTGGCAGGAAGCTTCTACTTCCATACTGAAGGATTCAACCCTTAGACCCACTGCAGACCACGTTTCATCAATTTTCACACTGGATCCCACAACATCAACACAACTCAGCATAAAGATAGACACCAATAAGCTTCACCGAAACTTCAATTAGAAAAGTGAGATTACTGTAACCAAAACACAGTAATAAACCCAAATTTCAGAATCAGCATGAAGAAACAATCTCAACCATGATCATTCATTATTTTAAAATGCATACGCTACTTCACTTTACTGATCCCGCATGTATATAAGCTTTCCTTCAAACCAACCTGCGTACAGATATGAGAATACTGAATTTACATAATATGATCAGTCTCATAACTAGATCTGAGGCTTTCAGTCGGATATCTTTTCAGAATTACAGAACCCTTATTCAGTCAGCAGCATTAAACATATTTACTCACTCATTGATTAAATTTGTACATATTCAACTTAATATCATATACAGTATTCAAACAACCCAAATCTACATGAATAATTCATTGATAGACAACAAAAATACAACAACAATAAACAAATAACCTCTCCAGCAAGCTTTAGAAAACCCTAAATTCCACACGTGCTTTAGCTGCAACAAAGTCGTGTATATACGCGCTTTCACTGAGACGAACTAGCATATAGATTTGTAAATATTAATTTTGTAGAATTTTTTAGATCTATATACTTACCCAATTTCTTCACTTCACTTCAGCAAACTTATGCCATGTCACAAATCCAATCATCTCATCATTAGATCAAATATATAGTCATTTCATGTCTATAGATTCTGATCCATCATTGTATCCAAGGGTGCATCATAGTTTCAAATCTACCAATCAATAGAGTCCATCCCATGTAGATATACTTCAAAGAGAAGTATTCAGTAACAACCCTTACACATACACAACTTTGCACTATGATCTTGTTCTCCTTCTATAGATTTAGCCTTTCCTAATACCATGAGCCAAAACCACACAAGTGTCGATGGTATTCTTGGACAGAATCAAATAGACGACACAATGCTTAATATTATGGGCTAAAACCACGGTAATGCCCCCTGGTGTTATAATTTTAGAGCGTAAAAGGCATACATGAATTGGATCCTTCTTGTCCGCGTGGATATGCAACTTGGCCTGTACTAAACCACGTATATAACCTTCAATAACCAACTTCTACTGGAATTTACATATTTCTTCTCTTATACCTTATGCAAACTACTGTGCTTCTCCAGAAGACATATACTCCATTATTTGCCAAAGATTTGCCATCAAGGACAACATATTAAGACATAAGAATCATATTGCCAACAATCTCCCCCTTTGGACTTGATGGAAACCACGATGGATTTTTCTCACTACATCCTGTAGATACATAAACATTATTCAAACAACAAACACTCTCCCCCATTTACATAAAGATCAAAGGGCGGACAATTACTCCCCCTGAGCATATGCAGACATAATTTGAATGACTCTTTAACTCAACCAAGTATTACCAATTCTATCACCAAGGAATCATACTTACATCAATGATCCAACGAAGTGGAATTACATATTTGACTCAAATACCTAACCAAGTGGGTTTACAAATTTGAACAAGTCCTTACATGACTGAATATTACAATTTTACACCATAGGTCTCAACATGACCTTTTCATCAAATAACATATATGAATTTTTATATCCAAGACCAAATAATCTCATACAGGAGATCATAACAACAACCAACATAGTGCCAAAAATGCACTCTTTTCAGCAAGGCAAGTGCTCCCCCTAAACATGTGCCTCCTGAACACCTTCAACAACCAATTCATCAAGGCATCTTCATCAAGGAGATAAATATCAAGGAAAGGTACTGTAAGAAAAATACTAGAACGATAGAGTTTACCCAACTGTACCACAGACTGTTCTAAAATTTGATCCATAGAATTTCTGTCGGCAAAACCCATACACGGTTTTATGCACAGAAACTCACATATATACGCGATTCACCTTTATGAAACTAGCATACCGAATTTAATCTTCTGATATTAAGCAGAATTGATAAGAGAGGCAAAGACAACTCCTAGCTTCTGTCTGAGATATTTGAATGCTTCCCCAGGAAGAGGTTTAGTAAATATATCAGCAACTTGTTCTTTGGAGGGAACATGCTCCAATTTAACATTTTTCTCAAGCACTTGTTTGCGTAAGAACCGATACTTGATAGGAATGTGCTTGGTCTTGGAATACATACCATGATTTTTTGAGATACTGATGGCACTTGTATTATCGCATAAGATGGGGATAGGAGGTGAACATTTGATTTGAATATCTTGTAATGTATGCATCATCCAAAGAAGTTGTGTGTAGCATGCATGATGCAACAGCCAAATATTCTTCTTCTATTGTAGATAAGGCAATAGAACTTTGTTTCTTGCTAAACCAAGATATTAATCGGGGCCCCATGTATAATGCACCACCACTTGTGCTTTTTTTATCATCAACATTTCTAGCCCAGTCCGCATCTTTGTAAGCATGAAGAGTGAGATCATAATTCTTGGATACCATAGACCAAATTCTTCAGTCCCTTGTATATATTTTAATATTATTTTTACAGCCTGAAGGTGTGACTCTTTTGGATTAGCTTGGAATCGTCCAGCAATCCCAACTGCATGCATAATGTCTGGTCCTGTCCCAGTTAGATAAAGCAGACTTCCAATCATAGATCTATATTCTGGTTGATTCACCATGGTAGAATCATCATGAGAACTAAGGTTACATCCAGTTACCATTGGAGTACTTACAGTTTTGCAGTCTTCCATCCCATACTTCTTCAGAATTTTCTTGAGATATTTTACTTGAGATAAAAATATGCCATATGTTTCTTTTTGCACTTATAAGCCAAGAAAATATTTTAGTTCCCCAAGTAATGACATTTAAAATTCTTGTTGCATAACAAAAGAAAATTTCTGACTCATGGACTCTTCATTACTTCCAAAAATGATGTCATAAACATACACAACAATAATTAACAGTTTATCATTCTCAATTTTTGTATATAAGTTACTGTCAGCAGATCCTTTTGTGAAACCTTGTTGTTGAAGATATTTGTCAAAACGATAGTACCATGCCCGAGGAGCTTGTTTGAGACCATATAAAGCCTTTTTAAGTTTGAAAACAAGTTTTTCATCATTTCCCAGAATGAATCCTTCTGGTTGTTCTATATAAACTTCTTCTTCTAGATCACCATTGATGAAAGAATATTTTACATCCATTTGATAAACTTTGAATTGTTGAAAACTTGAAAAAGCAAGAAAAATTCTTATGGCTTCAAGTCTGGCTACAGGTGCAAACATTTCTTTAAAGTCTATACCTTCTTGTTGAGCATACCCTTTACAAACAAGTCTAGCTCTGTCTCTAATTACATCTCCATTTTCATTTAACTTGTTTTTGAATATCCATTTTGTTCCAATAAAATTTTTATTATGAGGCCTTGGAACCAATTCCCAAGTATGATTCTTTTCAATCTGATCAAGTTCTTCATTCATGGCTTGAATACAAAATTCATCTTTACTATCTTGATTTACATTCTATGGTTCAATAGTGGATAAGAATGCCAAATAGCTAGGGGATCCTACAATATTTCTTCTTGTTTGGACACCTGATATCTTTTCTCCCAATATTTGAGATTATGGATGATTATTTTGAACATACCTGGATGGAGCCTTTTTTGATATACATTCTTCTGGTGCTTCACTAGGTTCTCCTTCTATATTGTTTTTATTTGATGAGGGAAAGTATATATCATCATCATCTTCATTAATTGTTGTTATTTCCATTCTAGGAGATGATACAGACTCATAAATTACAACATCAATACATTCCACAATCTTCCAAAGTATTTTATTGTAACATTTATATGCTTTACTTCTAGAAGAGTAACCAAGAAATATACCTTCATCTGATCTAGGCTCAAACTTACCAAGTTTTTCATCATTGTTCTTGATAAAACATTTGCTTCCAAAAACTATAAAATGTTTCACAGTGGGAACATTACCATACCAGAGATCATAAGGAGTTTTATCACTATTCACACGAACATGAGTCTTGTTGAGAATATTTACCGCAGTATGTGTTGCTTCTCCCCAAAAGGTATCGGGAGTTCCAGATTCATCAAGCATAACAAGAGCCATCTGTTGAAATATTCTATTCATTCTTTACGCCACACCATTTGGTTGTGGAGTTAAAACTACAAAAACTGTCTTTTTATGCCATAATGTTCACAGAAATCAAAGAATTCATCTGATATATATTATCCTCCTCAGTCAGATCTAAGACATTTAATTTTTAGATCTAATTCATTTTCAACCAACGCTTTGAAGATCTTAAAATTTTCAAATGCTTCATCTTTATGTTTCAGTAAACTGATCCAACACATTCTAGAAAAGTCATCAATAAATAGAATATAGTATTGTTCTCCATGAGGTGACTTTTTCCTTACAGGACCACATAGAGCAGTAAGTATAAGTTCAAGAGGCTTACTTGCTGATCCTTCTTTGGCATTGAATTGCACCCTGGTTTTCTTACCAAATTGACATGATTTGCATATGGTACTTTCAGGCAGAGTGATGTTGGGTAGAACACAAATAGTTTTGAGTCTGCTAGATTTTCTTATTTTATAGAAGCTCAAATGTCCCAATCTTCTGTGCCATAACCAGTTTTTTGTAGATTTACCTAAGTTGCATTTCTCTTGGCCACCTTTCAATATATATATATATATATATATATATATATATATATATATATATATATATATTACTTGGTGTTCTATTTCCTTTTATTACCGTTTTTCCTGTGTCAAGTTCACGTGCTACACATTCTTTTGAACTAAAGACAACTAAATTTTCCTTGATCACACATTTGACTCACACTCAACAAGTTATTCTTTAATCCATCCAAATACATAACATTGTTAGCATTCACCTTTCCTTTTAGAAAAACATAACCTTTACCCTTAATGACAGTAGGAGAGTCATTTCCAAAAGTAACATTCTTTTCTTTCTCTAATGCATTATATGAAAGAAGTTTATTTTTATCACCTATCATGTCTTTTGAGCATCCGCTATCAATGTACCATTGATTTTCTTCTCCTTCTGCAAATAAAGCTATCCCACATATTTCAACCTGTGAGTCCTTCTTTCTCCACAGCTTGGAGTTTATGGGTATATGTTCTTTTGGTTGAAATTTTCTCCTGCATTCAGATTCTTCATGTCCAAAGTTATTGCAATAAGAACATTCATTTTTTTCTTGAAGAGGAGAAAAGTTGTTGTAAGTATTCTTCTTTACTCCAGTCTCATTTCTTAGCTTTCTAGCTTCTCTGGTCATGGTGGTTTTGTATGCAACACATTGAACAACTTTATGACCAAAATTATGACATGAGAAACATTGTCCATTAAAGAAGAAATTTCTACAATCATGAAACCTTCTATTGATGTTTACCTGCTGATTGATATTTTTTTTATTATTCATCCTTGAATTGAAGTGATCATGCTTTACCTGAGCAGTTTCTTTGTTCTTTTGCTGAGTGACAAAATGTTGTTGGTTGGCTTTAGCTGCATTTAGATAACTTGGTACTGAAGACTGAGAAGATTCTCCGATATATCCAAGACCTGTCTTTAGAAGAGAAGAGGTTGTAATTTGATAATTTCATCTAAGGTTTCAAATCCTTTAGCAAATATAATATTTAAAGTTTTCACTTTCTCAATTTCCTTTCTTAAACTTACTATTTCACATTCTAATTTCTCATTGTGCTTCTCCTTTTCTATAAGCTGATTCTTTAGAGTATCTATGAAAATTTTGTTTGCTTCCAAACATATTTTAAGTTGATTTATTTCTTCAAGAAATTAATTTTCTTCTAATGCATCCATAAAAGTATCTTTAGCCTCACTAGAGTCTTTTTCTAAAGCCATGAGTAGTCTAATATCTTGATCATATTCTCCTTCTTCACTATTTGATAGACCATCACTATCTTCATGAGTATAATAGCTTTTTATATTGATAAAGCGTTTTTTTTCAATTCCTTTCCCTTTTCATGATTATATTTATGGGGACATTTAGTAGCATAATGACCAACTCTTCCACAAGAAAAACATTTAAAAGGAAGCTTACCTATGAACCTTCCAGTTCCAAGTTGTAGCTTCTTTACAAAATTTATCCCGTCTTCTTCTGAAACATACCCTGATCCTTCTTGTTCTTCTGCTTCCTTGTATATTGTAGCAACTCTAAGGATGTCTTCTTTGACTTCATATGGACCTCCTTTCCTCATTTCACATGCAATCAGAATCCCATGAAGTTGAACAATAGTAAGAATTTGTAGATCCTACTTCTCTTAAATGGTAAACACTTTTGACTCGAATTTTGGAGTTAGAGATATTAAAACCTTTTCTACTTGAGTAGTGTTAGTTATGGTTTCACCCAAATTTCTCATATGATTTACAATATCATCTATACGTAAACAAAAACTAGAAATGCTTTCATCATTATGCATTATTAGTTTTTCATATTGAATTCTGAGAGCTTGGAGTTTAGCACTTTTTACCTTGGCATCACCTTCATATCTCAGAATGATTTTGTCCCATATCTCCTTCGTTGTATTCAACTGCATGAATTTGACAAATTCTAATTCATTCAAACTCCCTAATAATGCATTGACCACCTTTGCATTAGTTTCATAGTTCTTCCTTGCTGCTGGATCTGCTGGAACTGAGGTTGGATATTGATAACCTCCTTCAACTATAGCCCATACATCTATTCCAAGAGACTGAAGATAGGATCATGTCCTTGTCTTCCAGAAGATTAAATTGTTTCCGTTGAAGAGAGGAGGCCCGATAGATGTTGTCCCATATTGATTTCTCATCTTAGATGATCTTCCTTCTAGCGATTAAGCTTCTTCAGAAGGACCAGATATGATACCAATTGTTGGGAAAAATACTGAGAGGGAGCGGCGGGGGGTGGGGGTGGGTGGTGAATCAGTATTTTCAATAATCACAATATTTTACTTTTCTCTTTCCTGATTTTGATTCATGACTTTGATAAGCCCAACTAGCGTATGTATGTGGATAGCCAAATAGAACCTAACGTATGCTCAGATAATTTTTCTGTTTAGATAAACATTCAGAAACATTTCTTTAACCCAGATCATTAGTTATGCATTAGATAGTTAAGCAGTAAATATGTGCAGTAATAATAGAGTAAATCATCACACATGAACACCAAGGTTTAAGGTGGTAACCCAATTTGGGAGAAAACCACTGCTATTGTCGTCTCTGTCTTCAGTGTTTATTATATAGAAAATTGCTTACAATGTTGTATTGATGCAGACTCATATCAGTACACAAGCATCTACCTGCAGAAGGCTGAAACCTTCTCTCATTCTCCAGCTACTACTGGAAGGGAGCTCCAACCCCTTGAACTTGTTTACCAGCTTATACTAGAAGGGAGCAACAACCCCCTGATCAGAACACCAGCTTCTACTGGCAAGAAGATTCTACTTCCATATTGAAGGCTTCAACCCTTAGACCCACTACATACCACGTTTCATCAATTTTCACACTGGATCCCACAACATTAACACAACTCAACATAAAGATCAACACCAATAAGCTTCACCCAAAATTCAATTAGAACAGTGAGATTACTGTAACCAGAACATAGTAATAAACCCAGATCTCAGAATCAGCATGCAGAAGCAATCTCAACCCTAATCATTCATTATTTTAAAATGCATATGCTACTTCACTTTACTGATCCTGTGTTTATACGTGCTTTCCTTCGCACCAACCTGCGTATAAATCTGAGAATACTGAATTTACAGAATATGATCAGTCTCAGAACTAGATCTGAGGCTTTCAGTCAAATATCTTTTTAGAATTGTAGAACCCTTATTCAGTCAGCATCATTAAACATATTTACTGACTCATTGATCAGATTTGTAAAT
The DNA here is from genome assembly GCA_034641835.2 of Pinus albicaulis. NCBI lineage: Eukaryota > Viridiplantae > Streptophyta > Pinopsida > Pinales > Pinaceae > Pinus > Pinus albicaulis. The sequence continues at coordinate 506,458,380 of CM076574.1, forward strand.
ATTAAACTTAGCAGCATATACAGTATTCAAACAACCCAGATCTACATGAAGACTTCATTGACTGACAGTAGAAATACAAAAACAATAAACAAATAACCTCTCCAGCAAGCTTTAGAAAACCTTGACTTTCACAAGTGCTTTAGCTGCGACAAAGCCGCGTATATACGCGCTTTAGCCGAGAAAAACTAGCGTATAGATATGTAAATATTAATTTTGCAGAATGTTTCAGATATATATACTTACCTAATTTCTTCACTTCACTTCAGCAAACTTATGCCAGGTCCAATCATCTCATCAGTAGATCAAATATATAGGCATTTCATTTCTAGAGATTCTGATCCATCATTGTATCCAAGGGTGCATCATAGTTTAAGATCTACCAATCAATAAATTCCATCCCATGCAGATAAACTTTAGAGAGAAGTATTTAGTAACAACCCTTACACATACACAACTTTTCACTATGATCTTCTTCTCCTTCTATAGATTTAGCCTTTCCTAATACCATGAGCCAAAACCACAGTGGTGCCAATGGTATTCTTGGACAGAATCAAATAGATGACACAACGCTCAATATTGTGGGCTAAAACCATGGTAATTCTCCCTAGTATTATAATTTTAGAGTGCAAAAGGCATACGCAACTTGGATTGTTCTTGTCTGTGTGGATACATGACTTGGCCTATACTAAACTGCGTATAGAAACTTTAATAACCAACTTCTATTGGACTTTACACATTTCTTCTGTTAGACCTTCTACAAACTACTGTGCTTCTCCAAAAGACATATACTCCATTATTTTCCAAAGATTTTCCATCAAGGATAACATATTAAGACATAAAAATTATATTGCCAACACATGAAACATGCTAGAATAGGAATTTTTTCAGAATGATGTTTTCTTTCCATGAGTGATCTCAGTTGCAGGTATTCCAGAAAACCATAACGAGGATGCATGAAGATATATGAAAAAGAGGATAGTCAAAGGAAGCATTCAAGAACGAAGAACACATGATGAGACAAAATGAAGAACATTAAAATATTGATGATGGAATCAGCCCAAAAGATTACACATGATAAAATACCCTTTGGATGGTGAATACATAAACAATATGGAAGCTACATTCAATATTGAAGACAACAATGGAAACTTTATCACCTAACAATAAAGTCGATGTCATCAGTCAATATTTGTTAGAAAGTAATTTGTCACCCTGTTCACTTCCCGTCCCCGATCCTGAAGTACCCTGTGATTAATATTTTGTAGTATATCCACCTTGGAAAAATGCATCAAGATATCCTTTAAAGACTAAAATAAAGTTTCCTTGAAGAATTACTGAAGAATATTAGCTCAAACCCTAAATTTCTGGGTCAATTATTTCCTCCAGTTATCTACATGTACTGATGGCAGGTTGCACATTCTAGCCTAGTGTTTTCAGTGCTCTTCTTATTGGAAAAAACATGTTGAACCCTTTCTGGAAGTGTTTCCTCAAATGGAGGAGAAGCTTCTAGGACGACGAGTGGGATATTGTTCGGTGGAGATATGGTCGAGCTCTCTCATTTGGAGCTCTTGATCTTATCAATAGGGGATTATCCCCTAAGAAGTGGGGTTTCCTCCTCCTTTCATGGGCTCCTAAATCCCTCTCCCTTCCTATAAATTGATCCCCATCCCTCCATTACTGGTTGGTCATTGTTGGGTTTGTCTTATCATTAATCCTTTGTATCCTTATGTTTCGTTAACACCTAAATTTCCATTTAGGAGAAGGATCGCTTAAATAGAATTGGTTTGGACTCAGAATACACCAAAGGGAGGCCTCCAACATCAAGGCCACAGTTGTAAGCTTCCTCTTTTATTTTATCAGTAATACATCTAGTGTTTCACTTTCTATATTTTTTTGGATATCCATACTAGTAACCTAATTCTCCTTGATTTATTAGGTAGTTGATATTCAATGTATGCTTTGTATTGGATCACGTTTGTTGTTGTCTCTTGATCTCTTGCAAGTATTTGAACGCCACCAGTAGCAAGGATCGAGCCTAAAGGATTGTGAATCAAGGCCTTCATCAAAGTGTTGAGCATAACATCAAGAAGAGGTAGGTCATTTTCCCTTTCTCATATTGATTTGAATATTTACTAAGAAAGTGTCCATTAGATAGTCTTGTATGTTTCTAGACCCACTCTAGGGGTAGATAGATCACCTATGTCCGCAGAGGGTATTGTCTTCACAACGAAGTTGGCGACTCCACTGGGGAGATATAGCCTCTTTTCCTATCCTTCTCCGATTTGGTTTTTTTATCATTTTGACCAATCACTGAGATATGATTATATTTATGTCTTTATACCTCTGCATAGTGCTTTATTTATTCTTTAAAGTGTCAAGTCTAGGTTTATGCTTAAGCTTTGATTGCATTTCCTAAGTGTTCCTCGATTAGCGTGTCTTTTTTTAGACACAATCGCGTTTCCATCATGGATATTTATACGTACAGTCGCGCTAAAAACCATTTCTTCCATTGTCTCCTCGTGTTGGTGCAATTTCGTAGACCATCACTGTTTTTTCTATGCAAAGTAGCGCTACCAGTGTTGAGGCACAAAATGTGTCTTTTTAATGCCTATTTATCCTACGTTGATTATCAATCCAGGTACGATTTTTTATTTCATGAGTGTACTCTGTCTGAGACTGCAATTCAATCTAAGAATAATGCCTTGTAATATGTAGTATAGTGTTCTAAATACAAGAGTAAATGGATGCTTGGAAAAGAAATCTGACTACGATAACATGAAATCAAATGCTCTGAAATCCAATCATTCACTCAACAAACGCCAATCAAGGATACATTAGTGATAACTCATTCCTCTAGAAATTGATATAATTAAAACCAATCTAAGAACAAGATAATCAATCTGGGAACGTGGGAGCAATAACCAGTATTCTCTACAATTGATGATCATGCTTTAAAGAAATTGAATGGAAATAAATCTTGAACTAAGTGCTGCTAATGAAAGGAAACTAGGAAAGCTCTCAAAACCAAAATCTTTGCAATTAATCAACTGAAATGAACAACAGCTCTAGGATTGAACAGAAATGTAAATGAACAGCAAACTGTAATCAAAGGAATTGAACAACAAATCCTATTTAATAAATCCGAATAGAAAACTCTTAACTAATGGAATCAAATGGAAAATTCTATTGAACAACAATCTGTAATGAATATCAGTCAAACGGAAAAGAATGAAACAATAATGGAAATAGAACAATGAAGCTCTGTTAAGGTATTAACAAGATAAATTATACAGTATTAAGATTCTTGTTAAATCGTAAAGGAACAACAACACGATTCGTTAATATAACACACCGATATCAAAAAAACAATGAACAATAAACCACTTACTTGAAAACTGTAATGAAAACAATTACAAACTATCACACGATGATAATTGAAAGGTAATGATACAACCAACAGATCGATCCACTAGGGTCGGGCCCGTAACCACTAGTGGAACGCCGCTGGGCTTTATTCCAGAGTTAAGAAATTAAACGACAACGAACTCTTGTATTAATCAAGCATAATAATGTTTACAGCAGTTGCTCTTTGATCAGGAGAGTCAAGAAATTATAGAGTTACAAAATAAATTCAATAATCATCCCCCTAATACACAATACATGCTCTCCTTTTATAATTAGAAAGAGGAGAAATTAAATAGTAAATATGATCTCTAATAACAATATTGGATTGTCCCCAACAACTTTATCAGCAAGAAAATATATTTCCATCAATATTTCAATAAGAACAAGTCGAATTTGGATTTGCAGCTGAGATAATTTGGAAGATGGTCGCAACAGTAAATCTGAGAAAATTATGCTCAAATAACCTTATTTTTATCTCAATACAGGCCGAATTTGGGCAAAATGTTCTTAGAAAAAGTTAATTCGGTCCATTCTAGACAAAACCCATGTTCCGGATTTTCCAGATTCTTCTCCATTTTCCCATAATATCAACCGCAAAACTGTCACTTCTTATTCCACCGAATTTCTGAGTTGGAATATTGAATGATGTGCTGGAGATCAAATCTGCAATCGAGCAAATATCTTGGAGGCTAAAATGGTGAGTGTTGTTACAAAATATATTAATAAACCATCATTGATAAAATTATGCATAACAATAATCAATTTATTAAAAATAAAGGAGAAGAAATAATATTTATCCATAAGAGCATAAATAATTATAAAATGGATTTATATGATAAATTATGATAAATTACATGATAAAGAAGAGTAGAAATGGATGAAATAGGTGTTAAAAAGTGGTCATATTAGCGGCTCAACATACCCCCAAACTGAATATATTGCATGCCCTCATGCAACTTTGTTATAGCATCATTTTCACCCTCGGGTGATTCAGGTGTCTTTACTAACTTTGGGCACCCATTCCCATGAGACTTGAACAAATTCATTAAAATATAGTGTTAAATTATAGGGTTTGCCCGGGGTACCTCGCGTGTATCTGTGATCCACATATACTTTCGCGTATGCCATTAAAACCATTAAAAATATATATAAGAATTCCTATTTTGGGTCGATTTGATAGTTTACTCAGTTATTTCTTTTGACACGTATTAGCTGACATTTCAGCCCAGTTGACTATTTTGTGGAGTATAAAAGCCCCTCATGTGCATGGCCTAAGGGAGAAATTTTATAGATATTATACTGTGGAATCCTAGGTTGCATACGATTTCCGCCTCTTCACTTTACAGTTATACGAAAACATATTTCTAAGAGATGTTCATCCGTTTATATGCCATCTCGAGTGCACAAGTCTTGAAAGTATCTTAGCGAGGCAAGGGCGGGACAGATCCGGAAAATGGTCTGCTTGAAGATCGTGGAAGGATTCAGGTGATCTCTCCACTCTTTATTTCTGTACATGATGTTCGTAATAATGAAGAACCATCTTGTTCCTGAACTTATGTGTTAGTATCTATTTGTATATGTGAAAAGATTGATCATTAAGTAGTTATTATCGTTTATATCATATTTCACATGGATTACACTAATGTTTAGGAGAAATATATGCTGTAAAACTAGGTTTCTGTGCATGTTATTTCTTGTTTTCCAGGTTGGAGAGGAAGAAGGGTTGCTGGGGGTTTGGACCCCGCGGGATCTACATCGAACGTAGGACTACGGGTGAGTTCTGCTATCGTTGTTATCTATTTTTTTGCATTCAAGTGTGGTTGTGTGTGAGTCCTTCTCAATAGCATGCCCTGATCTATGGAGGTTTTGACCCAACAAACCTCTAGGGTGATTTTCCCTGAAACAGAACTGGCGACTCCACTGGGGACCACATTTTTGTGATTCCCCTGTTGGGTGGTTTCAGCTGTTTGAAAGGTTTCCAACAGTTTTAACTTTTATTTCCAGTCCAGTTAACTCTTTCTCAGTCAGACTGAAGCCCTGGTTCCTTATCCAGGCTTGATATTTTTTATTTTTTATTATTTACCTTTTCATGCGTGGGTTTGTCTGTACACAGATGCATATACACACAGTTTTTGTTAAAGGGAGTCGCGTATACGTGGGTTTTCTTTAGCACAGTCGCGTATGCACGCTTGTTTCCAAACTGTCAAGTAGCGTATGCCTGGGTGAATTTTGAAATTTTGGATTTCTTGGCTTTTTAGTCCTGTCTTCCTGTGGAGACCTATTCTTGCAGTGTCTTTGTATCCTATGGATTGTGTAGAAAGTGGTCTTTGGTCTTTTCTCTCTCTTGTTTAGGTGAAAACTAGCTTATTTGGCAAGTCTTGTTTCTTGTGCTGGAATTTATGGTTCGAGTACCAAGATCTCTTCCTGGGGATTCTTGGCTATTCTGATTTATCAGAACAGAGAGCTCCTGCTCATTTACTCTTTCCTACCTTTGTGTCTTGCTTTGCACTTCGATTTTTGCCCATTTCTTGGTTGGTTTTCTTGAGTTCAGTTGACTAGGTCTTGTTGCAATTTTTGAAGAGTCTTTCTTGGTTCTTTGAAGTTTTTGTTTGCTGCAAGGTTGTACTACTCTTCTAGGCTGAGTTGCTGAGTTTCTTGTCTTCTATTGCTCATATAAATCTTGCTACTAGCTAGCCCTATAAGACTTGGAGCGTTTTTGAAGTTTTTGCTTGAATTTCAGAGTCCTTTGGCTTGGGATTTGATAGTTTTTCTTGGTCTTTTCGAGCTCTTCTTTTTATAAAATTTAAAAGCTCAAAAAACATTTTGTTTTGTTATTTGCTTTTGTTTTGCATTTTTGTTTTCGTTTCGTTACATCTTTTGAAGCTTTGTTGAGGTTTCTTGCCTTTGGTTTTCGACTTGATTTTGGAAAGGAATTGTCATTGATTTCTTGCTCTTGTTTTCAACCAATTTTGGTGTCTTTATACTAAGAGTTTCTGACTTTGGGAACTTGCTTTGTGGACAACCAAAAAGAGATAAAACTGAAGGATATTTTGGGAAATTTCTCTCTGCTTTGGTAGATTTTTCATCTTAGAATTTGCATGCTCTTAGTGATTTTCATCAGGTGCACTTAAGCATTTAGTCATTTTCATAGTTTTTGTGAGTGTGAAGTTTGTTATCTGAAAAGAACAAAAAAATAGTCTTGTAGAACCTTTGTAGAAATTTCTTTTCATCGAAAGGCAATTACTGCATTTGCATGTAGTTTGGTTTTTATTAATTTTTTTCTTCGTCAAAACACCACAAGTTTCATTTCCGTATCCCTTTGACTTAACATAATAGCCGATTAAAATAAGCGCTATAATTTAAAAGCAACTAGCAAGTTTTTATTAAGTGTCATACACCAACTAGCTAGGTTGTAGGGCCTTGTATTGGGTGAGTGGAGAGTTAACTCTCCAAGGCCGCTCAAACAAAACATAGAAGTTGATTAATTGAGCGAAATCCAACTCCGTTAGGTGGACTGGGAAAGCTCTCCTCCAGAGATACCCCCTCTCTGATTTGTTGAATCTGACCTCAAGACCGTTCCGCCTGGCTTCTGACATGGATTGGTGCCCATAGTTGCACTCCTAGGTTCCACATAGGTGACTGCGGGGGGGAATACCCGTGGTACCTGAGGCAGACGTCATATCACTTCCAGCAGTACTTCGGGGGGGTACCCTTGTGAAGCTTGGGTACTTGTGCCGGCAAAGGCTGTTATTAGGAGGTCGGCGTAACTGTTTATGTTACCTTCGCTAGTAGGCCTGGGCCGTAATTATCCCAGACTACTTTCTGGAGGTCCTATATTTCGCTTTCTTATATTTTGGTGTCCGGTCCTAATCACCCGGATTGGAAATACCTGAAGGATGTTTGCTTGATTGTATCTCAGGGATTTCTTTTTGTAGTAAGTGCTCTTTGCTCCTAGCTTGCCTAGCTTTATACTTTTTGAGTCTAATTAAAATTTGTTAAAAGTGGTTGATCAAGCGCCTCGTCGATCGAGGAGAATCCGGGGGTTATCTCCCAAGAGTCAAAAGCCTTCTTCAAGAAGGCGTAGGAGTAATTTAGCAGGTGAGTATCACCCTGTGATGTCTGACATAGTGGAGAGAGATCCTCCACAAGGGTTTGAAGGTTTTGTAGCTGGTTCTGGTGTTGGTTCCGAGAGGAGCGCTCTGCTCACCTCGAGAGTTTTATTTCCACAAGAAGAAGAAGTACAGGTAGAGGAAGTATCTCAACCCTCTGAGTCACTTCCATCTCCTCTTCCTCTTGATTATCCGTTCATTGTTGAATACATCGGACCTGAGTCAGAGAGACCAGAAGATCCTCCATATTATTCATACCTTTCGATGGCCACAACTGGGAACGCGGCTTCTGCTGTGAGTGCTACAGGCATTCAGACTCCTGCTTTTGTTGAAGGAGGAGGCACTATTGCTATATCTTTGATTGCCTCTAGTACTACTGTGTTTGGCTCTAGTTTCACCCAAGCACATGCTTCTCATTCTGGTCCCTTTTGTTTTGGAATGCCCACTAGTGGGATTCCTTCTTTTTCCTTTTCCGCTGCTGCAGCTGGATCTACACCCATGTCTTCCATGGCTAGTGGATCAACTTCTTTTCAAGGGTTCCCCTTCGGAACTGGACATATTCCTAGTTCGAATCCTTCTTTAGGGTCCTTTCCATTTACTTCTCAGACCCAGAGTTTCAACCCTTGGTCTGGAGGTCACAGTTTGACTACTTTTACAGGATGGAACCCTGTATTCACTACAGTGGGGGCAGGAAATCAGTTTTACGTTGGTCACCAAGGGAATGCTTCTTTCCCTTTGTCGAGTGCTTATCAGACTTTTCCCCTCTGTCTAATGCCTGGAACCCCTATCAGGGGCTTTCCTCTTCATTTAATACTTTAGGAGGGGGAACTGGTCCGGTCTTTGGTAACTCTGCGTTGGGAGGAGGTTCTTCTCCTTTTTCTACAAGTTCTTTTTGGCAACCTGGTGCCTCATCAAATCCAGGGTATTCTTTTCAGAATGTTGGGAATTCATCCTATCAAGGATGGAATCCTCAGGCTCCGCCTCGTTTACCTTTTCTGTCAACGTTAAACTTGCCAGATCTGTCGAAACTGACGAATGATCCGATCCGGTACAGTCCGGGTTGGCCTCCGGTCCCGACCAAACTACTTTCAGACATTCCAAAGTTTGAAGGCAAGAATGGAGAGGATCTGGCTGACCACATCACCACGTTCCATTTATGGTGTTCTTCTAACTCCCTAATCGATGATTCGATTAGGTTGAGATTGTTTCAACGCACCCTAACTGGAAATGCTGCCAAATGGTATATTGAGCTAACTGGGGGCAGTTTTGCTACATTTGGAGAACTGGCTGTTACATTTCTAAACCATTTCCAGTTGCCTGTCCGATATGATGCTGGGACTGAACTCCTAGCTAATTTTAAACAGGACGACGCAACCCACATTTCTGACCATATTCAGGAATGGAGGAGAAGGAAGAGGCTTATTAAAGCTCATATTCCAGGAGAATTCCTTTTGGAATGGTTTCTGAAATCTCTGCAGTCAGACATTTCTAAAGATGTATCCCTCTCAGGGGTATTTTCTGAGGAGCAGGCCATTTTTAGGGCCCAGAAGCTGGAACTGATCTATTCTCAGTCTGGGGTCCTCCATAAATATTTTCCCAATGCTCCTCGCTCCAAATTAGATTTATCAAAAACTAAGCCTGGTCCTCATGGTGATGGACTTATCGGGTCGATCAATAGTGGTGCAGCTAACCTGCTTACTCAGTTACAGCAGTTGTCTATACAATCTGCTCCTTCTGGTCAGGCTGTGTCTGCTGAGTCATCGCCTTCCCAATATTTGTCGATAAATGTTGTCCAAGCTTCTGATCCCAAAGGAAATCAACAATCCGAAGGGAAGAAGAAGGGACGAAATAATAAGAAAAAGGGCAAGAATGGGAAGGGTAATGCGAATAAAACCAGCGAGCATGTTGGTGAGGGTCAAAAGGATAAAAAGAAAGTGAAGTTTCCATGCAAGCTGTGTGCTGGAGACCATCTTACACACCTTTGCCCTAAAATTCAAGATGCGCAGCGCCTGTTAGCTCAGCAGGGTTCTTCTAGTTCCCAGGTTGTGTTAACAAACCCTTTTCCCCAAGGGCAACAACTAGTTGTTGGCACGAATCAAAATTCTGGGGCTTCCTCTGGGGGCACCCAGGAAGGGGAAATTCCATCGAACATATTCATGATGAGTGCTCACGTGGATGTCGCTACGAGATCCCGTGATTATGGCGGAGAAGAGTCTTCGAAAGCTAAGGATGCTCCTGATGCTACTGAGCCGCTTCACATTACAAGGCCTACTGTTGAGCCTATGCCTCGGATGCCCAAAGCATCCACTAAGCGTTCGACGATTAATCCAAACGCTAGGGCTGCCCAGAACTACTCTATTGTGGAAGATCTGGCGCAGAGTCCTTGTGCCATGTCGGCTTTAGAGGTGCTCCAGTCTTGTCCGGCTCAGCGCAGCGCACTGCTCACTGCCATTGGGGCTATTGATCCAAAAAATTCTCTTATGATTACATTTGATATGTCTAATTTTAAAAAGAGACTCCCCCATCATATGGCTTTTCATATTAAATCATCGTACCGGAAGTGCAACATCTTTCGGACGGTTGTTGATGAGGGTGCTTCCACATGCGTGATGTCTCTCACATGTTGGAAGATGATTGGATCTCCCAAAGCTGTTCCATCTACCACTCTTCTGACTACGTTTGATGGTCATTCTCACAGACTGCATGGTATTGTCCTAGCTTTGCCTATCTGTGTTGGGGGAAAAACTGTGAATATAGAGGTTGAGGTAGTTGATGCAAGCTTGGACTACAACCTTCTGTTGGGGAGAAACTGGATTTATGAGATGGATGCCATTGCATCCTCATTATTTCGGATTATTTGTTTCCCTCACGAAGGGAGGGTTGTTACAGTGGATCAACTGGATTGTCCTCCTGTAGACCTGAATGCGTCTACTAACTCATCTGTTCCAAAGTTGGATAATACTAAGGCGCCTGTTGAGAATTTAGGGGTTGGAATGTATTCTTCCTTGATGGGTACTTTCGATATTCCTCCTCCTACGGTTCATATAAATGAAATTTCATCCTCCAAGGCTCCTCTTCGAAGAGAGTTCTTCAGAACTCATTATTTTTCGGACCCTTGGACCTTACCTTCCCCTATTGCCACATTAGCGGAAGGTCAAGTGGGTGGAATGGCATTTCCAATGTCTGCAGCTGAGATTGCTTATCAGTCTATTGTTGACTCTGCAGAATCCATCCCAGCTCCTCTTTCACCGGAAGAGTTGGATGGCGATGTGGCTCCGGCTTGGACACTTAGTTCTTCTTCTGCCCAGGATTGCCTTGATACCACTCTTCCATCTGAAGAGGCCATCCTGGAAGCTATGAATGGTATAGATAGACCGTGGGATGATTTGCATCATCGGTCTTACTTTTTACCTGATTTGAGCGAAGTTGAGACAAGTTTTCCAAGTCCTCAGTCTCCTGGTCCTGTTCACCCAGTCCTGAACCCTTTAGCACCAACACAGGTTTATGCTGAAGGGAACATGGTTGTGATTTCTCCTACTATCCCGGTGAACATTTCCAGGGATCCCAATATTATTGAGAATGTCTTCATCGGAGCTGAATGTTCCCGTGAAGAGATTCAGATTTACACCGAGCTCTTTAAAGAGTATAGGGATGTATTCGCTTGGTCTTATGAGGAAATGCCTGGTATAGATCCATCTATTGTCCAGCATGAGATCAAGACTTACAAAAACGCTAAGCCTGTGAGGCAAAAACTTCGTCCGGTCAATCCTAGGAAGGCAGCAGCTATCAAAGCTGAGGTGGAGAAGCTGCTTAAGGCGGGATTCATTTTCCCTGTTCCTTTGACTGAATGGGTTTCAAACCCTGTTCCCGTAGATAAAAAACAAGGAAAAATTCGAGTTTGCATTGATTTCAGAGACCTTAATAAAGCATGTCCTAAAGATAATTACCCCACACCATTTATCGATCAGATCATTGATGAGTGTGCCGGTAATGATATTTTCTCCTTCATGGATGGTTTCTCCGGATATAATCAGATTACTATCCGTCCTGAAGATCAGCATAAGACTGCCTTTATTTGTCCCTGGGGTACTTTTGCATACAAGAAGATGCCTTTTGGTCTTAAAAATGCTGGGGCTACCTTTCAGCGGGCCATGTCATATGCCTTTCACGACATCAAAAAGATTATCGAGGCGTATTTGGATGATTTAGCTGCTCATTCTCGAAAGAGGATGGATCATCCTGCTCACCTCCGTCAAATATTTGAACGATGTCGTTTCTATAAGATTAGGTTGAATCCGAACAAGTGCGTTTTCGCAGTTACATCCGGTTGGTTATTGGGATTCATTGTGTCTAGGGAAGGGATTAGGGTAGATCCCTTCAAGGTTGAGGCAATACTTCGGTTGCCTCCCCCGTCCTCTATTCGTCAGCTTCAAAGTCTACAAGGAAAGTCTAATTTTCTTCGGAGATTTATCGTAAATTATGCTGAAGTTACCAAGGGATTTATGAGATTGTTGAAGAAGGGAGTTCCATTTCTTTGGGATGACTTCGCTCAACGCTCCTTCGATGCTTTGAAAAAAGCATTGACCTCTGCTCCTTTATTGAGTCCACCTGATTATAGCAGGGATTTCCTTTTGTATCTTGCAGCAGCAGAATCTACTATTGGTATGGTTCTAGTTCAGGAAGATGATGCTCTTGCAGAGCATGTTATATACTATCTTAGTCGAGGATTGGTAGGACCTGAACTCCGGTACACTCTGATAGAAAAGTTAGCTTTAGCAGCTGTTCATGCTGTGCAGCGACTCTCACATTACATTATTCTACGAAAAACTTATGTTTTGGCAGCAGCCAATCCATTTCAGTTTGTCCTCAGTAGGCGAGTGATTGGGGGCAAATATAATAGATGAATTGTGATTTTGCAGGAATTTGATCTTAATTTTATGTCTTCCAAGTCCAAGAAATCATTGGTTTTCGCGGAATTGATCTCTGAGTTGCCCTGTGGGGAATAAAGGATCTATGATGAATCCTTCTCGGATGAACATTTGTTTCTTATTTCTCCACAGGATCCTTGGTATGGGGATATAATTTTGTATCTCCAGACTGCGAAGTTTCCCTCTACTTTTTCGAAAGATGAGCATCGTAAGTTGCGTCACTTGGCTAAGAATTACTTGATTATTGGCGATGCTTTATCGAGTTCGCAAATTGGTTCAATCCACGAGACGTTTAGCTAACTCTCGAAGAAGGTAGAAATTTGTCTTTGAATGATTCCCCTGATGGAGCTTGTGGTGGTCATTTATCTGGGCTTTTCTGACCCAAGATCTTACTGTCTTGGTACTTTTGGCCTTCAATTTTCAAGGATTGTATGGAGTTGGTCAAAAAGTGTCATCCAGTCCATAAAAAAATGTCACCTTGACATTACGCTGACTGTATGAGCTCATTAAACACTCATACATGCCTCCTCTGCAAGTCTTACAACCTTTGTTCCTCATTCCAAGCCTCAGAACTGGAAGAAAAACCCTAAAAATCTCTGAAACTCAGGGTACGCAGGTAACATGAGACCTTCTTGCGTTTTTAGCTAGGGTACGCAGGTAATGTGAAGAGAAAATGCATTCTAGAACGCATTTTTCCAGTGTAATGCCTGCGGTACCCCTATAAAGTCAAAAAAGCGTGAAATTAAACTGAAAAAGTTGAATTTTGGTCAATTCTAGAAGGTTCTGGATGAGATTTTTTGGGGATGAGTACGCTTTAGTAAGGTGCATGTATCCCACACCTTAAGGAACTAATCCCTTGATGTGAAGAGCCTATCCCTTTGAAGGAGGATTCTATCCCTTTAAAGGTGGAATCCTAACCTCCTCATCTGCTCTATAAAAGGAGGCATTGGGTAGCCTCAAAGGGTTAACAAGAAGATTGGTTAAAAAGTGAAGAAAACTATTGGAGGATTGAGGAGTTGAAGCTTTAGAATAATTGAGTTGAAGTGTTGTTAAGATTTAGACTTCTTTCTGCTGAGCTTTTGAGAGGAAAGATCACATACCTCTTTGTGCTCCTGAAGGAAGAGTGCAAGACTTATCAAAGTAGAGGAGATTCCTGCTTCGGACCCCGGGAAGGCCTTTCGAACATCAAGGCTAAGGTTGTAAGGTTCTTTTGTATATTTTAAGATTAATACAATCAAGTTCTGTTTTTCTCAATAAATTGTCGTTCGATTGTTTATTTCAATAAGTTGTCGTTTGATCGTTTATTTCATAGATTCCTTGATCACTATGATAGGTATGTTTTATGATTATTTTTTATACAGGTGCTATTTGATATTTTCTTGTTTGTGATTGCAGATCAACGAAAGATGATACTTTCTTGCGACAAAAGAGCTCTTGTTGCGACAAAGGATTATTGATACGACGGAAGCACTACGACCGCAAATAAGCATTTGGATCTAAGGTAGGATCGACACCTTCATAGAATTTATTTGTAAAACGAATATATCTAGAGAAAGACAAACTTAGTTGTTCGTTTGTTGCTAGATTGTCTTCTGACACTAGGGAGATCGGTCTTATCCGCAAGAACGATTTATCCGGCCAACAAATTGGCGACTCCACTGGGGAAAGAAACTTGTTGTTTTTGGTTCTCTTTTATTTTGATTTGAGGAAAAGTTTTTCCTGGTTTTTAATTGATGGATATCTGCCTGGGTAGCTTAGTTTTTCTTCTTTTTTTTAAAATTTTGAAATCTTTTATGTTTTTCTTGAAGTTTTCAGGGGACCGCACTTTGTCTTCACACACAGTGCGGGCATCTCCGCACTTTCCTTAAGTAACCAGTGCGGGACCGCACCTGTTACTTCTGGGACCTGCGGACCTTGTTAAAGTCTTGAAAAACTTAGATTTCTTCTTTTAGTTTAGTTTAGATTTAATTTAGGATTCTTAGCATCTACCCAGATCTGTATTTCTCTGTCAAAAATCTCTTGTTTCTGAATTTCTTTCAGCAATTCTTCATCTCATCAATCTCCATTAAGTTAATTGGGTGTTTTGAGTCTCTTTTTTGAGAAATTCTTAATTTTATTTCCTTTGGTCATTAATTGAAGGTTTGTCTCAGTCTTTTCACAATTTTGCATCTTTTTGCTTTTGTTTTTGCAAAAAAATTTCCCCCTCATTTGCCGGGGGGGGGCTAAATTGTGTATGAGTGTTAATTGCCTTTGAGTGTTTTTTGATCTTTGGAACTCTCACCCAATTTTCTTGACTTGCACTTGATTGGTTCTTAGATCACATTAGAATCATCTTGTGTTTGAGAATTCTCTTGCATAGATCACACTTGCATAATTAGAATTCTCATTTTCAGAATATGAATGAAAAATGTGCATAGATTACATTTGCATACTTTTCATGTGAATTGTGCATAGATTACAACTGCATAGTTTACATTCTGAAAAATCAATCATAGATTTAGATCAGTTTTCTTTGATTTAAATTTAGATGTTTTTATGATTATTTTAAAAACACAAAAATAAAAAATTGTTTTGAGATTGATTTGCATTAGTTTTTCTTGATAAAATTAGTGCATTAGAGAATTTGTTATATTTTCTCTTAGTGATCAATCTTTGCATTGTTGGAAGTGCATGGAAACTCTCTCCTTACTTTATTTAGGATTCATCGAATTGAAAAGATTACGTTATCATATTCGATTGCATTCAGTTTTGGTTCGGGTCATAACACCATTGGTTTCATATCCATTTACCCTTTTGAGTAATAACAACCTAAATAACACAACGCTTAATTAAAATTCATCTAGTAATTTTTACATTTTTAGGGCTCTTTCCACCAATCTAGCTTAGGCTAGTGTCTTGGAATAGGTTTTAGTTAACTCTCCAAGACAGTAAAACAAACAAGTAGTCGATCTTGCGGTAGGAAAATTCCAATTGTTGCATGTATGCTTTGGGAAGCTCCTCCTAAAGGAGTCAAGCATGAGATCATATCTGAACCAGTGAGGTAATCAATCCTTCCTCATTGGGAATGATAGAAGATATACACGTATTAACAACGGTAAACCTTGGATAGACCATTGTCGAGGAGCCTGGGGTCACTTGTCGGTAAACCTTGGATTATGTCAAGGAGCCTTCAAGGGGATTGAGCTTTGTTACTCTGCCCTTGCGTGTGTATCGGATCGTAGACTGTTCCCCCAGGTATATTTGTTTTTGTTGGTAACCTTAGTGGCCATAATCTATAGGATTCTTTCCTAAGGTGACGGTGGAGGGAAGATCCCACTGTACCTGGAGCAGACGTCGACTAGACTCACTTGGACTCTCTGGAGGGTTCTCTTCACTCGAGATGGTTTTGTGAAGAAACTTGTGCCAGTCTGTTTCATTAAGCAGGTTGTCGGGGTAACTGTTCCAACCGCCCTTTCTGTATTAAATTCTATGATGTTGGATTTCATCACCAACTAGTGTTTTTAGTACGGGAAGTTACTGTTTGTGTGTGGTTTGAATCCTAGATTTGATAGCGCGTGTTAATTTGTTTGTTTTTACTTTTAGAGACCATAGGTGTGAATTGTGAATTTTAATTGTTAGGTGTGAATTGTTAATTTTTAATTTTAGTTTTTTAATTTGTTAATAAAATTCACTGAAGTTGAATATAATGGCAACTGTTCCGGAATTTACCAACCAAGGAACCCCTCTTAATGAGAATCCTAGTACTTTTCCTTGCTTTGGAAATGTTGGTCCTCCTTATATGGCTACTTTTTCATTACCTAGATTTACAATAGGTTTACCGATATGGTTATTTTCAACTTCGTTGGCCCCGAATACTCCATTTGTTCCACCTCAACTGGATGCTTCACTTCAACAGAGTTCACCATCTCAACATCACCAACCTTCTGTTGACCCTTTACCTTCTTCGTCTAATATTTCTTCCTCCATTTCTTCCTCTTCGCTTGGTAAAAGCCTTGACGCTAGTAACCAGGTGGCTAAGAAGAAGAAGAAAGGGAAGAAGAAGAAGAAGAAGAAGCAAGATAACAAAGAAGTCAACCAACCAACCATGGCTGTAAGTGTTAGTTGTGTTGAGGAAACCTCCAACAGTGTGATTAGAATTAGGTGTGAGAGAAGTTCCTTTCTTTGTGTCCAACCTCGTTAAAAATGAATTAGTGTGTACGAGAGACCAGAAGGTTCTTTTCTGTGTCAACCTCATTAAAAATGAATCGGTGGTCGAGGATAGTTCTGATGCGAGGTCAACCTCATTAAAAATGAATCGGTATGAGGACAATTATTTTCCTGTGTCAACCTCGTTATAAAATGAAACAAGTCCGTGAAGATAGTTCATTCTACTGTGTCAACCTCGTTAAAAAATGAAACAAGTCCATGAGGAGAATTCCTTTTATTGTGTCAACCTCGTTAAAAAATGAATTAGTTCATCATGAGGAGAGTTCCTGTTCTTGTGTCAACCTCTTTAAAAAATGAAACATGTCTTTGAGCATAGTTCCTATTCTTGTGTCAAGCTCATTAAAAAATGAATCGGTTAATTGGGAGGATAGTTCCTTTTTATTGAGTCAACCTTGTTAAAATGAATCGGGTATGAGGGCAGTTCTTTTTCTTATGTCAACCTCATTAAAAGATGAATCGGTAGATTATGTAGGTATATTAGAAATAAGTAGTTTTGGGGACGGTTCTTTCTTGTGTCAGCCTCTTTAAAAAATGAAACATGTGGCGAGGATAGTTCTTACATTCTTGTGTCAACCTCGTTAAAAAATGAAACATGTTTCCATGAGCATAGTTCTTTTCCTGTGTCAAGCTCGTTAAAAAATGAAACAAATCCTCCCCTAATTGAGTCGAGTCTTTGAATAGACCTCGTAAATGTTAAGTCATATATTTAGGTTAGTTTTTAGGTCGGGTCTTTCATATGATCTCGTAAATAAACCTTCATTCCATCCAGCTATTAATTACCAGCAGTGTACTTAGTTGAATGAAATGAAGCTGGGGGGGCATGCGCTCTAGCAGTTACGCTTAGGGGGCATCAAGCACAGTTTTCTCTTTGTTTCAAGCTTGTGTAAAAATGAAACTACTCTGAAGCATAGTTTTTCTCTGTTTCAAGCTTCCGTAAAAATGAAACCTATCTTGAGTCAATTTCGGTTATTTTCGAGACTCGTTAAACTCATGAAAATCCAGAGATTATTTTGCTATATTTCATTCTCGTAAAACACATGAAAATGCCGAGTTCTTTCCGTCTTTTCCTGCTCGTAAATTAAATTGAAAGTCGGCCACAGGAGTACATTTTTATCCCTTTTTCGAACTCGTTAAAACTTACGAAAAAGAGAAAACCATGAGTACATTTTTATCCCTTTTTCGAACTCGTTAAAACTTACGAAAAAGTGAAAACCATGAGTACATTTTTATCCCTTTTTCGAACTCGTTAAAACTTACTGAAAAAGCGAAACCTTGGAGTCCTCTTTAAAGCCCTTTTTAGACTCTCTAAATATGAAAAGATTGCCGAGTACTTGATTATTCGAACTCGTTAAAGTAAATGAATGATCGTCCCTTCAGTATAAGTTTACCCCTTTTACGGACTGAAATGGACTATTTACGAAAAAGGTATACGTTGACTAATTACGGTCAATAGAGTTCTCTCCCACATTATTTTATCCTTTTTCGAGCTCGAGAGACTAAATTTACGAAAAAGTACACCCATGGAGTTTTCTTAAGTTTTTTCTTCTGACTCCCTAAAATTGAAAAACACCGAGTTTCTCCTATACTGGACTCGTTAAAATTTAACAGTAAAGGACCTGTTCAATTTTAAACAGGAATGAACCACTCCTTCTTAGAGTTCGAATCTTAAACTAAGTTGGACTCATCCGAAGGATGAGCTTATAAACAAGCAAATGTTATCCTCCTCAAGCTTGTCAAAAATAAAGAGGTACTTGCCAGAAATGGTGGGGGAAAAGAGAGAAAAACGAACATGTTTGTTACATTTTGATTATTCAAAAATCCATTAACCACTCTTGAACACGAAACTTTTGTTCACCTGGGTTGGGAAAATCCTTTTCCTAATAGTTAATCAAACCATATTGAAAGTCGTCAGCCGGTTTCTGGGTCTTAGCTTTGGGTCAAATTGTCACCAAGCCATCTACAGTGTCGTTATGTGTTCAAGAGGACAATTCAAATAAACCATTCATCTGCAAAATATCTGTCATCCATTTTGACCATCCCTGAGTCAGTCCTTTCCAATATATTTTCAAAACTTGATCTATGATTTCATGTTGTGGGCTTGCCTACGACGGATCACTTTCTATCGATGACATCTCATTATCTAGGAAGTTGATCTAGAAATCGTCAGTACCTTGAAATCTGCATGCCTCAATGGCAGGTTTCTCGCTTTCGATGACAGGTTGCATCATTGACCTTTGATCGAATGATTCCGTGACATGTTCGACTTCAGCTCATTCATTCACATTTCATGGATTGTACTGAGTACTTTGAGAGCCATTGACATTACTAGTGGTTACTCTCACACTTGTTAACAGTTTACATCATTGACTGGTAATCAAGTGGTTTCTACCATGTTCGACTTCAACACATTTATTCACATGGATAGAATCGTACTAGTTCGAGATGCGGAAATCAAGACCCTAGATCTAGTTTCTACCATCCAGGCTGCGAGGAATTTTGTTATCATTCATACAGTAGAATATTTATAAACAGATGGTTGCGTCCATACTGTGTCTACACATGTCTATACTGTGATGTATTCAAAATCATTCTTGTATCAGAACAATTTAAGTTAGTTCTAGTTAGTTTTGATCTGAGTATGGGAATGCCTACCTCAGCGATGATATGTTTACATATATATATTTTGCATTGAATGTTTTTACAGGTTCCGACTGGGGTGTCCACAGGATGATCCTTGAAATGATAAAGTACTTCACTCTTCATATATGACATACTTCATCTTCATCTATTTCAGACTTCGCACTTTAGGGGGCAATCTGTTACACTAAAAAATGTCACCCTGACATTCTGCTGACTGTATGAGCTCATTAAACACTCATACATGCCTCCTTTGCAAGTCTTACAACCTTTGTTCCTCATTCCAAGCCCTGAAACTGGAGGAAAAACCCTTAAAACTCAAAAAAGCCTTGGGTACGCAGGTAACATGAAGCCTGCATGCGTTTTTGGCTAGGGTACGCAGGTAATGAGAAGAGAAACTGCGTTCTAGAACGCATTTTTCCAGTGTAATGCCTGCGGTACCCCTATAAAGTCAAAAAAGCGCGAAATTAAACTGAAAAAGTTGAACTTTGGTCAATTCTGGAAGGTTCTAGATGAGATTTTTTGGGGATGAGTACGCTTTAGTAAGGTGCATGTATCCCACACCTTAAGGAACTAATCCCTTGATGTGAGGAGCCTATCCCTTTGAAGGAGGGTTCTATCCCTTTTATGGTGGAATCCTAACCTCCTCATCTGCTCTATAAAAGGAGGCATTGGGTAGCCTCAAGGGGTTAAGTTTTTATGTTAAGGAAACTAATGGAGGATTGAAGAATATTTTGATGGGTAAAATATTTGAGTTGAAGTGCTATTGAGATTTAGATTTCCTTCTGCTGAGCTTTTGAGAGGAAAGATCACATACCTCTTTTTGCTCCTGAAGGAAGAGTGCAAGACTTATCAAAGTAGAGGAGATTCCTGCTTCGGACCCCGAGAAGACCTTTCGAACATCAAGGCTAAGGTTGTAAGGTTCTTATGTATATTTTAAGATTAATACAATCAAGTTCTATTTTTCTCAATAAATTGTCGTTCGATTGTTTGTTTCAATAAGCTGTCGTTCGATCGTTTATTTCATAGATTCCTTAATCACTATGATAGGTATGTTTTATGATTATTTTCTATACAGGTGCTATTGATATTTTCTTGTTTGTGATTGCAGATCGACGAAAGATGATACTTTCTTGTGACAAAAGAGCTCTTGTTGCGACGAAGGATTATTGATGCGACGGAAGCACTACGACCACAAATAAGCATTTGGATCTAAGGTAGGATCGACACCTTCATAACATTTATTTATAAAACGAATATATCTAGAGAAAGACAAACTTAGTTGTTCGTTTGTTGCTAGATTGTCTTCTGACACTAGGGAGATCGGTCTTGTTCGCCGAAGCGGTTATCGGTAACTATCCGTGTCAAGTTTATACTCAAAAAATGCACGCTCATCCAGCTCCGCTTTTTCCAGTCATTACTGTCGGTCCCTTTACAAAGTGGGGTATTGATTATACTACTTGTAACCCGCCTTCGGATAAAGGTCACAAGTACATTATTGTAGCAGTAGACTACTTTACGAAGTGGGTCGAGGCTATGCCTACTTTTGGGAATGATGGTGAGACTGCAACTCTTTTTCTTTTTAACCAGGTTATTGCTCGTTTTGGTATTCCTAGAGAGATTGTCACTGATCATGGCAGTCATTTTCAGAATAGCATGATGGCTGAGTTGGCTCTCAAATTGGGTTTCCGGCAGGAGCATTCATCTTCGTATTATCCTCAAGCCAATGGGCAAGTGGAAGCCGTGAATAAATCCTTGAAGACAATTCTTCAAAGAACAATTGATAAAGCTAGATCCAACTGGCATATTATGCTATATCCTGCACTTTGGGCATACAGGACGTCAGTGAAAACTGCAACTGGCTTTACTCCGTTTCAGCTAGTGCACGGGTTGGAATCCGTATTTCCCATTGAATGTGAGATTCCTTCTCTTAAATTAGCTGTTGAACTTCTTCTTGACACTTCTAGTCTTGAAGAACGGCTCCTTCATCTGGAACATCTCGATGAGCAACGTCGGGATGCCGCCACGATGAATGAAGCGCATAAAAACCGAGTTAAAGTTCAGTACGATAAGGCGGTCAAACCTAGGGTTTTTTCGGAAGGTGACCTTGTTTTGGTCTATGCCCAAGAAAAAGATGCCCTGGGGGCAGGAAAGTTTAAATCTATGTGGTATGGCCCCTTTATCGTTAAAAAAGTCCTTAAGAAAGGAGCGTATACCTTGGTTGATTTCAAAGGGAACGAGTTGCCGGAGCCCCAAAATGGGCTCTATTTGAAGAAGTATTATGCCTAGGCTTCGGCCTGGCATGTTGCTTTTGTATATAGTAGTTTTTGCTTTGTACATATCTGGTTGATTTTCAATCTTTGATGGGATGGTGATGTTTTTGATCTGCTTTGGCAGGTTGTGTTGGATGTCATGAGTCATTTTGGTTTCGCCGATGGTGCTAGTAGACACACCCAGAACTTAGCTTCCGCGGCTTGGGTACTTCATTATCCATCCGGTCAGCTGTTAGTATCAAGAGGGGTCTGCATTGGTCCTGCTTCCAATAACATAGCAGAATACACTGCAGTTGTTTATCTACTCTCGGAGGCAATATCTTTGGGTGTTGATTCATTGGTAGTTTTCTTGGACTCTCAGCTGGTGGTGTCGCAGTTGAACAATACTTATCGGGTTCAAGATCCATTTTTACTCCGGTTGTTCTTGAGGGTACGTTTGTTACAAAGATCATTTCAATTTTTAACTTTCGTACATATTCCTCAAGCTGAAAATTGGTTGGTAGACTCATTAGCTAATCAAGCAATTGATTGGCATATTAATCATTCCATGCAATAAAATTTAATCATCAAAAACATCATACATTTTGATACATTTGTCACATCACATCAAACATCATTGTATATATATCATCAGAGTGTTCAAAAAACTATACAAAATTTGGATCCATAACTCATACAAAATTTGGGCTTATGCCCGATCATGTTCAGTCTCAAAAAATATACAGTCATCTAGTATGTCATATCTATCTACTCCTGAGGTCCCTACCCAGAAGTTGTGTTCCTATAGAACACGATCGCGGTGGCAACACGGCGGAATAACCGTACCCAGTCTCGGGGCACTACTACCACCCGTCTCTGGATGGCTTCAGGCAGATCTTCCACTGCAGCCATAGGTACTTGGCGGGTTAATCCCTCCAAGTTCCTATGTACATCCTGGAGGGTTCTGTCTGGATCTATTGTATCTGCTTCGCCCCTGCGACGCTTATGTCGCGAGTAACCCTCAGGTCGAACTGGTCCAATGTCTGTATCATGATCATTTTAAAATTGTAAGTCATTATGAATCCAATCAAAAACATGTTTGTTTTCCATTTTTTCATACATATCTGAAAAAATCCAAAAAATTATATAAGTCAAAAAATTGCAAAACTTACCGACTGTGCCCCATGCCGCGCCTGGTGGAAGGACAAGATCTGGATCGCCACGAAAGTCCATCCCGGCATAGGGATAGTCATCCACAGCGATGATTTGTTCTCCCCACCAAAGGAAGAACTCATCATCCCAAGTGGTCTGGGGAACTTCACTTCCCCCCAATCTCTTCATCATGTCTGCCCAGCGGGCAATTCTTGGGTCTCTCGGGCTGCTGATGGTAGAGATCACTTTGGGTCTCAGCGCTGGAATCTTCTCGAAGAAGAATGTCATCAAAATTGTACCATATCCAAAATGTTTTGTCTTTGCCTTTCGGATTGAAGTCAATTGTTGCTTCATGTTCATCAGAAGAGCTGTGCACCAATCATATAAATGAGTTAAGCATTCCACTGCTATACTCATTTGCGTCCTGGATGCCTGGTGTAGAGAAGTTGATCCTGCTACTCTCCCAATGGTAAAAAGGAGGATTTTTATGTGCAAGTCTCTTAAATCTTTGATTGCAATTTGAGTTCCAACTTTCTTGGAACCCTCTACGCAGTATACGTGGACGTAATCTTCCACGGTTAGCCCTCCCAAAGGCTTACCATGCAAGTCTACTGGCTCCCCCCTTCGGGAGAGTCCAGTAATAAAATAGATATCTTCCACTTCGATGCGTATAGGCATCTGATCTATGATGAAGCAGTCTTCTTCCGGTTTCCAGTAGTTCACAAGCATTTCGAGCAACTAGACATTACTCTTCATATTTGGCATTTTAAAAAACTTCAGCAATCCACAGTTCCGAAGAATATTTAGTGATACTTGGTCCTGCATGACTTCATTGTCTATTGCACTGTGTTCACGCTCTCTCCATGATATGGTCATCCTACAAAATTTCAATAATTCATTCATTAGCTACGCATTTTTCATTTTGGGTCGCGCATACGCGACTTTCTTTGTGCACAGTCGCGTATATACGCGACTTGGTCATTATCAACCCGCGTATGCGCAAACCCGTGATTTTTAGCAAGAGATTCTACTGTAAAAATTCCTAAATTTTAATTTATGAACGGACAAAATGAATAGCAAGGATGGTTTATGAGCTTACCTGACAAATTCAGTGAAGATTGACGGTCGGTTGCTCCTGTTTTGACGAAAGAGGCTTTTTTCTCCAGAGCACTTTTTCCCAAATCAACAATGTAACAATGAACCAAATATGAGGTAATTTGTCTATTTATGCCCAAAAAAGTTGAAAATTTTCGCAAAAAATTGTTATGCTTATTTTTTCAATCTATCTTAAGCTGCATAACCCGGATGCTTGGAAGTGCCCAGATTGGTATATTTTCAGGTACATTTTGACGAATTTGAGATTTTTCCCGATTTTTGATCCATGATTGCTGACCCGTCATGGCAGGTATATGATCTTTACTAGCATATAGGTTAGGGAATCCACTTTCCGTTTCATTTTGCATTACTAGCCTCCATTCTGATCACTTGCCATAGGGTTGATCCCATCAGGTCATGAGTATTACACCCATTTCACTCGCCAATTATTTAATCATGACTTGGTGGTAGAGCCTTCCTTTACATGGGCTTCCTAGTTAGTTCCTCGCTATCACTTGTTGCCCATGCTGCATTTTATGTAGGCTCGAGAGTCCTCTTTAGTCCCACCATGACTTATGTGTTGAAGCTTCATTCTTCTTCTTCCTCACTATCATTTTTCTGGCTATTACCCTAGAGGCTCCCTGGTGTTGTTGAGTTGTATTACTGCATTGCATATTGGCTACTTGTTTATCCTGGCCTTTAGCCGGCTTCATTTTGGACTCAATGTTTAAGCCAACTTTTGACCTTGACTGTTTGTACAAGTTAACCATTGCATGCACTTAGCTATCGCGACTTGACACCCTTTTACCCATGGATGGAACATTCCTCTGAGTATCGCTTACCAGTTTTCGCCACCTTGCATTGAGCATAGGATCGTTCCAATCCCGGGAACTAGTGCATCTGTTTCTTGATACTCGTTCTATCCATTGTACCATAGCATTCTTTTATTCTTTTTCAGGCTTATTATATGAAAAAGACAAAAAAAATCAAATATAACAAAAAGAGCGGGAACGGGATGTAACTTTGTTATTTGATGGTAGTACAGTGTTAGTTTGTCACCCTTGAACAAAGCACATACACTTATATATCTTTCCTCCATTTGGGATGGTTTTAGTTTTGACCTAGGTTCAGCCTTTACCTTGTTTCACTTGTCAGTCCTCCCCCGGTTGGTTATCTCTTCCAATCATATGGAGAGTTTGTTCTGCCTCCTGCATAACAGACTTATACAGTGTCACTTTTTACTGCCATGGTCATCACGAGTCATGCTTTTGTTCAAGGGAATTCTAACCAGAGTCGGCCATTCTGCAGTGTCTCTTGACTCATTATTCAGTCGGCCTTCCCGGTCTTGTCAGTATCTTGTTCTATCACATCAGATGTTTTGGTCTTCTGCTCGTGCTGGTTTGAGAAGGTCTCCATTGACTTCTTGCTGGCGAGTTTGTCTCTTATCGACTACGACATATTGCTCTGAGAGCAAACCTAGAGCCGCACCCTGGCCCTATTTCCATCATTGATAGGTGACCTTGTGCTCAGCATTTGATCATCATTATGGGTCTTTGACTGAGTGGTTTCCCCTATGTTCGACGTCAACATACATTATCACACTTGGGATTCGTGCAGTACCTTGATTTCCATTTGACCCTATTGGTGGATATCTCGCCTCTGTGTCAACTTTCATTATTGGTTGGTTCAGAGGGTTTCTTCCGTGCGCTAGCTTCATCTTGTGCATGTCGGAAACGTACTTCGGTTTTGGTTCCATCACTCTACTTCGTCCAATTCCTTCCAAATCTTGGTCTGCGGGTTACACTCGCGCTGGACTGATGTGGGATGCCTTAATGCCTTCCTTCCAGCAGATCTTTTCCCATCGACTTCGACTCATTGCTCTGGGAATAAGGTCTAGAGTCTTTTTGTCAGTACCTTAGGGTTTGTAGTCATCAGTGGCAGAATCTTCGCTATCGACAGTGGGGATTCATCATTGCCTTCTGATTGGTAGATTCTTTCAAGTGTTCGACTTCAACTCATTCATTCGCACTTGTCAGATTGTACTGGGGCACCTTGACACTCATTATCATTATCGGTGGGTTGTCTCGCGTTGGTTAACGGTATACATCATTGACCGGTAATCCAACGATTTCTCACATGGTCGACTTCAACTCATTTATTCCCATTGTGTAGAATTGTGCCATAGTGATCGGTGAAGACCTCGGGTTGCATCAGCATTTCTTGGTTCACTTTTGACAGTCCATTCAGTTTCTGCCAGTGATGTCGTTCACCCTTATATGTTGCAGTGTCAGTACAACAGCATCCTATATGTTGGCTCCCGAGTTGCGTGATTGTACCATGTGTTCCACCTCTTATGATTTGGTACTTGGAGATTCAGTTACTTATATGATCAGACATCCAGTTTCAGCATCATTGATCAGCTTTCTATATATGTGATACTTGGACATTGATTCATACTTGTACTTCCGGGCCATGCTCAGATGATTCATTGTGTACTTTCAGTTCAGCTATACTTGTATACATTTTGGATCTATTATGTACTTTCCATATGATGTATTTTTGACTGAGCATGGGTATGCCTGCCTCAGCATGAGTTGACTCTCTATTTTCTTTCATTGGTTTTTGGCAGGCTGAAATCTGGTGAAGTCCTCTCTTGTCCTTGCGAAGTTCTTTCTATGTGCATAATACATTTCGGCCATCATGTACCCCTTCTAACCTCATATATTAGGGGGCATCTATTATAGCATCATTTTTCACCCTTAGGTGATTCATGATTGTCTTTATGGCTTTGGGCACCCATTCCTACAGACTTGAACAAATTCACTAAAAAACAGTGTTAAAATTCCCATACGCGGGTATGCCCAGACTTTTCCGCATGTATACGCGAGTCCACATGTAATTTTCCGCGTATGCCATTAAAACCATTAAAAATATATATAAAAATTCCCTATTTTCGGGCTGGGTTGATGGTTACTCCAGTAGTTCAACCACCCCAGCACGTGGCCAACTGTTTCCAACTGATTGAAACTACTTTGAGGGAGTATAAAAGCCCATCATGTGCATGGCCTAAGGGAGAGAGAAATTTTATAGACATTATACTCTGTTGGAATCCCAATTCAAGTCTGATTCCCCGTGCCTCCTGCACTTTCCCAGATTTATACAGGAAACCCTTGTTTCCTAGAGATGTTCATCCATTTATATGCCATCTCGAGTGCACAAGTCTTGAAAGTATCTTAGCGAGGCAAGGGCGGGACGAATCCGGACGACGGTCTGCTCAAAGATCGTGGAAGGATTCAGGTGATCTCTCCACTTTTACTACTGTACATGCTGTTCGTGATAATGAAGAACCATCTTGTTCCTGAACTCGTGTGTTAATGTTTACTTATATGTGTGTAAAGATTATCATTTAAGCATTTATTATGGTTTATATAATGTTTCACATGGATTGCACTAACGTTTAGGAGAAGTATATGTTGTACAACTAGGTTTCCGTGCACATTCTTTCTTGTTTTCCAGGTTGAAGGAGGAAGAAGGATTGCTAGGGGTTTGGACCCCGCGGGATCTACATTGAACGTAGGACTACGAGTGAGTTCTACTATCGTTGTTATCTAGTTTTTAGCATTCAAGTGTGGTTGTGTGTGAGTCCTTCTGAATAGCATGCCCTGATCTGTGGAGGTTTTGACCCAACAAACCTCTAGGGTGTTTTTCCCCGAAACAACCCCCAAACTGAATATATTGCATGTCCTCATGCAACCCAGAACTAAATATATTTCATGTCCTCATGCAACCCAGAGACAAAACCCATGTGTTAACCAAGCAAAGAAAATTGGTCATCCCAACTCATGAAATGGATGGAACAAATGAATTTTTCCTCAAATAATGAATATTCAATTTTAGCTATCTTGATAAAGGCATAAAATTTTTTACAGTTGATGTTCAACTATATGTATATGAAGTTGCAGAAAAATGTAACATAAGTAACATCAAAATTCATTAACCATTTTCTCAAAAATCAGATCGTTTTGATGCACGGATCATGAGATATAAACAAAATGGTTGTAGGTGATAGTGCATAATTTTCGAAATTTTATGAACTAATTTAGCGTGAAATTATATGGGTTTGCGTATTGTAATGATACCTCCTTGTTATCTAGAAATCACAAGAATTCAGTTCATAGTTTTAAAGATATATGCAAATCAATTTCTACACTGTAGAAAAATGAAATTGTATGCCTTAAACGAGAAAGAGAGTAGAAAACATCCATCATGTGTAGCAATTCACCTCCCAAACTGAAGAATTAGCATGTCCTCATGCGATGCTAGAAAACAAAGAGAGGTGGTTGCTACAATATGTTGAAATCTATGCTTGGTGTAAAAAAACATGGAATAAGGGAGGTGTTGAGAATGAATAAGAATATCAATGGATGATAAAGATTATTACTGACATGGTCATAAGAAAGGAATGAAGGAAATCAACACTCCCCCAAAATGAAAGATGAGACGTGTCTAAAAAAAAGTGGGAAGTGGTAAAAATGTGGAATGAATGATGATAAATAATGCTCAATGGATTTTCATGAAATCCTCCTAAATTCATAATAAATCAGAAAATTATGCTATTTTACCTCAAATGTTACCTCTGAGAAAATGTGGAATGACATGTAGGGACTGGCCTTTGTTGAAGCTGATGTAGGCTAAGCGGATACTGAAAGTGATGCAAAAGATGGAAGCCATGCAAGCCCATCATGTCTGAAGAATTGTGCGCATTTGCGAGCTTTTTCTGTTAGTTGCAATAGTGTGGTCGTGTTGTGGATAGAATTTCCCCTCCATATTTGTTGTTCTCCTGTAAACAAAGGATGATTCTGTATACAATTTTCTTGAATCCATAGTTTTAGTTTTGAATGGAAAAAGATAAGATGCATGCAAAAAGTTCAATCAGCAGAAATTATGGAGAAATGAAGTATGAATATTGTGGCAAAATGGTAGCATACTGCACAACAATTATACAGCATGGAAAGGCATACATACTTATGATATGATCAAGAAATTATCACATTACTGAAATCAATGCACATTTTTAAATCGTGAGTAGATATGGAAATGTTTATGTAATGATTCGAAAATAAGGGAAAAGGACAGTTGATGTGAAAAAAATACTTATGATATCATTATCTACATAAACCATTATGATCGATTTATAAATAAATTTCATGCATAAGAGGTTCCGAACAAAGGGTTTAGGAGCATACTCTCATTTGATATTAGATAAAGATATAAGAAAATGGTTTATCATTACTATTGATTTGTGAAAAATATGACTCCAATACCATCAGCAGAGCTCCGTTTCCCATAGGTGTCTATAACCTTGACAAAGTTGTTTTCTCACCCTTGGAACCATTATCCTTTATTTATGCCTAGGGAAGTGCTGTGTGATTTCATGATGGAGGTCACTGTGCTGGCTTGGGAACCAAATGAATCACAATGCCATTCACTAGGAAGGAGTGGAAGATGGGCAGGCCAACTCGTGATGAGACTTCCTGTTCCAAGGACTTTTTATTTTTCTAAGTTGTCCATTGGATCATATCTCTGGTGTGGTGGCCATAATGGGAATGCCACTTCGCTGCTCCCTTATGATCATGGTAGGCTGGCTCTTGATGAGACTCCATCTGTCATATCATAGAATTGTTAGTAATCATATAGAGATTTTTTTATTTTTTATTTTTTTTATATAGCACTTCCCTATTTATGTATAGAGGATGGCTCAACACTCCTTAAGAGTAGGGATGGTGGAAGAAGTTTGAACATCTCAATAGAGAAAGTATGCCCTTATTATTATTCAATAAATAAAAATCAAAGAGACTTATGAAGATTTAGGGAAGAACCAA
Source organism: Pinus albicaulis (assembly GCA_034641835.2). Classification (NCBI taxonomy): domain Eukaryota; kingdom Viridiplantae; phylum Streptophyta; class Pinopsida; order Pinales; family Pinaceae; genus Pinus; species Pinus albicaulis. Next base: position 506,488,046 of record CM076574.1, read on the forward strand.
CATGATAAAGATAACTGATCATATTAATTTTAGTGAAAATAAAGACAACAAAGTGATATATATGGTTGTATCCTTTCCTTTTCTTATCACTACCAAACAATTTCTTAAAAATTACAATTTCTCTTGATTTTCTAATTCCATTAACCTCTAATTTGTGTATCCTTGCATAAATTGTATGTTTGCCTTTCAAAGAGTCATGAAGAATTCAGAAAAGTCCTAGAAATGTTGTTTAAAAAACAAGAAAAATGCACTTAAAAAGTGTTGTTCCTTTGGAAAGGAACAACAAAAACAATCTGCGAAAATGTTGTTCCTTTCGAAAGGAACAACAAAAACAATCAGAAAAAATGTTTTTCCTTTTAAAAGGAACAGCAAAAACAATAAGTGGAAATGCTTTTCCTTTGGAAAGGAACAACAAGAATAGTCGGCAAAAACATGTTGTTCCTTTTGAAAGGAACAACAAAAACAAGTGGGAAAAATGTTGTTCCTTTGGAAAGGAATAACAAAAACAGGCAACAAAGTGTCGTTCCTTTTGAAAGGAATAGCAAAAACACGCAGCAAAAATGTTCTTTTTTAAAGGAAAAACAAAACTAATTAGCGGAAATGTTGTTCCTTTTGGAAGGAACAACAAAAATAAACACACAAACGCACTGATTCTTAAGAGGAAAGACTGTTGTTCCTTAAGAGGAACAACATGAAAAATAACGGCACACAAAAAAGTGTTGTTACCTATAGGGAATAACAAAGAAAATGCACGCAGAAATTGCTGTAGGAATAGCAAAGGAAAAAAAATAGAGGAAAGAGAAAATCCATTTTCAAGCAAATCCAATCAACTTAGAAAGGAAAGTTTATGTACAGGTCTAAAGAAAAAAGTAATTTTTTACAGAATTTATGCTGTCGAAGAATTGCCTCCTGAAATTTGCATGGTGGGATCCTTATTGTTCAATTTCCAATGGAGTGGAAACTACAATTTGAAGGGATCAACACCTGAAACACAAAAACATAAAATAAAGCAGAAAAGAAACAACACTTTATTAAGTTACAACAACTATGATGTTATTTCCTAAGGGAATATCAATTTGTTAATGGAAAAAAATGATCTTTTTGAAAAAAAATTTGGCAGCAGTGACATGAATGTTCAAATGAAAGCCAATTCTTCATTTCTTCTTGTTATGAATCTGTTAGGTAATTAACTGGATGAAATGTCCTTGTTTCACTAAAATTTCTTTCAAGAATCGCTCGTCTATAAATTGACTTTCTTTGTTCTGCTAAGACCTGCAAAAAACGAGTGTCTACCTGCAATAAAACATTAAATCATGGAGAAAGGGAGGTGCATGGCTCCCTTAATCCAAGAATTATGCAAAAAAACTAACAAGTAGTTACTTTGTAGAACAAATCCACGGACAAAGTAAAATTAATTTATTACCTGTGGGAAAGGAGTGGCCAATCACGCTAACCAGCAGTGTTTCAATTATAAATTCTTTGTTTTTTGTCCGATTTGAGTGATTCCAAAGCCAAATGAGAGCTAATTCAAATTTTTATCTCCAGTAGAAACAGGTTTTAAAAATTCAATGCTATGATATGTCAAATTTTCTTAGAACAACCTGCATAATAGAGTCATTTTCGATTTTCCATCTCAGACCAACAGTTGATATTTCAATCATAAATTTTTCGTTTGATGGCGGATTGAACTGATTCAAATTGGATATTAAATTAGATTCATTTATTTATATCAAATAGAAATATTTTTTGAAGACAAGAAGAATTGATGGGTCAAATACGCTAGTGAACAGCCGAGAAAACATAGTTTCAAGAGTGCTGATTTATGATAGGCATTCAGTATTTTGGTCATAAATTATTCATACTATATCAAAATAGAGTGATTAAAATTGTGTTGTGAACTATATTCATATAGGAATCTACCGTAGAAACATTTTTTAAAAATATAGTCATTTAGGCCTCCAAAAACTGACTGTCCCAACTATGTTCTTGAGCTGCCTACTAGACACCCTGTCAATGTTTTGGTTATAACTTTTCCGTTTCAAATCAAAATGGAGTGATTCAAATTGGGTTGCAAAGTAGACATCAAGGGATACTTAGGATAGAAATAGGTTTTAAAAATATTCATTTTTTGTCCCTCAAAACATGACTGTCCCAACTTTGTTTTCAGAAATTTCATCAAGCCCGTAAGCCAAAAAAATGATATTCAAGCAATTTTTCCATATTGGTGATAAAAATGAATGAGTATTTGTAGAAGTTTTATTTTAAATATAATGCATCTACATACACAAATAAATTAAAATATTTATCACCGATGTTTATTTCCATAGCGTGTTGCAACAAAAACAACTATTTTTACAAAAATAAAAAATGTGTTTATTTTATTTTCTTATTTATTTTATTTTCTACACTAGCCTACTCTGAATTGGAAAATGAATATGATTACATATAAGAGTATTTATAGTGGAGCCATTTCCGAAATAAGGCCTCTAGTATGTACATACTCAAATTTGAAAAATGCATGTTGATAAATAGTAGGGTATGAGAAGCCAACTTCCCTTGAAAAGATGGTGCCAAAAATAGTTGAAGTATGGAATGATGCTGCAAACAAATGGAGTTAAACCAATATTCAATGTATCCCTTACTTTCTTGATTTCCCATAGCCATCATATCATGAAGTTCTTGAGTTTTTAAAATGGCTTTTTGATGCAGGCTAGAAGAAACCTCATTTTTTTCCATAGCCTCTACAATTTTTGGATTTGATACATTCTGAATCTCAGTATAAGTTTTCTCCAATGGTGCATGTGAGATAGAATGGATGGGAAGGGTGGGTGAATTTTGCAGTTCAACACTGTAAGCATGTTGTACTGGTTTATTATGGTGAGGGCGTGGAATGAGTTGAGCAGGAGATTGTGTAGGGAATGGAACCTCTTGATGATGTAGTTGATTGGGTTGAGTGGATGATTTTGATAGGCAAGCAAGATGTTGTGGAAGAGCTGGAAGATGTGTTTGTGCTACAAGATGAGGGAGAGTAGTCATGCAATCATAAGATTAACCGTGCCAAACTTGTAGACAAGATTGGTGGTGGTTATATTGAGATTGGCATGGCTGCCCTAACATATGAGTATTCCATAATGGATTATGCAAGTAAGAGAATGGAGAGGAAGTGTTTTGAACCATACCTGTAGGCCATGATTTCCATGGTTTTGACCTTGTTGCAGCTTCCCCGTCTCTTTGATATGCTACTTCCATCCTAGATAAGGAAGAACAACTATCTATGGGATGCTCCTTTCGGTTATGAGGGCAAAACACTTCATCAAATTTTTTATTTTTCTGAACCTGCAAAACATTCAATTGTGAATTTAGAGAGCTAATAAAATCATATTTAAAATTTTCAAATAAAACATTGATTTCAGCTCTTATGTCTCTTGTTCTTTTAGTAAATTTGGAAAAGAAAGAAGAAACTTCTCTAGAATTCTTACCAACCTTGGAAATTCCTCTTGAATACCTTATGCACAATTCACAAACATCATCATATGATAACTGAAAAACATCACCTTTTCCTATCATATTTAAGAGTTCTAAAAATTCATCTTTGATTCCTTTAAGAATGAGTGTTTTCAAGATTTCTTTTTCCAAATGCTTATGCTTTGATTTTTGAAGGTTATATTGAAATCGCTCTACATAGTCCTCCAAGATTTCATCTTCCCCTTGTATCATACCAAAAATATCTTCATTGGATTTGCAGTAGTCTTGGTACTTCTTCAAGAATATGTTCTTCATGTCCTCCCATGTTTGGATGTAGTTCCCACCTAGGTTCATGAACCATCAGAGAGCTGCTCCTTTTAGAGTAAGAGGAAACACTTTCAACTTTTGATCATTAGTACAATAATCATATCCTCTACAAAGTATTTCAAACTCAAATAAGAATGTATTTGGATATTCATTTGCAAACCATGAAAATTTGGTAGAGACAATGGGGGAATTATGTGCATTTGTGTCACTCCTCCTAGATCTTTGATTGGGAATTCAAAAGTTGCAATATGAGTCATTTCTTATCATAATAGAAGATTTTCTTTGTGTGTTTCCTTGAGGATCCTCCTTCAAGTGTTCCTATCAATTGGTTAGTGAAATGGGTGGTGCTTACATCACCACTCGAGAAGAATTACAAGATTTTTTTCAAAAATTCTACCTCTAAAATTTAAAAAAAAAACGCAAGCATTCATTCCTACCTTAAGCTTTCACTTAATTCTGCTGTGAAGCGGGCCAGTGAACAAGTTTTTTCCTTGCTCAGTGTGCAGGTTCTTACCTTCCATCTTTAATACCCAATTTTTCCCAGGCAGAAAAAATCAAATATGCATCACTCTTTCTAAATGGCATACACTCTCCCCGGCAATGCCGCCAAAATGTTGAGGCATAAAAGGTGTCTTTTTAAAGCCTATTTATCCTACATTAATTATCAATCTAGGTACGATTTTTTATTTCAAGAGTGTACTCTGTCTGAGGCTGCAATTCAATCTAAGAGTAATGCCTTGTAATATGTAGTACAGTGTTCTGAATACAAGAGTAAATGGATGCTTGGAAAAAAAATCTAACTACAATAACATGAAATCAAATGCTCTGAAATCCAATCATTCACTCAACAAACATCAATCAAGGATACAGTAGTGATAACTCATTCCTCTAGAAATTGATGCAATTGAAACCAATCTAAGAACAAGATAATCAATCTGGGAACGTGGGAGCAATAACCAGTATTCTCTATAATTGATGATCCTACTTTAAAGCAATTGAATGGAAATAAATCTTGAACTAAGTGCTGCTAATGAAAGGAAACTAGGAAAGCTCTCAAAACCAAAATCTTTGCAATTAATCAACTGAAATGAACAACAGCTCTAGGATTGAACAAAAATGTAAATGAATAGCAAACTGCAATCAAAGGAATTGAACAACAAATCCTATTTAATAAATCCAAACAACAAACTCTTAACTAATGGAATCGAATGGAAAATTCTATTGAACAACAATCTGTAATGAATATCATTCAAACGGAACATAATGAAACAATAATGGAATAGAACAGCGAAGCTCTGTTAAGGTATTAACAAGATAAATTATACAGTATTAAGATTCTTGTTAAATCGTAAAGGAACAACAACACGATTCGTTAATATAAAACACCGATATCAAATAAGCAATGAACAATAAACCACTTACTTGCAAACCGTAATGAAAACAATTACAAACTATCACACAATGATAATTGAAAGGTAATGATATAACCAGCAGATCGATCCACCAGGGCCGGGCCCATAACCACCAGTGGAACGCCGCTGGGCTTTATTCCAGAGTTAAGAAATTAAACGGCAACGAAATCTTGTATTAATCAAGCATAATAATGTTTACAACAGTTTCTCTCTAATCACGAGAGTCAAGAAATTACAGAGTTACAAAAGAAATTCAATAATCATCCCCCCAATACATAATACATGCTCTCCTTTTATAATCAGAAAGAGGAGAAATTAAATAGTAAATATGATCCCTCATAAAAATATTGGATTGTCACCAACAACTTGATCAGCAAGAAAATATATTTACATCAATCTTTCAACAGGAACAAGTCGAATTTGGATTTGCAGCTGAGATAATTTGGAAGACGGCCGCAACAGTAAATCTGAGAAAATCGTGCTCAAAGAACCTTCTGTTTCTCTCAATACATGCCTAATTTGGGCAAACTGTTCTATAAGAAAGTTAATTCGGTCAGTTCTGGACAAAACCCATGTTCTGGATTTTCCAGATTCTTCTCCATTTGCCCATAATATCAACTGCAAAACTGTCACTTCTTATTCCACCGAATTTCTGAGTTGGAATATTGAATGATGTGCTGGAGATCAAATCTGCAATCTAGCAAATATCTTGGAGGATAAAATAGTGAGTGTTGTTACAAAATATATTAATAAACCATCATTGATAAAATTATGCATAATAATCATCAATTTATTAAAAATAAAGGAGAAGAAATAATATTTATCCATAAGAGCATAAATAATTATAAAATGGATTTATATGATAAATTATGATAAATTACATGATAAAGAAGAGTAGAAATGGATGAAATAGGTGTTAAAAAGTGGTCATATTAGTGGCTCAACAACCAGCACAGGTTTGTGGATATAAAGTAGCGTCGAAGACCCCGTCATAACGATTTTCTCTTTGTAAATTAGCGTTGGTCCTTAAATTTAAGAATTTTTGGGGTTTCTGCTAAAAGGCCTAGTGGTCCCTAATCTCTAAGGTCATCCTCTTACTCTGTGTGCATCAAATTTTGTTTGTTTGGTGTTTTTTTTTTTATGGTGTGCAAAAGTCCATCCCTTACTTGAAGTGGTAAAAGTGAAATTTTGGTTGAGTCTTCGATTCTTTGAGCCAATTAAGCCATTTTTTTTTGCTTGTATGTTTGGAAAGATTATTGTTTTGCTTATCATTAAGCATAATTTTCATTCCATAAAATAGATTTATTTCTTGCATTCATTTAGTTTTTTTTATCTCAAAATTTTACTTTTTGTAAAAAGTGAATTAGATTACATTGCATCTGAAAAGTCGGTTTTGTGACTATTATTAAACATTGATTGCATTTTTTGTTGGTTTAAAAACTAAAAGGTGCATTGAGTGCATTCATTTCATTAAAAAGTGCATGAAGTAGATTCTCATTTCATCGAAAAGTGCATTGAGTGCATTCTCATTCATCAAAAAGAAAAAAGATATTGTGCATAGATTATAGTTGCATAGTTTTCGTGAAAAAAATATTGTGCATAGATTACATTTGCATAGTTTTCATTTTTGAATTAAAATGGGATAATGAAAGTGATCTAGTTAGGAAAGATTTGTTTGTTGCAATATTTTTTTCACTCTCTCCCTCGTTAGTTTAGAATTCATTGAAACGAAATGGATTCTTTTTTGCATTTATCCACATTGTAGGGATTCAGGTGACATCGCTATTGAGCCTGAAGCTAAAGCATAATCAAATATCAACATTAAAAATTATTCAAATAAACTTAAGGATCATTTGGAATTAAGGCAAACATCTAGCACTGTTAAGTGTAGCAGATGTCGCTAACAGCCTATGTTACATCTTGGGGGTGATATCTCGTCCCACGTATGGAAGTATATAGGACTATGCTCCATGTATGGTAAGTATATGGGGACACTCATCGAACGGTTACACATTAGATAGTGCTACTACGGACTGAGCTCCCACATAGTGTCGAGTATATTTTGGGAGACCCCACTAGGTTGAAAACGTGCCATAGGTAACCGAGTCGGTCGCATTGTATATGTGATACACCAAGCAAAAAATTAGGGGATATTGGATGTTGTACGTCAATTCCTTGGTTCGACAAGGTGTATGTTGCAGTTCACGGATAGTTGGTAATCGCTTTTACATAGATTATCCTTTTTTATTTTTATTGTGAAATTCTAAAATTTACTCTCCATGAAAACATCCTACCCGTGCACATCTCCTTAGTAGATATTAGGTTGAGACTAATGGCAACATTTCTTAAGTTTACCGATCAAGGAATCCCCTCATATGGGAATCCTGGTCCTTTTCCTTCTTTTGGAAATGTTGGGATTCCCTATATGGAAACGTTGTCCCTCTCGAAATTAACCATTGGTTTGTCAGTTTGGTTATTTTCAACCCCCATGGTTCCAAATGTCCAAGATGATTCTCAACCAAGTTCGCCTCCGCCTGAACAATGTCAACCTCATGTTGAACCTAAAGTTGACCCCTCACCTTATTCACTTGCTTATTCACCTTGTTCTTCCTCTTCACCTGGTGAAAGTCTGGATTCTAAAAACCAGGAAGCTAAGAAGAAGAAGAGAAGGATGAAGAAGAAGAAGCAAAATAAGCAAGGGGGAAACCAAGAAACAATTTCTTCCAATGCAACTGATGTTGAAAAATATTCCATTCAGTCCTACAAATTCAAATTCTATTGAAATTTATGAAAGGGTGACCACCTTCTAAGGGATTGTCTTGGAATTTCAAGGATATTAGAATTATGGTCCACCGACTCAAATTGGGCTTTGTCATCAACCCCTGGAGATAATTTTGGTGACAAACCCTCAACTAGTGATAATAAGGCCCATGGGAAAAAGGATAAGTAAAATTTCCCTGTAGGTTATGTGGAGAGAATCATTTCATTTACCTTTATCCTTTTATGGATGAAGCCACCAGAATGTTGGATAACCTTATAACTTTTGAGCCCCGCATTCCTGTTGGTTATTGGAAAAATTACCTGAATCCTCCACTAGTTGATAAAGTGATTAAACATAACTCATCCTTAGTCAATCCCACCCTGTCTGAAAGTGAATCCCACAAGTCCATTCCCATCCAACCATTGGTCGAGAACACGGTTGACTTGATTCCACCTTCAGTGGATCATGTTTTTCCTATAGAGAGTGAACCTCATACCACTCAGGTTATTTTTGTTTATTTAGATTCCCATGAATTGGATGAAATTCCTCCTGTTCCCATGGCACAAGAGGGTGATCCTCCCATTCCTATAACACAGGGGAGTAGTTCTCCCATTCCCAGAACACCCCCTCCAAGTAGTCTGGTTGCTTCCTGTTAGTAACCTATAAATATAGGATTCATAATTTTGACTTGACTGATGGTAGTCTTGTAAATATGTACAAACTTTGCTTTTTGCAAAGTTATTTTCCCATATTGTGTAAAAAATAAAAAATAAAATCAAAAAATCAGAAAGAGGGTAAAAAGTCCTAAAAGAAAAATCAAAGGACTTAGAAAAAATAATATACCCCAAAAGAAAAAAAAAATGAATAAAACATGAAAGTGTACAAGTCTAAATGCCACTACTTTTACTTTTTGCAGTTGATTATGGCAGAGTGTCAATAAATGCCATAATCTGTGATGAGTTGAACAATTTAATCTTGACTTGTCATCTTTCAATTTCGAATGTTGTAGATAGTGAATAAGGAATTGTCATACAGTTTAACCATGACAATTCAGTAGTTAGGTAGAGAATAAAAGAATCCAACAGTTTAATCTAGATTCTTGGTTGAAATAAGTGTAGAGTTAGATAGTTTACTGCTTTCAAAAAGAATAAAATGTAAGGTTGCTAGTTCAAATGCACCTGATTAAAATAGAAGGAAAAAATGTTAGAAGATAATGACTGGGTAGGTAGAAGAAGGTGGGAGACATCATTGTAAATATATTTCACCGGGCTACAAATAACTAATTTCCCCTCCCCATAGCAATTTTATATTCTAAACTATTAGTCAAAGAGGCTCAAGGCATTTCCTTGACTTCTATTGGGACCAGACCCAAGGCTCAATGATTGATTAGTTGAAAATGTTAAATTTCTATATTAATCCTTGAAATTTTCATCATTTACCCCTTCATGCACTCATCACCATTTAACTTCATAAGTGAGAACTCTTTTCTTACTTAAATGTTACATAAATACCCATTTGATTAACTTCCTCCATTTTTACAAGGCATAAAACCCTCAAAAGCATGATATACTAAGTAAAAAGTGAATGAGTTATGAAAATAAAGCTTTACTCTTATTTTCACTTTCCTTAGTTTTATTCATGACATTTGAGTATTCATTGTCCCTTTTCATATTAACGCTTAACATATTTTATTAAATCCCTATCAAATATCCTAGTCCTATTAATATAACTTCTTTTTATTTAATAACCCAAAAATCCCCTTATTATATGCTTTTGTGTCAAATATATTAAACACATGTTGAAAAACATCCCAAAATTATCCCTTTGACACAAAATTACCCATAAAAAATATTCTCGCTCCCCTATAGTTTTAGAACTTGAAATAAATCTAAAACTATATAATACAATAAAATACAAAGGAAAAGTTGTTGGAATGTGATGTATCAAAAGAAAAATAAAAAAGCCTTTACCGATGCTTCATGTACCAAAAAGCTCCACATAATACATTCACCTTTCCTTCCATACAAGCTTTACCCAAGGTAACGTTTTAACCTCACCCCTTTCCCTCGGTATATATCCCTATACCATAGATTAAACCTTGGTTAAAAATTTATAACCCGCCCCATTCTATGTATAAACTCATTTTACGCATAAGACTCCATCAAAAACTATGCGCCCTTGCAATCATTCCCATCCCTCCGATCAATCTTATCTCATTAATCTAATGGTCCAAATCGAATGCGATAAACCTTATCATACCCCACCATTCCCTATCGTATTAAAACATGACTGTCGATATTCTCTTATCAAATTGATGGTGCATATCAAAAAACTCGGTCCCACCTTGTTTTCCCATAGCTTCCAGATGCATCTCAGCCGTTCGCATCGCTCCATCAAATCCGACGGCACAGATCTCATATCACATTACAAAAGTGATAGGGCGAAGTTGACAAAAAATTTTGCGATAAAAGTTGTTTCATGAAACCACCATCTGCTATGTGTCTCATTTCTACTACATCGCATTGCAAAAGCGAAAAACCATTTACCGCCCAGAAGAAATGTGATAACCACTAATGGTTTCGCCTTTAAATACGAAAACCGCTCCCACCATTAATATCGACCTGTAATAAATGTTATGTGTATTAATAAAACTGAAGGTTTAAACCTTAGTTTCTATTGTTTGAATGCATTTACGCTTTCGCCCTCTCAGAAATTACTCATAGACACCATTTCAGAGCTGCTTTCGAATCAGTTCATCATTCTAAAGTCCTTTCCCCTATGAAATTCACCTTAGAATACTCTCAGTGCCTTCTACCAAACAGCTGCAACCAATTTGAAGACTGGTACAACCTGGAGACCCTCTTCGACCGCAACCATACCTGTTCAAGGTATTTTTCCGTAATCCAACCTGCAAAATTTCAAATTTCAAAGGACAAGATCAAAACACTTTGAAAATTTAAACCTTCCGAAAGTATGCAAACCTTGAAGAAACAGGGAAACTCTGTCAAAATTTTCCTAGAATTTTCCACTTCTTCCTAAAGAGTTTTGACCATCAAAAAGACATTTCCACGGTTAAAATCCATTTGAATTACTGAAAAAATCATTAAAATCCCTTTCCAATCATATGTACATTGAAAATTTGCGTCTTCATCATAAAACCCTTACCCAAATTCTGGATTTTTCCCCAAAAGCAGCTTAATTGACCTTCTGTTTCCAAAAAGAGCTGAGAAAATAGTCTAATATTGCTCAGTTTCATTTAAAATGAAAAAAAAGAAGGTCACCCCTAGGACTGGAGGTCCCAAACCTCAGAAGCCTGCCTCCAACAAGCTTCCAAACCCTAAACCTTCAAAAATTGATAAACCTACTCCTGTCCTAATTGCAGATTCTACTGAAGTAGTCAAACCATTGCAACCACCTATCACATCTGAAGAGAACAGTCCCTTGATTGATTTATATTATATAATTGATGATGCTACCTTATAATTTTATCTACTTGAAATACATAGCTGGTGTCATGAAAAAATTGAGAAGAAAATGGCAAACGATATACCTGTATGGGACTCCAATTTGCCTAAATACATGGTTCCCATCACACATCTAGCTCAAGATTTCATTAGATTGTGTTAGTTGCACTATATCCCTGACCAGAGATGCATTGTGAACAAAGATAATGAGGTCCTGTTTTACATAAATACTGAAGCCATCAATGATATGCTCCAACTAAGCCATGATCCACGAGCAGTCTCATTATCCATTGAAGATTTGACTCAGATGTATTTAGACCTAGATTTCCCTGGGAAGTTTATGATCCTTCAAAACTTCATGCCTAATCATGTTAACCTTCCTAAGGTAAATCCACCTTATGATACCTTTGATTTTCCTGAGGGCTCTAGACAAATCATTTCCATGCTGTCATTCATTCTAGGCTATGCTAATGATGAATTTACATATGCCTCCATCTAGGTTTCCTCCCTACTTTGTCTCCATGACAACATCCATAATTGGTCTTTAACTTTGCCAAATTCATTTATGATAATATACATTATCAGTTAATAAAATTACCTGATGAAGGAGTGTTCAGATATACATCATAACTGTTACATCTCTTTTTATTTTCTTAGGTAGACAATTTTCCAATTACATTACAGAAGATGGATGTGGAAGTTAAACCTCTTTCAGTGATATTCTGGACTTCTCTACTCAGGAAAAACAACAGTGAATACAGCTACAAGGACTTCAATGATTTGTTTATTAAACCTGGCATGAGTTTGTTGAATAAAGAAGAGCCACCAAGGATTAATGAAGAAATCAAAAGAATTTTACAATTGTCTGAAAATTGTAAGGTTGGAGACTGGTATTTGTACAAGAATCATAAATAAATCAGAGTATATGGTGCACTTTTTGCTCCTTACAAATTACCCAAGTTTCTAACTACTAGAATTTTTGCTCTAGAATACTTAAGGCAGATTTTGAATACAGATGCAGTGAATTTCATAGCTTCCAAAAAGAAAGCACAGTTTAAGCTAAAAAGTCAAATCGGCCCTTCATAGTTAGTAGCAGATATGCTTTGAAAGAGGTAATCAAGTTCCAAGAAAGCTTTTACTAGAACTATGACCCACAAGGTATTTTAAGTAACCTCAGGGTCAAGTGTAAGTTAACTCCTTTCCTCCATGAGTCAAAGCCACTAATTGAAAAGTATGTTAATCAGATTGAATGGGTTGTAAACACATTGATTGATGATACTCAAGAGATGAAAACAGATAGCCTGCAAGAAAAGCAGATGGACAGTACACAGGTGGTTATAGTTGGCCAACAAGCAGAAGTATCTAATAAAAGACCCAGAAAAGAAGAAGGCTATGTAGCATAAACAACTATTGAAAATAAATTCAAGACAATTTACAGCAAGAATGCCAGAATGACTAATATAGAAGAAGAAGGGGTCATAGATATAGATGATAATAATGGTCAGCAAACAGATGATGAGGCCACAATGATTGTCAATGAAACACTTAGAGAAATTCAGAATGAGAGAGTACTGTCACAGGTAAAGGGAAAAGAAATGGTTGAAACACAATTAAATATAGAAGTTCCCTTTTCCTCTAAAGCAGCAAAAGAAACTGATTCTGACATTCAGAAAAGGTTTAAGCATATCAGAGAAAAGAACGAGGAAATTAAGAATGTCGTTTATTCTAAACTTCTTAAGGAAAAACCAGAAGATAAAGACAGACTTGTGACAACTTTTGATTATTCAACCAATAAAATGAGCATGTATTTTCTCCAGCTAGTAGTTACAGATCCAAAGTCAGCCACTAATTTCAGAAAAACAGAGTTTGAGGTAAATGCTGATACCATACATGAACTAGACCAGATAGAGTTTCATAGAAGTGCTTCAGAGATGCTGTATTCAAAGGTAGTGAGAAAAACCATGAGTGCTACCATGCTTCAAAAAACTGTATCTAATTTACAAACTCAAATGAAATTAGATAAAACATCTCTTCATGCTAAGGATTTGAGGATCAAATCCTTAGAATATTTGGTGATAGAAACTAGAGTGGATCCCTCCAATACTGAAGTTGCTAAGACATTGATAAGGCAAAAGAATGAAGATATTGCTGCCTTGAGAAAACAACTTAAATTGCCACAGAGTGAGCGCCCACAAGCCAAAGAGATTCTATAGGAGAAAACATAAAAGGATGAAACTATGCAGCTAGTTTTAAAGATGACAGCTCAGATTAAAGAGATGGAAAATTAAATAGAAACTCTAATGAGGGAAAATGAAACATTGAAAAAAGCACATGAAGTCTCCATTCCCACAGTTATTCCAACTGTCAGTACAGTTGTTACCTCTACATTAGCAGAACATTTAGCACCAAAAGGAGTATTGGCAACTGCAGTGTCAATTACATCTAAAGATATTTTTGCCACTTCATCATCTACATCACAAGTAAATCAAACAGGTGAAACAACTGACATAGTCAAGGCTATCGAAGATATGTCCCTCAAAGATAAAGAAATAATCAAATTGAAAGGCACCATCCGAAATCTTCAAACATAAAACAGAGATACATTGATTACATCCAAGGGACATGAGCAGAGAGCCAACATATTGCAGGAGTAGGTAAAGATTCTACAACAGCAGGTTAATCTCAGTGAACAGGTATCATATATCAAGAATTATCTATGGAACAATATAATTCAAGGCATACATCTACAGTGGCCTTCAATCCAAATTATTTATGAGCAGAAGGATTTGATCAAAGCAGCACAAATAGAAATTCAGAAGACAAAAGAAGAATTAGCTGAAAAACCTTCTCAAGCTTTGAAACTAATTACATTTTTGAACAGCAAAAACAAAGAAGAGCTTGAAGAGCTGAAAATTCAGGATAGGACTGAAAGCATATTACAAATCAAGAAAGTCTTGAATAAGAGGAATATGATGAATAATTTGGAAGAAATATGTAAAGACATGAACTTGTAAATCACAAGATTTTGGGCCAAATACACAGTACTAACCCAAGCAGGCCTTCCAGACATTCATGCTTTGAATGAAAAGTTAATGGTGCAGAAATATTATGATATAAAAATCAGGGCTCATGGCAAAGAGCAAGTCAGCAAACCTTTACCACAAGGTTCCCCAACTGGTAAAGTTATTTTGGAATATTTTGAGACCTTTTTCTTTCTACAAAATGAAATTAAACATATCTTCATTATCAAGCCCAACTTTGCTAAGTATACAGAGGCAGATGAGAACTACAGGAAATTGAAGAATATGAGAATTCCCAGTGCAGAACAATGGCAAGAATTCACTGATTTGATATAAAGATTTTCAGTCAAAGTGTATCAGGGTAATGATCAGAGTCAAAGTGTATCAGGGTAATGATCAAAGTCAAAGAGTATCAGTCAAAACGCCTTTTTTTACTGCAGATTATTCCTTATTTTACAACAGTAAAGCAGTAAAGAAAAAGCGTAAAGAGTATCAGAGATAACAACACAGGTTAAAGGATGTGAATTGGAAAGAGTGTCTTCCAAGTTATCTTCCAAAGATATTTTTCCAAAATGCCAGCAAGCATTTCCAGCAACTACAAAAAAGCCAAAAGTTAAGATAATTAGTCCTATTTTTTATTTGATAAGAGGACAGCTTGCCAGTTTGTTTTGCAGCTGTCCCTCTTTCTATGTAATAATATTTATTTTGCCTAGAGATATTCCTACATGTCTCTCAGATATTTTGTAATAATTTTTGTATAAATACTTCTTTTTTTGAAGTATTAAGGGTGGAATAAAATTTGTCAAGACTACTATAGACATTTTTGTTAAATACATTGGAGTTTGTGTGAATCGTTTTGTAAAGCAGCAGTCTGGAACTAAGTAAAAAAAACATCATAACTCAGGATTCTTGTGCTGATCAGATAAGTCAAGTATTTTCTTGTTTTCACTGTTTATCTTTCAAAGTTCCATACATACATTTAATTTTTTTTTGTCTTTAATGATGGACTAGGAAAGCTTAAACAAGATTAGTGTTAAAAGCTCCCTGTTTTTTACTAGTTATTTATTGATATGTTTTCTGCTGATAACCGGACTTAAGAATTCTTAAATTCTCTTAGTCCCTATTTGACCCCTTTATTTCATCTTCACTTCTGTAACTTAAGGATTCTTAATTTCCCTTTTGTTCAGATCTTGCCATTTCATCAAAAATCCTATTCCAAACCCTTTGAAGGTCATCTACCCTGCCCTTAGTACATTTTCTCTTTTGACCTTATTTCCTAGCTCTGCTTGCCAAGAAGTTGACTCCATAGCCCAATGGTCTGGTAGATCCCTCTGTGGTTTACCTTGAAGTACCTTTTATTCCCACCAAACTTTCAAAACAAACCAATTTTCCAATCATACCTAGCCTAAAATCTTATAACAAAAATCAAGCTAAATCTTGAGGAGAGATCCCTCTCTGGAATTTAGGAAGGCTAGATCCTAGATTTCAAAAGAGCTTCTTGGTTACCCCTGGTTTTCTTTAAATATAAACCAAAATCCCATGACCTAAGAATTAATAGGGTGATAACACTTCCTTTGATTGGAGTTGACTGGCAGGATATCGTCTTCCTTCTTACGTGCCATTTTAGATCACAATACAGGCCTATAATGTGTCTATACCTAGCACAATAATAGATGAAGGTGCATATGTTAGTATTTTTTCCTCAACTACTTGGCAAGATTTCGGTTCTCCGCAGCTTGTACCTATTACCTAGAATCTATTAGTATTGAACAGAGGAACCAATCAACCGTTATTAGTCCTTCCTAAGTTTCCTATTACTTTGGGAGGAAATATTCTCTATATAGATGTAATGGTTGTCTAGGGCCCCTTGGATTTTAATTTACTCCTTGGGCATGACTATACTTATGTCATGGGAGATCTTGTCTCTTCTCTCTTTCGCCTGATGTGCTTCCCACATGAAGGAAGAATTGTGACCATTCATTAGCTTTTGTTCATTGGTCCTAATGTGGCTCCCATTAAACCATCATCCCTTAATGGCCCTTACATGCAAGTGGTATCTTCCCCACCACAAGTTAAGTATGTGGCAACTTGTTCCATGCCCATGTCTACTAATGATCTAGTCAGTGATATAGTGCACCATGTACTAGGGGCATTGGACCCTGATTTCAAAAGTGTTGTTCTCCCATCTAATGAGAGCCTCTTAGAATACATGACCTTTTATGGGCCATGATCAGGTGTCGGAGAAAATTTTCTTTTATTGTGTCAAGCTCCTTAAAAAATGAAACAAGCTCTTCAGAGCAAAGTTTCTTTTCTTGTGTCAAGCTCCTTAAAAAATGAAAGAAGATCTTCAGAGAAAAGTTCATTTTCTTGTCTCAAGCTCCTTAAAAAATTAAACAACGCATCATGAGGATAGTTCTTTTACTATGTCAACCTCGTTAAAAAATGACATAGGTCCTTATGAGGATAGTTCTTTTATTATATCAACCTCGTTAAAAAATTAATTATATCCCTTTTCAATTTGAGTCTTTGATTAGATCTCATAGAATCCCAGTCGAATCTTTCACTTGATCTCGTAACTAAACCTTCATTCCATCCACCTGTTAGTCACCGGTAGTCTACTTAGGTGAATGAGATGAAGCTTGGGGGGGATGTAATTCAGATTTAGTCATTATGCTAGTGGAATGAAAAATTATTCCAAGCATATTTTTTCTCTGTTTCAAGCTTGTGTAAAAATGAAACCAGTTTCAAGCATTGTTTGTCTCTGTTTCAAGCTTGTGTAAAAATGAAACCATTCTCATACACCTCTTGTGATTTACCTTTTATCTGCCTCTTCTTCTAGATGAGCCTTGGTTTTCTCATTCCATCATCAATATATGCTTGGCTAATCATACGTTGCCACTTGGTTTTTTTAGCCTTGCCTCAGGAACCACTATGATGAGTGGTCTTGTTAGCCATCCTCTTGACCTTTATGTGTTTTTAACAGTTCCACCATTATCGGAACAAGTCACTACCCTTTATACCACTCGTTCCTCCAGGTGGAGTTATATTTCAGCTCTTTTCTTACTCTTGAAAGATGAAAATATCGATGAGTACTTGTCATTTTGAAATAGTTAAATTAAATGAATTGAAATTATCTCAGTATGTGTTTACCCCTTTTTCGAGCTGAGATTGACTATTTATGAAAAAGGAATACCTTGATCAAACATGTTCAATAGGTTCTCTCGGATATTGTTTTCTACCTTTTCAGATTCGAGGTATGATTTACGAAAAGGGAACTAATGGAGTTTTATTTTCTGTCACTTTTTAAAACTCCCAAAACATGAAAAAGACACCAAGTTACTCTTCTGTCGAACTCGTAAAACTAAAACAACTAAAGAATTGTCACCATGACAAGACCGAGTTACTCCCTCCTAGGGCCCGTTAAACTTACTAGGATGGATTCATTTGAAGAATGAAATTATACGCTAAGCATATGATATCCTCTTCAATATTGTTATAAAAAATAAATAGGTACTTTCTAGCAATAACAGGAGAAAATTGAAAGTGAAACTTCCCATGTGTTTTGCAACAACATGTATCTCTTGAACATGACACTTGTTTGCATTTTTTGTCGAGTTGGGGATATTTTTAATTCATCACTCACCTTCATGGGTTTTGTAAATCCATTTGCCTCTCATTTTATCATTATCTATCATCACCATGACCTTTGATCCCATTTTTGAGTCAAATGTTGCCACACTCAGGAGTCGTGTCGCAAATATGTTCAAGAGACGCCCCTTTTGTACAATTCAAACATCCTCTACTTATTTGACTATCTCCGCAATAGTCATGAATCACTCATATCATCTTGAGAAATCCTTTGTTTCGTGTCGATGATGTTCGAATCATTGTGGCCCTCCTTCGATGAATCACTTCCTATCGACTTTGGCTCATTATCTGGGAAGATGATTTAGAAACTCCTTTCAATACCTTGGAGCTTGCATGCCTCAATGGCAAGTTTTTGACATTGGACAGCATGTTTACCTCATTGGGGTTCGATCAGATGATTCTGCAAGTGTTCGACTTCGACACATTTGTTCACGCTTTTAGATTGTGTTTTTGTACCTTAAGGGCCATTTTCATTATTTGTGGCCTCTCTCTTGCCTGTTAAGGACTTTTCATCATCGACTGGTAATCAAGTGGTTTCTACCATGTTCGAAATCATTACATCCATTCACATGGTTAGATTCATACATTAGGTAGATCAATATTGCGACAAAGACTCTGGGTCACATTTTTTATTATCTAGGATGCATGGATTTATTGAGCATTCATGATTGTACACATGATCCTTTCTATACGAATGGTTGTGACCATACCATGGATCCATTTCCATGATCTCTCAGACGGATGGTTACGACCATGTTGTGGCTTCATGTGTTATTTTATGCCTATTCAGAGATATTTTATTAGGCATATTCATATCAAATATGTCATATATTGTATTTTTTTTTATTTGGCAGGTTTCCTCATGGTTTGCCAAGTCCTTGCCTTGGTCCGTAAAGCATTTCACCCAACACTCCTTGTTTTTACTTCATTCTTTAGGGGGCATCTATTACACAGTTATTTATCACCCTGTTCACTTCCCATCCCTGATCCTGAAGTGCCCTATGATGAATATTTCGCATTAGATCGACCTTGGAAAAATACGTCAAGTTATCCTTTAAAAACTAAAAGAAAGTTGCCTTGAATAATTTTTGAAGAAGCTTAGCTCAAACCCTAAATTTTTGGGTCAGTGATTTCCTTTAGTTATCTACCTGTGTTGATGGTAGGTTGCACATTCTAGCCTAGCATTGTCAGCCTTCTTCTAATTGGAAAAATCACTCTGAACCCTTTCTGGTAATGTTTCCTCAAATGTAGGAGAAGCTTCGAGCTCTAGAAGCTTCTAGGATGATGAGTTAGATATTGTTCGGTGGAGATATCATCGAGCTCTCTCATTTGGAGCTCTTGATCTGATCAATAGGGGATTATCCTTTGAGAAGTGGGCCTTCCTCCTTATTTCATGTGCTCCTAACTCCCTCTCCCTTCCTATAAATTGATCCCCATCCCTCCATTACTGGTTGGTCATTATTGGGCTGGTCTGATCATTAATCCTTTGTATCACTATGTTGTGTTAATTCCTAAATTTACATTTGAGAGAAGGATCACTTAAAGAGCCTCTGTTTGGACTCGGACTCCACAAAATGGAGGCCTCCAAAATCAAGGCCATGGTTGTAAGATTCCTCTTTATATTATCAATAATACATATCATGTTTTGCTTTCTATATTTGTTTGGATATCCATACAAGTAGCCTAATGGTCCTTGATTTTTTAGGTAGTTGATATTCAATGTATGCTTTGTATGGATCACATTTTTCGTTGTCTCTTGATCTCCTGCAGGTATTTGAATGACACCAGTAGTGAGGATTGATCTTGAAGTATCATGGATCAAGGCATTCATCTAAGGGTTAAGTGTAGCATCAGGAAGAGGTAGGTCATTTTCTCGTTCTCATCATGCTTTGAATATTTACTAAGAAAGTGTCCATTATATAGTCTTGTACATTGTTATACCTACTCTAGGGCTAGAGAGAGCACCTTTGTCTACAAAGGGGATTGTCTTCACAACACTATTAGTCCAAGTCATCAATGTTAACGACTTTTCATGTTCTCATCACATGATGATGTGGAAACCATGATGTAATTATGTAATAATTGTAAGGACAAATAAGTGGAAGTCCAAGAGTCATGTATGGAAAAAATATCCATATGTATAAGTCCAAAGGACATGTAATTCCAAGAGTCATGTAATTCCAAAAGTCACATGTAATTCCAAAAGTCATTTAGAAGCCCAAGAGTTATACAAAAGTCCAAAGGTCATTAGAAGTTGAAAATTCATATGAGGAACTCAAGAGACATGAGGATACAAAATTTCATGCCTCAAGTTATAAAAGAAGCCTCTTTACTCAAGCAAAGGAATTTTTACCTTGGCTTCTCCAAAAAGGAATTAGAGATATAGAGATAGTACTTTTGGGGAGAAAGTAGTGGCTCTAACACTTCACTATTGGAGCTAGTGATGTTCATTATCCTCATGTATCTTGGAAATTTTTCTTAATACTTGAAGCCATTTATCCAACACATTTTCATGCATGGGTCATGGATGTTTTGAAACTATTCTTCTAATTTTTACAGTTTATGTTGGCTTTCACATGGACTAAATTAATTGAACTATTTCAGTGACTTTGGTGGTAAATTTGTTGGAAATTTGTTGTGATGATTTAACTATTGTTGCATCTATGTGAACAATTTCACATTAGGTCTAACGATTCTTCCTTGTTTATATGTGTGTGTCTTTACTATATTAGTAATATTACTTCTCTTTTAGAGAATTTTTTTTCTTCCTTGTAGTGAAAGAAACCTGATACATTTACAATTGAGAATTTCATAAGGAACACTCCCTTTCTCATTCAAAAGCACATGCATCTTACTCTCTCATGCTAATTACTTAATCGAATGCAAATTTTTAAGTTAATGGTAGCTTGACCATATTTCAAGACAAGACTCCAACATCAAACGATGTGACGTCTAATTGGGATCTCATATAGGGGAGATCCTTGTATGTTGGTGAGTTCCAATGGCGTCAACATTCTAGCGCTATATATTTTTTTATGGCTATTAATTCATCACATCCCATCATTCATCTTCTAGACAAGGCAGGAATATCTCGAGTTCTTCCCTAACTCGTATTCCTAAGGTAGGAGGGTATTCTCTGTTAGGTCCATATAATACTAGTGGGGCCCCTTAATTTTTATTATTAGTGTAGCACCCTATTGTTGTTCTTGTGCCCACGTATACCCCATATGTTATTTTTGTGCCCCACAGAAGCCCACTAAAGTTATTGTTGTGTCCTTACATTATTATTGTTATCTAGGCTCTAATTATATTATGACCCCTTAGACTCCTATATATACCAATGAGGTCTTGTCATTTGTATCATCCAAGAATTATTCATTTATGTGATGTAAAAGGATTTCCCCCCCTAAAATAGGGTTATTTTAAAGTCATTTATCTATTTCTTCTTCTGTTTTTTTATCTGGTTACATAACATTTGGTATCAGGGCTTTGGATTCTAGGGTTTTTTTGCTTCAAATAGGTCATCTTTGAATTTTTCCTATAATTTTTTTTTTGTGAAGCATAAGAAGCTAAAATTTCGACCACATGGATCTGTAATCTTGGTGAACATCTTGTAGAAATTTCAGATCTTGGTTCACTATATTTTCTAAGATATGATCCAAATAAGTTAGGGTTTATGCATGCTCCAGAATTCAGTCTCAAACAGGTGATCTAGGGAAAATCATCATAACTTTCTCTTCAATCATCAAATTTGAATTTCGTAAAAATTGAAAGAAATTGCACAAACATTAGTTTCTCATGTATCAAATTTTTAGGGGATAATGTTGAAACCATGACACATGGAATTCCCAAAAATTTTGATCTACTGAACCAATCCATAATTAGGTCATCATGGGAGATTTGACATAAATTTATCTTGAAGAGTCCAATCCTGGTATGAATTATGGAATTGGAAATAAGACTCAGATGGATACCACATAATGGAATTTTAAACCTTCGGAGGTCGAAATTGCAGAGATAAAACAATTTAAATATCGAGCTCCTAAAAGCAAGAAAAAGGTGTGTATTTTTTTAAACATCTTACATATATTTTGTTTAAAAAAATAGTTTGAAGTGATTAAAAGGGAATAGTGAAAAATATATATTATTGTTTGATTCCAAAATGGCTCGAACTAAAAAAATGGATACACCTAGTAAGAAACCAAAAATCTCCACCATGACACATGAAGAAGAGGAAGAAATGCAACGTGATATATCAAAATTACAAGACCAAGTGAAAAAATTTCTCTCTCGCAAAGTGTAATAAAAAATGAAATGGAATCTAATATGGATGGTTTAGAAACAAAAATAAATTACAACATGGAGGTTTTCAAAGTAGACATGGACACGATGAATGTCAAGTTGGAAGGGTTGAAATGCTTCCCAGTGGTGACAAGGTAATCCATGAAAATCGTGATGAGGACAAAAGGAATATGTATTATGATTTTAGAGACTCCAATTTGGGGTTTAAGAACCACCACATTCCAAAGATAGATATTACAAATTTTGATGGCAAGGATCTGGTAACATGGATACTACATATGGAGAAATATTTTTATCTACATGATGTGAAACACACAAAAAAGGTACGCATTGCATCGTTATATTTAGAACCAAATAAATTTGTATGGTATCAATGGCTTTCTTCTTGTAAACCACTTGTCAATTGGTCAATTTTTATAGAGGAAATGATAACACATTATGAGGATACAAAGAGCAATACCTTATTTATCCAATTGGTAAGTCTCAAGCAAAAGGGTTCAATGGCAGAGCACATTGAGGACTTCCAAAATTTGAATATTAGGGTAATTGATATTCCATAGGAGCATAGGATTTATGTATTCATAGGGACTTTAAAGGATAAAATCCAACATGAGGTTCACCTTTGGGAACCTGATTCATTGGAGAAGGCATTCAAGGTGGCAAGAAAATTTGTAGGAAAAATTATGAAAACAAGGAAGTCTACCACTCACAACTATAAATACACCAAAACAAGAAACATCAAAAGAAGAGGATATACACCAGGAACCAACGCCAGAGAAAGAAGAAATGAATTTGATCATATCTTATAATTCACTGGTGGGAATTACCACTCCTCAAACTCTCAAGATAAAAGGATATATAAAGAAGAAAAAGGTAATAATGTTTATTGATTTGGGTAGTACCCATAATTTTATTCATTGTAAAATAGACAAGGAACTAAATTTCTTTCTATATCCAACACTAGAGAGTCAAGTGATGGTTTCAAATGGAGGAACTGTAAAATTCTCTAGAAAGTGCCATAATATCAAGCTAACCATGGGGGAATATGTATTGAATAGTCCATTTCTTTCCATTCTAATGGGTGGTTTTGATGTTGTACTAAGAGTTAAATGGTTACAATATTTGGGGACAATAAATTTTAATTTTTAAGAACTTTTCTTGAATTTTTTTTTGGAAGGAAAGGAAATTGAATTAAGGGGTATAATAGGGAAAATAGTGAATATAATCAACTCTAATGGCATGACAAAGATTTTGAAGAAAGAACAACAGGGTGTAATTCAAAAATTATGCTCACTGGAGGTTCCAACATCAAAATCATCTATTTCTACAGATCTCCAAAAATTCTTGGACAATCATTCCAAGGTATTTGAGACTCCTAAAGGCCTCTCACCTATTCATGATTATGATCATGCTATTCACTTGATTCTAGGAAGTGTTCCTCCAAAAATTAGGCCTTACAAATATACTTAAGCCCAAAAGAGTGAAATTGAATGTATGGTTGTAGAAATGTTAGAGGTTGGTATAATTCAACCTATTCAAAGTTATTTCTATGCTCCAATAGTATTGGTGCACAAGAAGGATGGATCCTGGAGTATGTGTTTGGATTCTAAGGAGCTCAACAAGCTCACTATTAAACATAAATTTACCATTCCTATCATTGATGAATTTTTGGATAAATTAAATGGATCAATTTACTTCACCAAGTTAGATCTTCATTCAGGATATCATCAAATTAGATTGAATATTGAAGACATTATGAAAATAGCATTCAAAAGTCATGAAGGTCAATATGAATTTTTGGTCATGCCTTTTGTACTTACTAATGATCCTTCCACATTCCAAGGTTTGATGAATTCCATTTTCAAACCCTTCCTTAGAAAATTTGTTTTAATATTTTCTGATGATAGACTAATCTACAACAATTCTTGGAAGGATCGTGTTCAACATCTTGAGAAGGTTCTTAAACTATTGGAGGATAAACAATTATATGCAAGAACCTCCAAATGTTTCTTTGGAGTACAAAAGGTGGAATATTTGGGTCATATTGTATCTCATTAGGGTCTTAAGGTATACCCTAAAAAAATTAAAGCCATTAAGGAATGGAAAATTCCCACAACCTGAAAGAATCTTTGAGGATTTCTCAGGTTGATAGGGTATTATCACAAGTTTGTTAAGGATTAAGGGATAATAACATCGCCTCTAACAACATTATTGATTGAAAGATGCATTTTCTTGAACTCCATAAGCAACTAAGTCCATTGAAAATATTAAAGAGCAAATGTGCCAAGCACCGGTCTTAGCTACACTAGACTTCACAAAAACCTTTATTGTGGAATGCGATGCCTCGGGAAATAGAATTGGGGTTGTTTTAATGCAAGAAGGAAGACCCATTTCTTTTGAAAGTCGTACAATCAAGGGAAAGTATTTACACAATCCTATTTATGAGAAGGAAAAGTGGAGACCTTACCTAATGGGAAGACACTTCAAGGTAAAAAATATCACGACAATCTTAAATACTTTTTGGAACAAAGATTATCTTCAGAAGAGAAGAAAAAATGGGTCACCAAGATGTTGGGTTATGACTTTGAAATCATGTACAAAAATGGGAAGCAAAATGTTGTTGCAAATGCACTCTCAAGAAAGGATGAGGATGTGGAATCATTGCTTTGTGTCATTTATATTTTCCAACCTAATTGGATAACTGAAATAAGGGATGAATGGAAGAGTGAAGAAGAGGTGTGGACACTCATTGAAAATTCGTAGCAATATCCCAATACATATGATAAATTTATCTAGAAAAGTGATTCATTATAGTACAAAGATCGCTTATATCTATGTAAGAATTCCCAACTCAAACAAAATATTCTTTTGGAATTACAAACCTCCTCCTTAGGAGGGCACTCAGGATTTTTAAAAACTTACCACAATGTCAAGTGTTGGAAAATATCGAGAGGGGGAATCGCATTTAGTGCATAATAAACTTTGATTTTTCTTTTCTTAAAAACCCATACGCTACTTTCCTCGATGTTAACCCGCGTATATACGCGTGATATCCTTTACAGAACTCGCGTATATCCGTTGATTTAATTATGCATTTAATTCTTGACTCCGATCATTGCATTAATCATTCATCGTATATTTATGTCAAAGTAGTCAGGGGCAGAAGAACAGATAATCATCACACATACAACACACATGGACACCACAGGATTTTTAGGTGGAAACCCAATTCGGGAGAAACCACGTATTTGTGCCTCGCCTTCAATATTTATATATTATTAAGAAAACTTACAAATATGTACCGGGTGCGTACCTTACACAAGACGTAGGCAACTCCACCCTGTATACAACCTTCTCTCGTTTACCAAATTTCGAAGGGAGAAACAACCCCCTGCTCTCGTTTACCAGCCTCACCTGGAAGGGAGCTACTGCCCCTGATATTAACACCAGCCTCTACTGGCAGAAAGCTTCTACTTTCAGACTGAAGGCTTTAACCCTCAGAACCACTGCAGACCACGTTTCATCAATTTTCAAACTGGATCAAACAGCTTCAACACAATCCTTCACTTATCAGCAAACATCCTTTTCCCATTGCATCAAACAGAACAATGAAACCAGTGTAACTAGAATATCAGAGATAGCCCAGACTTCAGAATAGATATACATAAACTCAATCATCTTTGCGCAATCATCAGTTCGAATTACATACGCGCTTTTCTTTAAACAAACCCGCATATATACGCGCTTTTAATAAAGACAACCCGCGTATACATCTGTGCAATTTTTAGAAAAACCCTAACAATCCATATGCGCCTTTGTTTGAACAGATCCATGTATATATGCGCTTTTCATGAAACAAACCTGCGTATAGATTTATAAAAGATAAACTTTGCAGAATCGACCAGATCTATGGACTTACCCAGATTTCTTCAATATCTTCAATAGATTTGCGCCAGGTCTTCATTACTTCTTTTCAGGTCATCCTAGAGATTCATCATTTCCTGATCTACAGTTTTTGAACCTTCATCATATTCACAGGTGCATCATAGATTCAGATCTATCAATTAAGAACAGAGTTCAACCATGCAGATAAACTTCAAAGTGAAATATTCATTAAAACCCAGACACATGCACACCCTTTGCACAATGATTTTCTTCTCCTTATATAGATTTAGCTTTTGTCAATACCATGAGCCAAAACCACACAACATCCAATGGTTTTCCTGGACGGGATCACATAGATAATCCAGCGCTCAATAAAATGGGTCAATACCATGGTAGTAACCCTTGGTTTTAAAAATTTAGAGCGTAATTGAGCATACGCGACTTGGCACATACATTTCCACGTGCATACGCTACTTCTCCTAGACAAACCCACGTATGCCTTAAGACACACACTTTTCATCATTGTTCTATCACATACTGAAATTCCTTTCATCATTACATCTGAGTTGCTCTGTAGACACATCACATCTCATCAGAGTTACATCATTACCAAGTCCATCAATTCAAGAATAACTTCATCAAGTAGGTTGCCATCAAGGACAACACTCTGCAACATAATGTCAATTATCTTAGTTCATCAATTAAGTTGCCATCAAGGACAACACATGCCAACAATCTCCCCCTTTGGACTTGATGGCAACCACTATGGGGTTGGATCACCACATTAGATAGATACCATGACAATCTCCCCTTATTGAAACACCAAACACCATGTCATTCTCCCCCTTTGACATCAAGGGCAAACAGCGGATCAAAACCATCCTTATGAGAAAGAAGAGCGTTGTAGATCTGATGTGCACTGAAGTTACCATGCTCCCCCTGAGTTCATGCTGAATCTTCAAATATATTTTTCAAAGAAGTACATGACTCTATGACCTTCTTATCACTAAAGACTCATACTTACATCAAAGATCCAACCAAGTGGATTTACATATGAGACTCAAGTACCCAACCAAGTGGGTTTACAGATTTGGACAAGTCCTGACATGACTGAATATAAGAACTTACATCAAAGGTCTCAACATGACCGTTGCATCAAATTACAAAAATTACTTTCTATGACCAAAACCGAAAGGGACTTCAAGAAGGTGATCATATGTCAGAATCATAATGCCAACAATGCATAATACTCAGCAAGGCTAATGCTCCCCCGGAACCTGTACATCAGTTTACTCCTTCATCTCCCCCTTTGCTTGTGCATCCCGAACACTTCTTTAACGTAAGATCATCAAGGCATCTTCACCCAATATTAGAGAATGAGACGATCATATGGGAGATAAAGCTTCAACAGAGATACCATACAAAGATTTTAGGATAGCAAACAAGATCAAACAGATAAAGGTTTAAAATGTCAATCTCCAAACAAAATTTGTCAAAGAATTCAACCATACGGGAAGTCAGGGATAAACTCAGGGATGTCTTTCGACCGTATTTTCAGAAAACACGCATATCCAATTTAATCTTCCGAATTTAATCGTATCTCGCTCTTCTCGAGAGGCAAGAGACAACACCCAAATGCCTTCCTTCCGAGATATTCGAACGCTTCCCCTCGCGCAGGTTTGGTAAATATATCAAAGAACTTGTTCTTTGGAGGGAACATAATCCAACTTCACCTTTTGTTCAAGCACTTGTTCACGTAAGAAGTGATACTTGATGGGAATGTGCTTGGTCTTTGAATGCATAACAGGATTCTTTGAGATACTGATGGCACTTGTATTATCATACATAATGGAGATAGGAGGTGTACATTTGATTTGAAAATCTTGCAAGGTTTGCATCATCCAAAGGAGTTGAGTGCAACAAGACGCGGAAACCACATATTCTGCTTCTGCTGTAGATAAGGCAATATAATTCTGCTTCTTGCTGAACCAAGATACCAACCAGGGCCCCATATAGAATGCACCACCACTAGTGCTTTTCCAATCATCAACATTTCCATCCCAATCTGCATCCGTGTAAGCATGAAGAGTAAGATCAGCATTCTTTGGATACCATAGTCCAAAGTCTTGAGTTCCTTGTAGATATTTGAATATTATTTTGACAGCTTGAAGGTGAGACTCTTTTGGATTAGCTTGGAATCGTCCAACAATCCCAATTTCATGCATAATGTCTGGTCTAGTCCCAGTGAGATAAAGTAGGCTACCTATCATTGATCTATATTCTGGTTGATTCGCCGCAGGAGAATCATCATGAGAACTGAGGTTACATCCGGTTATCATTGGTGTACTTACAAGTTTGCATTCTTCCATGCCATACTTCTTCAGAATTTTCTTAAGATATTTTGCTTGTGATAAGAATATACCATGTTGAAAATGGCAACAAGAAACAGTGAAGGAGGCCTCCTAAAACATCTTTCCCGATCCTAGTTGGAAAGTGATCACCTAAACTAGGTGGGGACCACACATGTGATTTTTGTCGAAAAGTCTATTTTTAGACTATGTCTATTTTTAGACATATGGAGCATGGTCTAGGAGTTACGGGATGTTATTCTTGGATGATTGGTCAAGTTGGTAAAAATAGATGGACATCTATTTTTAGACATACAGGTCGAAGTTTATTTTTAGACTGCCTGTCTAAAAATAGAACAGTCAAATATTATTAGCCCTTAATAATATTTGGACTACAAACATTATCTTATCCTCTTGGAGCACTTCAGTTTGATGCTTGGATGTGGCACAGGAGCTGACAGAAGGAATTACACTATTCCTGAGGGTTAAGTGGAGCTATTGCATGAAGACTTCAGTTAGAACTCATGTGACAGAGTTTGGTGGAGTTGATTGAGGAAGTTAGTGGAGTTGTATTCAGTTTAAATAATCTAAACATAGTTGAGCTATTTGTATTCAGTTTAACTAATTGATACAATTAGTGAGAGTGGTGTGAATTAATTATTAATTAATTCACTAATTATAAACTCATTAATCAACTAAAGAATGCATCAGTTAACTTCAGTGCATGGACAGTTTCAGTGGAGACCAGTGCAGAAATAGGTGAAAGAGCAGGTTAACTATCGGTTGTGACTATACTATTGCTATTTGCAACACACAGATGGGTGGAGTAACCCATGAAGATTGTGCAGTTCAGGCTGGGTGGTTTATCTATATAAAGAGGCCATCCCATAGCTTGAAACAGGCAATTCAGGTTGGCTATCAAGTGGCTAAAGGTTGGAGCATGATTTTTGCTAGATCTAGCTTGATAGTGTGTAGCAAGGGAGGTAGTGCATGAGAGCTTGCAAAGAGCTTTGTACTATGATTGTTACATGATCTCCATGACATGTATAATACACAGATAGTTGGGGGTTTTCAGCTTTAAGCTTTCCCATGAAATACTGTGTTCATATGTGTGAATTTTTATGGCTTTAATGTGTGCATGCAATTGATTTTATTTCCGCATGTGATGATCAATGGTAGAAGAGATTCCGTATTATGCATGAAGCTAAAATAGTGTGTGATCAGGAGAATCTCGGTGGATAACATATCAGTTATTCAAATTTCTACATGGTATCAGAGGTGTGTTATAGATTTTCTACATGGTATCGGAGCGATATTGATCATTGGAGAAATTGCAAAGAATTGAAGCGGTTGAGTTTTAGGATAAACTCAAGAAACATAAAGATGGAGAAAGCTGGAAATATACATGCATATTGTATATAATTTTCTACATGGAATGAGAGCGAGAATTTTTGGGTGCGCGAGTTTGTAGGGAATATATGAAAATTTTTGGTGAAATATTTTCAGAAAAAAATAGCATATTTGGATTCCTTGCGAAAAAATACCCAAATTGAAAAAAAAAATCGGTCGAATCGGAGCTCGGATGAGGGAGATATCATCGATTTAAAATCAGCTCTTTTGTTAGAAAATTTTGCGACGGCGGGACAATTGCAATGTGCGCGATCCAAGAATCTACATGCACCGAGGTACAAGATGCATGCAAAGATTTGAAGAGCTAAGCATAGGTTAGTGACTTGGTGGTTGAGAGGGAGCCTCTCAAACATACATGGTGTATTAAAGTAGATGGATGGTCTACGGAGCTTCCCACCGTTGGGAAGTGCAAGGAAAGACATGCAATTGATGCTTGAGAGGGAGCAAGTTTTGCATGGTGTATTAAAGTAGATGATGTTCACGAGCTTCCTACTATTGAGAAGTGTATGAAAGACATGCATAACATGCACCGATGCTTGAGAGAGCAAGTTTTGCATGCAATAAAGGAACCCTCGAGATGTGGAGCGCCCACAAGCAGAGGAACATGGAGTGGGGAGAAACCACTTATGCAGAGAAATTTCGTGCCGTATGGGCAGAGGGTGCATGCACATACCAACTGTGTGTGAGGTGGGCGACATAATGATTAATCCCATGAAGAGATTGCGTATCTACGAGATGGTGTGGATCTCATGGATTGAACTCCGGCTACGAGGTGCCCACAGCCGCAACTTTCCATAGTCGCTGGAGTGATGCAGCAAGATCAAAGTGACAGCATGCCTGACATCGGAGCGTGGATCAGAGTTGACAGCAAGTGCAAGAGTGCATGGGTGCAAGAGTTCAACAGCGCAGTGGTTCCTGATGACATGTGCAGTTGGCCAAGCAGAAGTCGAAGACTTTGATGATAGATGCTAGATGCATCAGACTGATCGAGTTGTTTGGAGCCTATTCAGTTTCAGAGAAGTTGCAGAGTAGATGCATGGAGTTGCATGGCGCTTGTGAAGGTTGCAAGGCGAATGCATGGAGTTGCATGTCGCATGCAAAGACAGTCCTTTCTTGTTGAGAGGGAGTGTTGAAAATGGCAACAAGAAACAGTGAAGGAGGCCTCCTGAAACATCTTTCCTAATCCTAGTTGGAAAGTGATCACCTAAACTAGGTGGGGACCACACATGTGATTTTTGTCGAAAAGACTATTTTTAGACTATGTCTATTTTTAGACATATGGAGCATGGTCCAGGGGTTGCAGTATGTTATTCTTGGAGTATTGGTCATGTTGGTAAAAATATATGGACATCTATTTTTTGGACCTATAGGTCGAAGTCTATTTTTAGACTGCCTATCCTAAAAATAGGGAAGTCAAATATTATTTACTCTTAATAATATTTGGACTCTAAACATTATCTTATTCTCTTGGAGCACTTCAGTTTGATGCCTGGATGTGGCACATGTAGCTGACAGAAGGAAATACACTTTTCCTAGGGTTCAAGTGAAGCTATTGCATGAAGACTTCAGTTAGAACTCATGTGACAGAGTTTGGTGGAGTTGATTGAGGAAGTTAGTGGAGTTGTATTCAGTTTAACTAATCTAAACATAGTTGAGATTTTTGTATCCAAGTTAACTAATATATAAAATTAGTGAGAGTGGTGTGAATTAATTATTAATTAATTCACTAATTATAAACTCATAAATCAACTAAAGAATACATCAGTTAACTTCAGTGCATGGACAATTTCAGTGGAGACCAGTGCAGAAATAGGTGAAAGAGCAGGTTAACTATTGGTTGTGACTATACTATTGCTATTTGCAACACACAGATGGGTGGAGTAACCCATGAGGATTGCGCAGTTCAGGCTGGGTGGTTTATCTATATAAAGAGGCCATCCCATAGCTTGATCATGCAATTCAGGTTGGCTATCAAGTGGCTAAAGGTTGGAGCATGAGTTTTGCTAGATCTAGCTTGATAGTGTGTAGCATGGGAGGTAGTGCATGAGAGCTTGCAAAGAGCTTTGTACTATGATTGTTACATGATCTCCATGACATGTATAATATACAGATAGTTGGGGGTTTTCAGCTTTAAGCTTTCCCATGAAATATTGTGTTCATATGTGTGAATTTTTATGGCTTTAATGTGTGCATGCAATTGATTTTATTTCCGCATGTGATGATCAATGGTAGAAGAGATTCCCGTATTATGCATGAAGCTAAAATAGTGTGTGATCAGGATAGTCTCTGCGGATAATTAATCATTATTCAACAAATTTCTACATACCATCTCAGCTTGATGCACTTGCAAGCCAAGAAAGAATGTTAGTTCTCCAAGTAAGGAAATTTCAAATTCTTGCTGCATGACAGAAGCAAATTTCTTACTCATAGATTCTTCATTACTCCCAAAAATGATGTCATCAACATATACAACCACAATCAATAGTTTATCATTTTCAACCTTTGTGTATAAGTTGTTATCAGCAGACCCCTTTGAAAATCCTTGTTGATGAAGATATTTGTCAAGACGATAATACCATGCCCTTGGAGCTTGTTTGAGACCATATAGAGCCTTTTTAAGTCTACAAACAAGATTTTTATCATTTCCAAAAATGAATCCTTCTGGTTGTTCTATATAAACTTCTTCCTCTAGATCACCATTGAGAAATGCAGATTTAACATCCATTTGATAAACTTTGATTTGTTGAAAACTTGAAAAAGCAAGAAACATTATTATGGCTTCAAGTCTAGCTACAGGAGCAAAAGTTTCTTCAAAGTCTATTCCTTCTTGTTGAGTATACCCCTTGCAAACTAGTCTAGCTTTGTTTCTTATAACATCCCCATTCTCATTTAACTTGTTCTTGAATATCCACTTAGTTCCAATGACATTTTTATCATGTGGTCTTGGTACCAATTCCCAAGTATGATTCTTTTCAATTTGATCAAGCTCTTCATTCATGGCTTGAATCCAACATTCATATTTGCTAGCTTGATTGACATTATGAGGTTCAATCGTGGATATAAATGCCAGATAACTAGAAGATCCCACAAGAGTCCTCCTTGTTTGTACACCTGATTCCTTGTCTCCCAAAATTTGAGTTTCAGGATGATTCTTCTGAACATATCTGGATGGAGTTTTTCCAGATAAATCATTTTCAGGTTCTTCATTGGATCCATTGTCTATATCATTTCTATTTGATGCAGAAGGACAAAAGTCACCATCATCTTCATCTGTTGTTTGTTTTTCTTCTTTAGGGGCTGCAGGAGACTCATGAATAACAACATCAATACATTCAAAAATCTTCCGAAGCCATTTATTGTAACATTTGTATGCTCTGCTTGTAGATGAGTAACCAAGAAGAATTCCTTCATCTGATCTGGGTTCAAACTTGCCAAGCTTTTCATCATTATTTTTGATAAAGCATTTACTTCCAAAAACTCTAAAATGATTCACAAAGGGAGAATTAACATACCATAGTTCATATGGAGTTTTGTCACTATTTACCCAAACATGTGCCTTGTTAAGAATATTTGCTGCTGTGTGAGCTGCTTCTCCCCAGAAAATGTCAGGTGTTCCGGAATCATCAAGCATAGCTCTAGCCATTTGTTGAATTGTTATATTCCTTCTTTATGCTACGCCATGTTGTTGTGGAGTGCCTGCTACAGAAAACTGTCTTTTTATGCCCTGTTGTTCACAAAATTCAAAGAATTCATTTGATGTATATTCTCCTCCTCGATCAGATCTAAGAAACTTGATTTTTAGATCTAATTCATTTTCAACCAATGCTTTGAAGATCTGAAAATTTTCAAATGCTTCATCTTTGTGTTTGATCAACCCAATACAACACATTCTAGATAAATCATCAATAAATAAGATATAGTATTCTTCACCACGTGGTGACTTTTCCTCATAGGTCCACATATGTCAGTATGAACGAGTTCAAGAGGCCTTCTTGATGAGCCTTCCTTGGCATTAAATTGTACTCTGGTCTGTTTACCGAATTGGCAAGATTTGCATATGATACTCTCTGGTAGAGTAATATTGGGAAGACCACGAACGACTTTAAGTCTGCTTGATTTGTTGATTTGAGAGAAGCTCAGACGCCCCAGCCTTCTATGCCATATCCAATTTTCTGAAGATTTGCTCAAGTAACATTGATCTTTGTTGTTCTTCAATACATACAGGTTGTTTAGAGTTCTTTTTCCTTTTATAATTGTTTTACCTGTATCAAGATCACGTACCACACATTCTTTTGAACTAAAGACAACCTCAGTTCCTTGATCACACATTTGACTCACACTTAACAGGTTATGTCTTAATCCATCCACACACATGACATTATTAGCTTTCACCTTTTCTTTTAGAAAAACAGACCCTTTTCCCTTAATGACAGCAGGTGTATCATTTCCAAAAGTAACATTCTTTTCCTTTTCTAGGGCATTATATGCATGAAGTTTGTTTTTGTCACCTGTCATATGTTTTGAGCATCCGCTATCAATATACCATTGATTTTCTTCACCTTATGCAAATAAATCTATGCCACAATTTTCAACCTGTATTTCCTTCTTTTTCCACACTTTGGAGCTTGACGGAACATGTTCTTTTGGCTGGACTTTGCTCCTGCATTCAG
Source organism: Pinus albicaulis (assembly GCA_034641835.2). Classification (NCBI taxonomy): domain Eukaryota; kingdom Viridiplantae; phylum Streptophyta; class Pinopsida; order Pinales; family Pinaceae; genus Pinus; species Pinus albicaulis. Next base: position 506,522,758 of record CM076574.1, read on the forward strand.
ATTCTTCATGGCCAAAGTTATTGCAATAAGCACATTCAAATTCATTTTGAAGAGGAGAAAAGTTGTTATAGGTATTCTTATTTGGTTCAGTATCCAACCTTTTCTTTCTTGCTTCTCTTGTCATGATGGTTTTGTATGCAACACATTGAGCAGCTTTATGACCAAAATTGTGACATGTAAAACATTGTCCATTGAAGTAGAAATTTCTGCGATCATGAAATATTCTATTTGGATTTACCTGTTGGTTGGAGCTTCTTTGAAAGTTATTCCTGTTAGTGTTCCTTGAATTGAGATGATCCTGCTTTACCTGTAAAGATTCCTTACTTCCTTGTTGAGTGGAAGAATATTGTAAACCAGTTGTTGTTGCCTTTAGATAGCTCGGTGCTGAAGCCTGAGAGGATTCTCCAATATATCCAAGACCTTTTTTTATGAAAGGAGAACGTTGTACCTTGATAATTTCATCTAAGGTTTCCGATCCTTTAGCAAATCTGAGATTCAGAGTCTTTACTTTCTCCAATTCTTTTCTTAGACTTACCACTTCACATTCTGCTTTCTCCCTGTGTTTCTTTTCTTCTTCAATCTAATTTTTCAGCGTCTCTATGATTATCTTATTTTCTTCTAAGTATATTTTGAGTTGATTGTTTTCCTCAAGAAAATCATTGTACTCTAGAGCATCCACAAAAGTATCCTTTTCTTTTCTTGATTCTTGTTCAAATGCCATGAGAAGTCTAAGATCTTGTTCACATTCTACCTCACTATCAGATAACCCATCATTGTCTTCATTAGTATAATAACTTTTCTTAGTGCTAGATTGGTTTTTATTCCTTCTTGCTACTTCTTTAGTAGATGTTTCTTTATAAGGACACTTTGCAGCATAATGACCAACTCTTCCACAATCAAAACATTTGAAAGGAAGCTTGCCTTTGAACCTTTCGGTTCCTGGTTGGAGTCTTCTCACAAAATTTGCCTCATCTTCTTCTGAGATATATCCTGAGCCTTCTGCCTTTTGAACTTCTTTCCCTTTTGTAGAAGCTTTAAAAACAGTTTCTTTGACTTCAGATGGTCCCCCTCTCCTCATTTCATAAGTAGTCAGTATGCCATGAAGTTGCACCACAGTAAGAGTTTGAAGATCCTGTTTTTATTCAATAGAAGAGACTTTTGATTCAAATTTTGCCGTTAGCGATCTCAAGATTTTCTCAACCAAAGTAGATTCGGTTATTGTTTCTCCCAGATTGCTCATACGATTTACAACATCAACAACACGTAAAAATAAACTGGAAATATTCTCATCATTATGCATTCTTAAGTTTTCATATTCAATTCTGAGAGATTGAAGTTTTGCACTTTTTACCTTTGCATCACCTTCATAACTTAGAATGATTTTGTCCCATATTTCCTTTGCTGTATTCAGCTGCATGACTTTGACAAATTCTGCTTCAGTTAGACTTCCTGTTATAGCATTGACCGCTTTTGCATTTGATTCATAATTCTTCCTTTCAGTTGGATCTGTTGGTGTAGCAGTTGGATATTGATATCCTTTTTCAACAATGGCCCATATATCTGCTCCCATAGACTGAAGATAGGATCTCATCCTTATTTTCCAGAAGATTAAATTACTTCCGTTGAAGAGCGGAGGCTTGATAGATGTTGTTTCCTCTTGATTGCTCATCTTGCTTGATCTTCCTTCTAGCGATTAAACCTTTTCAGAAGGACCTGCTCTAATTCCAATTGTTGGAAAAATACT